>BMAV01012177.1:64307-98149 GCA_019973955.1 Trichonephila inaurata madagascariensis | reverse complement strand
AAGCATATTTTTGTTATATAATATTAAACTTAAATCTTTCTATATTTCATGATCTTATAGTAATATTGCCATTTATACTAAAAATTCATGGAGAAGTCTTGTAGATATGCTATAGGATAAAAAATATTTATAGTTTTTAAATTTTTGATCATGTATATATATATATATATATATTTATATATATATAAATCAATTAAAAAATTGAAATTATATGAATTTTGTAATACTAAATCTCATTTCAAAATATCAATGGCGAATATAGAAAGTAAATTACCAACGTTTTCAAACAAAATTAAAAATTTTATAAAATAAAAATTTATAAAATATCCAAGTGCAACCTCAGACTTAGGACAGATAAGTGGGGTTAAACTAGTTTGATGGCGTCACCCTTCCCCCTGTTGCAACTTGGTAAATTAATCGGGAAATATCCAATTCTAAAAAATTTAAAATTTAAAAATTAAAAAAGTTAGTACTTAAAAAATTAAACTATTTGCTATCGCATTCTGAAAGATATAACATTAAAATGTTAAAACTCTAAAATAATTAAGTGCACAATGTAATTGAACCATCGAACACCAAGGATGATGCACCCATCTTTAAAATAGTCGTATAAGAAGAAAAATTATTTAAAATCCTAGAGTTCAAATTAAAAACCCAGTATATTTACAAATGAATAGCGTAAATCAACAAAAACTCACCCAAGACCATCCTATCAATACTTAAATTTTCAATTTCTCAATAGTTTTTTTCAAACGATTTCTCATATCTCCCACAACAATCACCACTCCTATATTGCTTATAACTCCCACTAATGCCATATCAATTCAAATGATCCATATTCTCATATTAGAGTTTAACTATTTGGTATTAGATGCAAACCAGATTGCATGCAAAAAAGTTGTTTGATTGGTCATAAATAATTTCAAAGTGGTCATGTAAATATTGGTCTATGTGTGTATTTAAATGTATCCTGTGTGTGGAATGCACATATTCTTCACAACTGTACCACTAACAAGCTGACTTTGTGGACCTAATGTTGTGAGGTGGATTTGTGCATTTCCTAAAGTATATATATATATGTAATATATTGAAGTAGTGTTGGCCGGTGTAGAGTAAGTATCAATTTTGATTTAGTAATGACGTCTTCAGAATAGAGAGAGCTTTACATCCTTTATTATGAGCACAAATCAGCAGATTAAAGCACAATTAGGTTATATTTTCACGTTGAGTAGACAGCGGCATTTTGGAGGACACAACACAAAGACAAAAAAAAGCAGCAAGTATTTACAATCTTAAGTGATGGCGGCAAGCAGAGAAAGAGCGCGATTACATCAGATTTTATGTTTATATACCAAAAGTGCACAAGCGCGTGACTATTACGTCATAGTAGTTCTGATTGCCTAGAATGCGCGGGATACGGATTTCGGCTTAGCCGATTACGATTAAGATTACAATGTTTAGTTTTAAACCTAAGAAGTAAAGATTATTTATAGATAATTAAAAAGAGTTAATTAAAAGTATGTGTTAGAGGGAGTTATTACACACACACACACACACACACACACACACACACACACACACACCACCAACCCCACACACACACACACACACACACACACACAACACACACACACACACACACACACACACACACACACACACACACACACACACACACACACACACACACACACACACACACACACACACACACACACACACACACACACACACACACACACACACACACACATATATGTATAGTAAACGCCGAAACTGTGACGGCAGCTTTATATGCTATCAGCAAAGTGGACGTGTTAGCGGTGAACCTCACTCATACGATTTTTATGATCTGAACCTTGAACCCCATGTGTGTGTGGGAGGGGGGCATTCGGATTTTGGTCGGCTCAATCAAGAGTTGTGTATGTAGTGTGTAGAGGCACTTCCCTTTTACTTGTAAATTTTTACTTAACTCAATTTTAATTAAATATGTTTTATACTATTTCACCAATGTGATTCCCTTCCCAATTTAATATATATATATATATTATCAAAAGAAAGAAGGAAAGAAAACTGCAGAGAAAACAATAAAAAAGAATGCCACTGAAATTTCAACATTCAGAAAATAATTTTATGTTAACATTAATGAATTTTAAGGACATTTTCTAATTTAAAACATATAAGTAATTTTAAACATAAATTATTTTGTAACTAGAAATTCTAAATATACATTACCACATGTGTACTTAAATTTAATTACTCATAAAATCTGTTAATTTTGTTTGAAAAAATGCTTTGCTTCATAATACGTTTCACATCTTTGCAATGCACCAAAAATCCCTTCAGGCGTATTTTCTTCCACTGTCATCTGCATTGAATTGTTTCAAATAAATTTATATCATTTCATCATACGAAGGTTTATGATTTCTGCATTTTCATCTCCATCTTCGTCTTAATTGCAATCCATTGCTGTATTGTTTTTATTTTTCACACTGTTTAAAATATACAATTCAATTAGTGATCCAGATGTTTCAGCTTCAGAATGATGGGAAAGAAAATCATTAAGCCGCACATCATCCGTAATTTCATGTTTTTCCTTTAGCTGTATCCATATTTTTTAAATTTCTTTTAAGGGAATATTGTCTGTTGCGCCACTGAATTTTATATATATACATATACTTATATATAGAAAGAGAGAGAGAGAGAAATACATTCTCTGTGTAGAATTTTAAAGATAAAAAAGATTTTCTTATTAAGTTAAAAAGAAACATGGATTATATTTTTTTTTTTAAAAAAACAAAAAAAAAAAACACACACACACACACACACACACACACACACACACACACACACACACACACACACACACACACACACACACACACACACACACACACACACACACACACACACACACACACACACACACACACACACACACACACACACACACACACACACACACACACACACACACACACACACACACACACACACACACACACACACACACACACACACACACACACACACACACACACACTTTACTTAATTAGTGATGAGATTCAGAATGTAATAATAATGCTGTTCAACATTTTGGGTGATATAATTAGCAATAAAACGCAGGGGACAACATAAATTTGTGAACAAAGTTTTTCTTGTATGAAGATCAACAAGAAAATATAGATACAAGTAGGTTGACAATAACTTGCAAGCTGTTAAAACTCCTATTCATCGTAACTTGGGGCTGTTAATTCACGTTAGCTAAAATTATTCTAACCCTCTCTTAATTTCAAGTGTTAGCATTCTTTTTAGATGTGATGCAATTATTGAAGCGAGTAGCTGGCGTTATATTCAGCTTTGAACCAAGTAAATTCTTGGTAATAATCCGTATTTAATTATTAAAGTTTGTTATTTTAAATGGAAATTTTTACTGAAGTGAATTATGATTTCGTTCGAACGTTGACGAATCTTAAAGAAACCTAATTTATTTTGATACAAACTGTAAAGAGAAAAGTGTAGGTACATTTGTCTCTTTAAAATGATTCTAAAATTAAATATGCTAACAACTATAGATGATATGCAATTAGCACAGTAAAAAAAATTCAATAACACTGTCACTATTTTATTTAACTTGTATTCATTGTTCTTTTTGGCACGCAACTTGTATCTTTTCTGAGAATCAAAGTTGACTAATGAATGCAATAATTTTAAAATAGTATGGCTCTCCGGTATTCTCGGCTTTCACGATGGAGTCCTCGAGTCAAAACAGTTTCGAGGTCCTGCTTTAGATCAGTCTTTTCTAATCTTTTTATCGCAGCTAACCGGTCAACGTTTGATAATTTTACCCGCGGCCAGTTGAGGAGGGGCGTTGATTGTTTATATTTTAGATTGTTTTGGTTTAATAATTTTACTTTAACTATATATACATTTAAACAGGGAATCTGTAGCGGTATCTAAATAAACCAGCTATAGTCACCGTGCGATGACGATCGTTTTGGAGTGGTGGCTAAGATACTCGTTTTAGTATCGGAAGGTGCCCAGTTCTAATGTTCCTATAAATCAGAACAAAATATAGTCACACTACAAAATGAAAATAAAGTGATTTAACATGGACTATAAAGTGATTTCCATAAAAAGTCGCACAAACCCGAGAGAAAAACAGCACAGTAAATAAAAGGGAAACAATAAAATGTTTCTAGTGTAGCCCGGTTCTGTTGGATCCACGACCGTTCCGCGGCCTGGGGGTTGGGGATCACTGCTTTAGATGATCCATTCATGTTTGTAAAGCTTGTATTTGCAATCACATTTTCTAAACCGTGAAGTAAGCGAATTGTTAAACTGAATGTTAAAATTATTTCAGTTCGTGATTAAAGAATTGATGGAAATTATTTCAAATAAAAAAAAGGAAGTTTTATGATTTATTTATTAGCATTTAATATAAAGTTATATTTATAGGCTCGAAAGGAAACATGTGGCATTGATAGTAAAGAAACAACTCTATAGGTCTTTAATAAACCATTTATTGTCTATTTATAAATATCATTTTTGCATTCTAAGAAATAAAAGAAACAAAATACTATCATAAATAAGTTCGAGAATCCCCTTTTTGTAAATCTTAAATTAAAATTACTCTTTGAACCAAAATATTGGATATTTTTGTATGTTATTCAAATATTATGACTTTATTTATTTAATATTAGAAAATAATACTAGTTTCTTCTCTTTTCTGGAATGTAACCAAATAAAAGATATGTTCATGAATCTTAATTTTTATATTGTAAATTAGGTCAAACTTTTATTGTTTTGAGCATTTATCAAAAGAAGCAGACGAAAAATTTATTTATAAGTATTCCTGTTTCTCATGATGAAAGTTTCAAATGAATTATCTAGAGGCCAGTTTATTAAAATTATTTTTCTAATTAAATGGTGTTAAATATATCTTAAATTCGATAAACGAGAACTTAAGACAATAACTACTAATCTGAGAAAAATACAAAATAAGATAATTAAAATTTATATATATATTACATAAAAAACACAAAGTATGAAAAAAGCGATAATTATACTACATAAACTTTTTTTTAATTAACTATATTTAAATAAAGTTTCTCAGTATAATGAAATAAACTACTATATTTATATATCTTAAACGGGATTCATGTACTTCCAAAAAATAAATCTTTCAATTTTTGTTTTTAATGTAGTGCATATTTTTCTGACTAGAAATATGTGCAACATTTATATGCGTGTTGATAAAATAACCCTAAGATATGAAAAATACAATTTATAAAGTGTTAACAAATGGCCACGTTTCTTCTGACACACTTTAAAAGGATAGTTCCTCTAATGTTTGATGTATATAAATCATTAATTTTTTTTTCATTTGGTAGAAACAAAAATTACTTTTGTAACTCTGGAGGATAGTTATTATTATTAAGCATACGAAAAATAGTAGGCACAAATATTAATCAAGAGTATAATATGTGGAAACACAGCTCTTTTTAAAAATTTTCCTCTTTTTATATATTAAAAGCATAATTCTTTGCAATTAACTACACTTTTAAAAAAATCTATTGCACTATATGTGGCTCCAAATTTTTATACTTCTATACAAAATACCTGCACATATAATTAGCCTAGATTTTTATCCTCTAAGTCAGTGCTTCTCAAACTTTCAATACTGGCCCCCTTTTCAATCACAATTTTTATCGCGCCCCCCTTATACATTAATAAATTACTGAATGCAATAATAATGCACTTTTTGACGCTAAAGCTACAATACACGATCTTAATTATAAACCGTACAAATTAATAACATAAGTATTAAATTTTGTATATGTTACTTTTAAGCAAAAAAAATTAAGTAATAGGATAATTATTATGTTATTTTTCCTTTCTTTAATTTTTAAATTGGAACATATTGCAAAATGCGGTGGCTGCTTAGAAGACAAAGTATGTTTATCAGCTAAATATAAAAAAGAACTCAGAGGGTCAATTTCAAAACTTTGAAAAACTTTGCGTCAAGACAAGCCCATGGAGTCGCTAATACTTAAAACTTGTTCTTAATTCAGTATTAATAAGATAAGTTTTAAATTTTTATATATGTTAATCTTAAGTAAAAATATATTTTATAAGTAAATTATATATATATATATATATATATATATATATATATATATATATATATAAAATTATACTTTAGTAAAAGGTTATATATATAATTATTTATTTTTTCTGTAATTTTAAATTAAAACAGATTGAGAAATAATATTTAATTAAGATTTATTTCCTTCACAAGATCCATTTCTAAAAGTAAAAAATGTCATTAAAAATAGCCTAATCTATGTTGCTCTTTATCATATCCATTACATCTGGCATTCTCGCGAACGTTTATGTGAGTCTAGGCAACCTAACAGACGTCTGCACAAAACATGTAAAAATGCTGACTCGTACAATTCCGAGTCAGTCTTGGTGAATCGATAGCTACCGAATCTCTTTGAATGTACATTTCATAATTCACGCGTTAATTGTAATTCACGGTATTAAGTATTTACGGCAGTGGATTATAACAAAATCATAGATATATTTTAAATCACAGCGAGCATTCGACGATAATAAAGCATCAACAAGTACATAGACGAGGACAAATTGATAGTAAGTTACGAATGGGTTAGGAATCCATTTCAAAATACTTCGAAGGGCTCTCAACTGCCGAAAAAGAGATCTTCATAGATTTCACATCAATGACGAAATTAAAGGGCAATTTTGTAATAAATCACTTTTGAATTCTGGATAGAGGTGGATGCTGAATTTTCGACAAAACGCATTTCGATACTATTACCATTTTAACATCATACCTTTGTGAATCCGGATTTTCTGCGATGGCTACTTTGAAGACAAAATATAGATCTGAGCTTAAATATCTAAAAATAACTCTGAGTGTCAATTTCAATTTTAGCCTTTCCCTTTGAAAACTTTGCTCTGAAAGACAAGCCCATGGAAGTCCCCTGATAATTATTAAACTTGTTCTTATATAATATAACCTTTATATTATAGCTTAATTGTAAGGGAAGTAAAACCAAGTGCATGACATTGTATACAAACATGTAAAATGATTTATTGGAAGTGAATACTCATATTATAAACGGTTTTGAAATGAACTGTAATTTTAAGCCTCCAAATTAGCATTTATAATAAATGTTAAGTAATAAAAAAAGAATATAAAATTCTAATGAATAACGTGTTATTTTTTTAATATTTAAAGCGAGAAAGCCCGGGATCAGGTGTGCACTCGATACTAACGTTAATGGTCGCGGGGTGAAGCACCCCAATTTTTTATAATTATTTTCAATATACAAGATAAAAATCCAATTTCAGTGAAATAATTTAACTAAAGAAAATATACTTACCTATTTAAAAAGGATTTTTCTATTTGTTTTTCATAATTTGAGAAAATACCCAAAAAAACTGAACTAAATTGTTCCAAACGTGGCCCAAAAAAGGGACAAAACCCCAAAATTTTTCCAATATTACAGGTGAGTTATTTGCAAGCAAAACTGCCACATTTTTTTCCCCATTATTGTAATTTTAATGCCCTTTTTGATGATCGACAAATATCCTGTTGAACTTTTTTTTTTGTTTTTTTTTGACGGGGGTGAAGTGCATTTTGCGGTACACTTATGGCTTCATATTTTTTTTTGAAAAGGGTTCTTAATGTAGCTATTGAAAATGTTCCTTTCTTTTCATGTTTATTGTTTTTCCAAATTTATTTTCGTTAACTTTAAATGATTTTTTCAAAATGTTTTTTGTTTGATCAGCTTAAATTTTCCCTTTTCAGAGAGATCACAGATCCCCAAATTTTTATATTCTGCTCATTTACATTTAAAACCATAATCAGTCAACAACATCAAAATTTAAAAAACCACTAAGTTATTCTTAGGGAAAAATGCAGATGCAATAAAATATTTTTGAAAAAAGGGTGGTGCCGGGAACTCGGCTAAACAAGAAAACCCCAAGATTCTAAAAACGTTTGCCACTTTCAAAAAAGGAGTTTGTTATCAATTCATTTTAGCTCCCATTAAGACTGTCATATTAGAGGATTCTCTGTCAAGGTCATTGGTAACAAATAAACAATTTTCCCAAAATTTAAACGATTTTGTATTATATGTTTCAGATACTTATAAAAATAAAATTTTGGTCAATTAACCTTAAAAGGCTCTATGTTATCCATGTATAAAAACTCTTTCACATTGTGAAAAAAAAAAAACAGAATTATATAATTTACAACTTCCTAAAAAAAAAAAAGGTGCAGGTAACCATTGTAACGTCGTCGCTTCCCTACACAAGAAAATTTGTCACAGCCATATTTAAAAATTTAAATAGTATTTAATAGATTCAAAAATTTATTAAAAGGGAAAGCCGGGGGACAGTCTTTACCGCGAGGTCAACCTTATTCCGCAAGGACCCCGCAAAACCCGGGTTTTTCCGGGGCCCTGTTTTCCCATGGCCTATCTCTCCAAGTTTCTTCTCTCTCCGTTCGTTCAAGTGTTTTCTCAAGTCTCCTTATCGTCCGTTTTCTCTCCGTCCCTTTTTTCTCAAAATTCACACTTTTTAAACACCAGGGGCGGGTCCACCACACGCTCCTTGTTTTCCTCATTGGCAGGTCAAAAAAGAAAAAGGTCTGCCCTCGTCTTCCTCGTTGGCAGGTCAAAGAAAAAGGTCTGCCCTCGTCCCCGGGCCACTTTCGTCTCCCATTTGCGCAGTAAACACAAACACATTCCTCATCCGTCTGGAATCCAAGGGCGGCATAACTCTTACATACAGGCCTCGCCTATTCAAGACTTTCATAAAGGAATGCCATTTGACACCGGCATTCTTTAGCCATTGTAAATTCCAGACCAGATGTCTGCGCTTGTCCGAGGCCAGACAACAAACAATGACCCCATGGCCACCTGCACTTGTCATCCAACATCTGTTTGGGGATGAATAGATAAAGTGACTTTTTTTTCAGATAAATTGACAGGGGTGGGTTCACCCCAATCGAAGACGTCACACCATACCAGTAAGTTTGAAAGCCAGCAAAAGTAATATTTTAGATTAAAAGAAACGTAATAAAAAATCTCTCATCGTAGGATTACAGTAAAGCAAACAAAATATTTTTTTTATTTAGTTATAGGATCAAAGATAGCTAATGAGTGTTCAAAGTAGAATCTTTTATTTTTGATGACCTTTTTTCACCAGATGATATATATAAATCATATCAATGTAAATCTGTATTTTTTATTATATCAGAAAGTATTTTTTTTTTCATTCCAGTAAATTAATTTTTTTTAACCTTTTATTTTCGATATGCTCGCGCCCCCCTTGAAGGGTTATCGCGGCCCCACAGTTTGAGAAACACTGCTCTAAGTAACTCCTAATCTTTAAAAAATTACTTTTATCTATAAAAAAAGCAGAAAAATAAAAATTGCCAAAATTACACACTTCCATAACTTTTTAAAAGAAATTAGATAAGATTTTACTGAAAAAACAGGTTCACTATATTTTGTGTATTGATTTACATACGTGTGGAAAATATTTTGTATTTTTGTTCTGTTTGTATTTTGAATTGAGGTACTTTTAAAAAATTGTACTTAAACATGTGTATTTATTTTGAAATCTAAAAAATATCTAAATTAAATTAAAGAAAAGAAAATAAACTTTAACTAAAATCAACTTAGGTAATTCTTCAAAGAGATCAAAATATTATTAATAAGAACTCAAAATTCTAAGTTCTATTGAAAATTTTGAAAGACACCTAAATAACAAGTCCTAATTTGGACATTTTATTGATTCGGACATGCCCTGCTGTCCAAGGTATCCAACTACGTGCGAAACCGTGATATTTAGTGTCGCTTAGATTAGAAAATGTATATAAAATTATTTTAAGAATAGTATTACAATAAAAAATTATTTAAGTACAATATTTTGTCAAAAAATGAACATAGAATGACCCATTTTCAAAAACCATTCTCCTTTTATGAAAAAGGCTCCTATAATAATAACATTTTGCCTGTATATAGCTCAGACCTCTGTACAGAGGCTGAACTATAATTTTTGAAATATATAACTTAGAAGCGGATTCATCCATATTTTACTACAACAGAGGGTAGAAATTTTAAGAAAAATGCTGATAATTATTTCAATTGGTAATAACACTGAAAATAATGTGAATTTTTCAAATATCCTACTTCAGGTTCTTCGGAAAAGTCTTTACTTTATATAAGCAAAATATTATTATTATAGAAGCATTTTTATAAAGGGAAACGTTTTGAAAAAGGTTATTCTAAGTTAAATTTTTAGCCAACATATTGTATTTAAAATTTTTTTCTCTTAATTCGTTAAAACAATTTATATATGATTTTAATCTAAGTGACATTAAATATGAAAATTATCAATTTATGCACTTTTTAAAATCACGGTTCCAACGTACTCGGATATCTCAAATTTTAATGATATCAGGAAAAACAATTAAGGCATGCGTTCTAGAAGATTATTTATCAATCTTCAGTGCAATAATAAAAAAACAAACAAGAAATATTAAGTTTAAAATGTTCAAACAATTATTTCCAGATGCCAATTTAAGATTTTAGCTTTTTGATTTTATTTAATAAGACAAAAAAGTATATCACACATTTTTAATTCAAATTTTTTTAAAGTGAATTATTCAATTGAACGCATCTTTTCCCTTACCTGTATTGCAAAATGAACAGAAATATCAAGGCAAATGGAAAATGCGACTTTTATCCATGGTAGCTGCCCTACAAACTGCTGAACTACACGTTCGTTTGTTGATAACAGCGACGGTGAAGCATCGGAAATGGCATTTGCCGCTCTCCCTGAACAACGATCACATGTTTCCTCTGCATTTAAACAGTGTATTTTCGAGTGCACCTGGCCGTAGGACTAAATGGAGGGGGCGGAAATGCAAAGTCAGCTCTCTTAATAATACTATTAGCAATTTATAAATATATGTGTGATAAAAATGTCGTATTACGAAGTAAAAATTTTTTCGTATTCAGTCACGAATCTTATTTTTCCCGAAACTAAAACGGCTTTGAAGAAATCCATATATCTAAGAAAGAATCTCGACAAGCCTTCATTTACAGGGACAACCTGAATCCCCCTATAATTCTTCCAATGTGTAACAAATAAATTACTTTTAAAGATGGTGATATATTATGAGTCAAAATGCCTAAGCACCTTAGCTGGGGTGGCTGCCAAATCAGCCCTTGAACAAATATTTTTGCAAACCCTTAAACATTGAACCAAATATGTACACTCTTGCAATTTTATACATTTTATGTGTAGTATAATATTGTTTTGCCGTAATAAAACATCTACACTCAAGATCTATACTTAAATGTAGATACATAAGTTTTAATTAAAACAAAATAAAAAACATTATTATATTATGTAATTTCAAAAATTAAAACAATACAGATTGAAGGATAAAAGAAGTTTTTAAGGAGAGTTAAGTTTACGTAAATTAAATTCAAACAATAACAACAACAAGAAAAAAACTTTTTGCATATTTTAGCTGAAGAAAAACCCATATCTATTAAATTTTAAGTCTGTAGATCTAATAGCTGATTAAAAGGATTTTTTAAATTTATAACCTCCGTAACCTCTTGTGGGTCGATTTTGTTCGACCTTCCTAGACCGATCTTTAAAAGTAACACATTGTTACATAAATTTTGTGTACTTGAACGCTTAAAGAAAAGTATGCAACAATTGAGGACCCATATGTGTAATGCATTAATATTACTTTCTGATGTATTTATTTTATGTTAAAATTGTAATATTCGCAAGCAATGCCGTTCCTTATATTATAATGGCGATTCAACGGAAATATAGCCAATCGTTGGCTATAGAGTCAAGCTGGCATCATTTTTTGCTACTATGTTGGTAACTTGTGAAGAACGTTTCAGAAGTTGATATGCTGTTACGTCACCTGATGAAGAGTTGCAACAAAGAGGATAACACAAATAAACCTTCTCCACACACAAAAAAAATACATATGTACATGCTAATTTTTATAGCGATCGGTTTAACGGTGTTGATGTGAAGTGATGTAATATATACAAACATCCAGTTTTATACATATAGGATATACACATTATATGAAACCGGCTTCGTGCTTGCCAAGTGTAGTCATTTTGAGTTCACTTCTGAAATACCCACTCCTCACACCACGTTATATGCAAGATTTAAACTCACCGAAGGATATGCTTGATTATTTTAAAATAAGTTATTAATCTTGGAATAGTATTCGACACCGTTGGACCTTCCTCAATACTCTTTAGATTTGATAGATGCTGCAATAAGAATCTAAATAAACAATAGAGAATTATATTATTATTATTATTAATGACAAACAAGTTATTTTATTGAGTTTAAAAAAACACTGGTGTAGAACAGTGGTTCCCAAACTTAATGCTCTCATGGACCTCTTTTTATTCTTAAAATCTAGCCATGCCCCCCATTTCCATGTAGCTCTATTTTAATGCAGAATAGAAAAATTACGAATTTAACTTTGATGTTCTGAATGGTAATGTTGACTCAAAAGTTAAATATAAGTAAAACATTGTGATATCTCTAAAATGTACAATCAAAAACATAAATTTCGCTTTAAAATAAATGAGATAGGTGAACCTGATTGGATGATTTGAAATTATCTATCTTCGATTGATGTTGTGTTGAATACTATAGTTTTGGATAGCAGGAGACTTATGTCTTGATTGCAGGATTAGACTTTATAGTTTTTAATTGTGTAAATTTTGCATGTTTTTAATTTTTGGGATTCTCATGTTTTAACTCAAACTTTTTAGTTTCCTTTAGTTTAGATGCAGTCTTTCCGCTTTCTATTCAAAACTAGTGTGAAGGAAGATTCGAACTGGGCACCTTCCGAACCGAAAACGAGTATCTTATTCATTATGCGATGACGATCGTCATCACGTGGTGGCTATTACTGGTTTATTTAGATACCGTTCGCAAGTAGAACAATTTATTGCATTAACTTATCAAGCCTGCGCAGCTAAACTGTTAGCCAGATGCAAGGCTCTCTTTAAATGCCGTATTTCAGACCGTATTTTTTGAGATTATACGTTCCTATTTAAATCTCCTTAGACGGCTCTCGATCAGCTTGACTTTCATCGTGTGACATTTGTCATTACTTGCATTTTATGTATAGATCTATATTTTTGAACTCTAAAATTTTTAATTTTTACTCTAAACCTTTTTTAATACGTAAAAATCATTATTTAGTTACTTAAACTTTCCTAATTATAGAAATTGGTCACATATAAGTACTTACAAGGTGTAACATAAACATTAGGGGCTTGCTTGGAAGGGGTGGGAATGGACGTTGACCTTGATCTCTTCCGGTGCTGGTGGTACGTTATTCCATCCCTCTATCTAGTTCAGATTTTTATCCTTACTTGAAAGACGTTTTTGTGTCGAAGTGCCACTATCATGATAAACGTAAAAATCATGCTGCTCATAAATTTGAAATTCCTCGTGAGATTAAAAATCCAAACCAAATGTTTGAATGTATGCTGGTATACAAATTGCATGCCCTATAGTCAAATTTCGAAGAAAACAATTTCAAAGATCGAGGTTGCTACAGATGATGAACTTTGTCGATCTGTGACATCAAGAACAGATGATGCTCCTTGTTTTTGTTCGATATTAGGGGCATCATCATGATTGAATGGGTACCTTTAGGTCAAATGGCAAAATAGCTGTAGTATATTGAGGTTCTGAGAAAGTTTGGAGAATGAGTGAGAAAGAAAAGGCAAGATCTAGAGCAAATTACCACCTAGATGGAACCAAGACACGCCCACTTACTATGCCTCTGCAAACACTTCTTGGTGAAGAAACACATTACTATGCTCTCGAGTTAACTCCACTCATACCTGCACCAAGATCCTACAATTCATATAATTTCAATCTGTTTCTTAAAGGGAAAAATTCATTGATGAGAACACATTTTCAGTCTATAGAAGAGGTGAATGTAAAAACGACAAACTTACTGAAGATGGTAACTCCTAATGAGCCGCAGCACTGCTTTGAACTGTGGAAATCTCGTATGCAGCTATGCATTAATAGGGAAATGGAGTATATTGACATTGATTAAAAGGTATTTGTACATTGCTTTCAATAAAGCTAATTTTTAAGACAAGTCCGGTTTTTTGCTAATTTCCCAACGTTGTTCCGCAGCGCTAAATTAATTTTAATTTGCCACGCACCTTCTTAACAGTTACGAGAACTTCAGGAATCCGTATGAACCACTTTGGGACCTTACGATGCAGAACAACCTCCCTCACGAATATGTCTTTGAAGTGGATTGTATGACTCTCTAGAAAGGCATTTGTGAAAATGTTCTTAATTCTGTAATATCTTTTTCTGAGGTGTTTTCAATCTTGTTTGCTTTTTTTAATGGATGATGACGTAAAAGCCACGTGACCAATTTACACTTTCTCTTACCTGCAGGAGTCAAAAGTCAATGTATGGCCGAAGTAGCCAATGGTCATGAGCGCGAACTCGTAAATGGGTTGTTCTTATCGAGTTTGAATCGTAGATACATTATAGACTCACCGTGAATAGGAAATGATGTTCGTTAAGCTTACAGTCCCACGCTTTTGTTGTGTGGAAGTTCAGAGAGTGAGATTCTAACTGAAGCATCCTCCTCGTCACTTAACCATGGCTCAAAATTACGAAGCCCGGAGCTTGGGAATTTCCCAATAGCCCCTATATTGTTTCAGAGTGTAATGTTAATGTAAACGGACAAACAACAAAGTCAATGAAATTTTAGGAATATTATTTGTGTGTCAGTAAGTTTCGAGTGGGAAAATTTGTAATGGTGTGGAAATTTGGAGCTCAGGTCTCGTTCTTGTCGTTTGTGTGGAATTCAAAATCTCGAGGTCCGTTGCCAATATTCCTCATGGCTACTTCATGTTGGATCATCTTCATCATCTAATGTTTATTTTATATTTTGTTGAGAGTGGTAGATATTGAGGACTTATATTTCATTTTGATTTATTTCCAGTCCAATTAACTTAGAATTTTCTAGGGAAAAAAAGTAAGCATTTGTTTGTTAATCTTTTGACTTAGTTGACAAAAAGACGATGCATTCAATATAATCCAAATCTTTCTAAATAGACGCAGGATTTCCTATTTTTTTATTATTTTTTTTATTTCTTAAAGTCCTGGTGTCACTAAAAAACCATTATGTAGAGAGACCGATGCACGTTAAATCCATCTCTCGAGGTTCTTTTTCATCGCGTGGAGGGAGGGAGTGAGTGAATATTAACGTCCCACTGTTCAGCTACACGAAAGCTTTCCAAATTTTACATTTGTTAAATAAGCTTTTCTAATATTAGAAATGTAAAATATCACAGAAATTGTTGTTGTTACGAAAATTACCTTATAAATATTTAATAAATACATTTGCTTATAGTACTGGCAGGAATAAAATATTCAGCGCCGCAGCTTTCTTTTGCATTACTTATCATCCTACCGGGCGATGAACTTTAAAGATCTGTAGGTTCGTAACTCTCCCACGACTGCAGGTGTGGATTGAGTGAGTGAATATTGTCGCACTGCCTGGCTGCCACGAGGCTTCTTTCGCGACGGTCCTCGTAGTTTTTCAAACCATGATCAAGTGACGTGGGACGTGTTCATGAGCTGACACCCTCCTCTAATACTACCACACCACAATCTCAACGGAGTACTTTTCCGATTCTCGACAGGTTTAACGTGCACGCCCACACGCAGGGTCTTAGTGCAGTCGGTTCGAACTCCGTGAGATGCTTCTCAGCCGCCAGATCCGATAATCGCCTTGACCACCTGCCACGGCCAATTTAATGAAAGTGGAAGAAGAATGGCGGTGTGAAGGGGTCAGGTGTCTTCTTCGTCACGTGATTGAAGTTCAAAATTGTTAAGACCATCCCCATTGATATTCGTATGACTTCAAAGTCAGACGATAATAAATAATCAAACAGATCCTGGGCCTTTGACGTTATTATCATGGTTCAGTCATTAATGACAGCAAAATCAAAGAAAAGAATCTGACATAATAATTGCCGGCAAATTGGTTTGTGAAGCAGTACGATGTATCCAAATTACGAATAGTAAATAAATTTATCAGTGGACAAGGACAAACATAGATGACTACATGACGGCAAATCGACGAAAATACACACAAAAAAATATTATAACGGATTATTTACAATAGTGCAAATCGCACTTGTTACAAAGAAGCTTAACAATGCTCCAGTATGGAATCTCTGGAATAGTTTCACTAGCAGGAATTCAAATAAAGTTTCTTGCTCTTATCGCAGTCAGCACACAGGACTGAAATCTAATCTTGACTGACTCGACCTATGTCTTAAAGGCTCCAAATATAGATTCATGAAAATCTCCAGAATGATCAATTTTAGAGACTTCTCGAAGGTTCCTTGGCGATATCATGTTTCACCAAATTTGTCATCAAGGGCGGTAAAATACACAATCAACCCTGGTCACATCTTCTAGGGTTGCCATTCATGCAGGAAAGCGAACTCGTCAACTCAAATTCCCCCAAAATAAAGCCCCACTGTAGGAAAACTTTGTTGCATTTCCTTCAGCTCCTTCCTACAAAGAATATCTACAAAACATTACAAAGGTTTTCCAGTTTTACCTTTCCGCAGATTTTTGATGATAAATCTTTACCTTTGTATCTTTTTCCTTCGATTTTTTAAAATTAAATTTAATTTTACATATATAAAAACAATTTGTAAAATTAAAATTAAAATTTTTTTTCTCTTTCCGAGATAAGAAAACCTGATAAGGGATTTGTTACTAACACTTCCGAACTAATAAATATCTTCTTTGAGAAATACATTTCCTATTATTGAGTTTTTCCTAAATTATAAGAAATAATTACACAAGAAAATTGCATCATATACAGTTATTTAAAAACCCTGAAAATTAAAAAGAAAATAGTAAATTTTGAATTAGAAAATATTTTTCTTCTATTTGGAGTCAGAAGTTTTAAAATATTTTGAGTTAATTTTTTTTCTTTAACGTCATACTTTAAAAATGTTCATTTAACATTAGGAAATCTTTTTGTTTCTTTTTTTTTAAATTCACATAATCCAAAAACTTTTTCACAAAATTTTGTACAATGGGCTTTATGATGAAATTTAGCTATATGAAAAAAAGGTACCAATAAATATATATATTTTTGTAGTTAACTGTTTTAATTATTGTGTTTTAATTAATCACACGCCCCAAAGATGTTTATATTTGAATCGTTGATAAATTTATGAATTTTGTCCATATGCGATGTGAGTAGCGAGAATTATTATTACTTTAAATTTAAAAAAACTAGTCGTTATCCATCCACTTTGCTGGACATTTCATGGCATGGTCAATATATATATACACTGATAGACAAAAAAATTAGTGCACCAAGAAAGAGTCATCAAAATGAAACGAAATTTTACATACTTGATGACTACTTTGATATAAGTAAATGATTAGAAAATCAAAGAAAAAGGATCATTTATTTCAGTAAAAAAGGCAAAAAGAACGGAGGATTTATTCGTTGAACTTCTCTATATATATATAGCCCGAAAGCACGATGCGATACGATCGGGCATTGGGGCATACAGAGGCATGTTCTTGAGACATTTCGTTCCATATTTTCTGTAACCTTGCCTGTAGTTCGTTAAACTCAGCTGTGGATAACCTCGTCTCAGTCCAGATATGCTGATTGGAGTCAAATCTGGGGATCGGGTAGGCCAAGGTACAGTAACAGTGTGAGACAGTCTTGCACATCCTTCCATGTGAGGCCGAGCATTGTCTTAGAAAATGGCTCCTGGGAGCCGTTACGTGTAAATGGCAACACATGTGGTTGCAGGATGTCGAACAGCTACCGCCGGGCCGCGCGCCCACGGATCAGTGCGGTAGTGACCGTGCATGTGCAGCCATCCCCATACCATCCCAGCAGAGCTGGGAGCGATGTGTCGCTGCTGTGGGCAAACGCAGGCGTCTGGCACCACGGGGTCCGAACATGATTGTCATCACCGCTGAGATTGAATCTGATTTGTCGCTAAAACACCCAATTCCCATTCCACTGCAGTCCAGCGTTTCCTGCCCAAATTAACCAAACGGAGGCTTCGCGGTTGAGTGTCAAGGGCAGCCCACGCAATGGAAGCGCCGCGATTCAAAATGTCCTTCAGTCAGGCGCCTTGCGCGGCCTGGGGCTGATAAGATACAGGCCTTTAGTGCTGCGCTACCTGTGCCTGGATGGCGGTCGATGCAGTTGGCTGTGCGCGTACATTTCTAACGATGTGGCGGGCTTTCGACGATTGATCTGTCGACATTCCCTCGAGCCTGGTCTTCGTGTGTAAACGACATTACCACTCGGATGCACTGGTCCCAACATCCTCACAATCAACAACGCACCAGAGGCCTAACTGACGAGCTACTTTCCGCCGCCTGCTACAACCCAACACTTCGACCACAATAAGTGACCCCCAAACGACAGCTGCTCATATATTGTTTCGAAAACGGCAATGGCATCTACCCAGCTCTTGTAACCATTTAGCACACTCAAAACAAGTTTTCTTTGGTTACCGTCGCATACCCACGAAAAACGAAGTTAAACGCCCGCCAACAGGTAATAATACGTAATGCGCAATAATGGTGGATTCTCAATCATTTGCATATCTTCCCACATGTACCTTCATGCCAAGTTTTGTTACGATCCCGCAATTATTTCTTGGTGCGCTAATTTTTTTTGGCCATGAGTGTATATATATTCTTTTTATGTTATTTTTATCTAAGCCTTGGTGCTACGCTATCGATTCTATTGAAAATCACTCTTATAGTTTTCGCCTCTCCATTTAAAAAGGAACTGACCTTAATTTCAAAAACCAAATTATTTTAGTCATCATTTATGTCCATGTGTTCCCTAGCTGATTTCCTCAAACTTCACTTTTAGTAGATATCTACTGAACAAAAGAAATATGCTTGATAAATTCCACGTCTATTTGTCTAATTTTTCAAAACCGAGAATTTTGTTATCTGCAACGCCCCCGCTGTCCTATGCAACTGCATTTCCAAGCTAATTTCCGTACAATCAGTGCATAACGGATATATACTTAATAAAAGAAACATGCTTGCCGAATTCCAAACCCACGGGTGTTACAGCTCCAAAACGAGAATTTTTTTCTATAACGACTCCGCAAGTTTCCTTGAGTGTCAGTTTCCAAAAAAATTGTTTTTAGTAGATATTAACTTAACAAGAGAACATGCTTTTGAAATTTCAAGTCTCTAAGTGTATTATTTTTTTCGAAAACGGGAAATTTTTTAAAATCCATTACGACTTATAATTTCTCTTGAAATTCAATTCTGCTAAATGGGTTCTTAGTGGAACTGTACTCAACAGAAGAACTATGTTTGCCAAATTTAAGTCTGTTAATGTAACATCTCCTTAGTGGGAAATTTTGTCTATAACGCTCTCATAACCATTTCTTGGTGTATCAATTTCCTTAAAACACGTTCTTAATGGATCTCTACTCAACAGAAGAAACATTTTTGCTAAATTTCAATTTTGTAAGCCTAATAATTCAAAAAAGTTATATATTAATATATATACTTTTCCTTTGCCAACGTCCTATACCTCTTCCTGCTAACCATTTCCTTCGCAATTCTTTTATAAATCGATATACATCTACCTGTGTTCAACAAATTCTAAGTCTGAGCAGAATAATTTAAAACTGTTTGTTTTTGAAAAAATGATTTCCATAAAATCCGTTCCGTTAATATTAACTGAGAAAATTCACCCACAGTTCTCACACCTAATGTTCAAACACGCGTCTCATTAAAGGGAAAAGTACGAAGTTATGTACCTTTATTAGCCTTAAAAATGAATGATGATAGATAAACGTAGTCGCAAATAAAATCTATAATTTCATGCAATATTCGTCCCTGAAACCATGATAAAAGATATTATAGTAAAATGATTCCTTTTACTTATTTTCAAGAATTTTTGGTTTCAATTTTTATTTGGAACGCAGACAAAGCCTTTTAAGGACAGTGATCTCAGCAAGACTATTGAATAAAAAACTACTTACACGAAAACTGATTTTAACTAGATTAAGAAAGAAAAGTTTAAGAATACAAAGATAGCCTGTCTGTCAGCTTTAACTTGACACTATATTTTGTTAAACTATAAAAACGACTTATCAAGCAGTGTTCTGTAACATATTTAAAAAGACAATAACCCTGATATTTTTTTAAATTTAATTTATTTGCCAAACTCCTCATGCTCCGAAATGCATAACATGAGGCTTACAGATGTAAGTGGTAACTCAATTAAAACAAATTTAAAGAAAAAGGGGAAAAAAAGGGAAAACAAACAAACAAATATCGTAAAACAAAAATAAAAAGGAAGAGTGGAAATACACAAATAAAAGGAGTGTACCAATATATAAAACTTTAAGTATATATATATAGTAGACAAATTCTCTTAAGACATTTAGGCTCTCGTAAAGTACATTTAACCAACAAAGACACAAAAAACAGGTGGCCAGGAAATACCTAAACTACCTAACTCCTTTCTAAAATTTCTTTTACAGAAGCCATAATACAACAATACATGTTCCACAGTTTCCAGCACTCCAGACCACATACAAGAAATCAAATATCACTACCAATTAAATTAAATCTAGATAAATAGCTATTAAAATTCCATGTCCTGTTAGAACTGATGGAATCAGTAACAAAATTCTTACATTTAAGCCGTTGATAAATGGTGGTCGGAAAAAAACCTTTAGTCCACAAAGCTTTTAGAGGCTGACATAGCCATCCTGTGATAACTATGTCTTAAAAATTCAAGTGTAAGCTAGAGGTGTGTGGGATTATCTAAAAGATGAGACATTTTGGATTCTTAACACACAACTTTTATTAAGAATAACTTAAATTACACTTCTAAATAAATTTCTTTTAAGTGAGAGAATACACCAATTATAATAATTTAACTGTTTAATCTAACTTCCTATACAAAAATATTACCTTTTATATCTCCTTCCTAGAAGGTTGAAGATATTCTATTATAAGTTAGTATAATTGCAGGTGAGAATACTCAGGCTTCTTAACTTTTATTATATAATTAATTGCGATGAGCGTATCCTTCTTCCAGAGCTGGTAGGACATCTAACATTTATTCCGTTCACCACTAAGTTATCTCTAGGCTGTTCTATCTCACCAAACCTCTCATCCTTTTAAAGTATCCCATTTGCATATTCGTTCTGTTTCTCTTTGGTATTGGGTTGGAAAAGTTTTGCCATTAATCGTGGCCGTCAAAAGAACTTAGAGTTATGTTAGAAGAAGAGCGCGAGAGACGTCACACAACCCCTCCAAGAAGAAAAAAAAAACGTGATTTATTTAAGGTTCTCGTTCCCACACAAATTACGTGCTTCCAACACTTTTTATTTCTGACCGCTTTCTAAGTATTTAAATTTTAATCTTAAACCTCGGCTTCCTTTTAACTTTTATACTCAATATTTACCCTTTACTCTACCTCTTCTTTTCATACTCATCCTAGAATTAAATTTACCTTCACTTAATTTTAAATTTAACCTCGTGACAATAAAATTCTATTCCATTAACTTAGCCAAGACACAATTAAGCTAAGTTTAATATGGTTCACTCACCTTTTACATATATACCTCAAAGTAACTATAAGTGCTAAATTTTCTAGAACTTTTCCTCGCACCCAAACTTTGTATCCGTATCATCATTTCATATATGGAGCTGGCATTTCTGCTCCACTTTTTTCCGTGTTGAAGTTACATATATCATTTGCTACTATTTTCAGGGCCCGTTCGCCTCAAAATGAAAACCTTGAGTTACTCTTTGTCCATTTATGTTTACATAATTCAATAAGTTTCACAATTTTAGTACCGCATATTATTTGTAAATCACAAATTGCCCTCCATCCCCACATCTGGTTCCAGCACAAAATTCCAAATGAGCCGCGCAGCGCCGTGTTAATGTTATTGCTTTTCGCGTCTGACCTACGCTGCGTTTCCCCAAAGGGAACCACAGATGCCTCATACGGAACAATATACCAGCCCATATATATGTTACATTGCGCGTCAAAACATTTTCAATAAACCATTAAAAACAAATGCACCAAAGCTGAATTGTCGCATCTCACGAAGTCATACATCGAAGCAAACAAATGTGTAATTACAATTGTTTTCTCCAAAGAGAAAATTTTTTAACAAGTCAAAAGTTCAAAAAATAAATATACACTCATTGTAGTGTCAACTTGCTTGGCTTATAAGTTTTAAAACACCGCCCGAGACTTCTTTCTTGCACAATTCTTCCGGACCACTGTTGAAAGATAAAAATGAAACAATACAATCCTCTACCTTTTTGCTTCGAAACCAGCATATATAGCTTCCTAAATGACGAGGTGCTATCACTCAATTCTTCCTTTTTCTTTATTCTTTGGCTGCATTGGAATTCTCCTTTATGATGATTGCTGTATGGTTTGTAATCTCCTTGTCCGCTCTTTTTAGGTCTTGCTTCTGGCCACGGTCTGGACCTGACTTTCAGGCGGGGCCGCAGGTTGTACGCGTCGGTCCATCTGGAACTTCAGTTGCTTGTCTTGTTCTTTTCCTACTTATATAAATAGTAATTGACAATGGTCTTTGTTATTATTATGGTGTCCCCTTTGTGCCATACTTCTCTGTGGTCCACTCTTGCCCCTGATCCATGATCTTTTCATTCCTTTATCGAGTTTGCCTTTATCACTTCTTCCTGCCTGCCTTAACCAGGGCGATCTGACCAGTGATCTGCGCCGGTCGTCCTATCTGTATTTTTATATTGTTTTAATCCCTTTTTGCCTCTGGTAATCCTCCTACGTTTCCTCTAATCGCGCAGATCTTTCTTCTTCCCATAGTGTGACCCATTTAATCCTTTTGATGTGCTACTGAAGTACTGCTTCCACGACCATTACCATCTGGCTACCTGTTCTAACTCGACCTCGTCACTTCCCTATGACGATATATATATTTTCCTTATTTGATCAACGTTAACCGTTAATCTTTCTTCTGATTTCCATTACAATATTGTTATTTCTACTTCTAATACCTATAAGGTCCTTCAAATTTTGTTTAAATTTAGCGCAGACACCTTGCCAATGCTGCATTGAACTTAAAGTGCGGCCAAGACCCAATCATTTACCTTTAATTTTTATATCTCTTCTTCGTCTATTATAATATCTTTTCCCACCTTCCTGTTTTCGCGTACTATAGTCTAGCTTCCCCTGCTGAATATCTTTTTCTTTCTATATTTTGTACTTTGAATTCCGAACCATCCGAAATCATATAACTAATTTTTGCAATGGGGGTAATCAATTTCTAATCAAAAATAACACCCAGCAGGTGATTTTTCCTCTGCTGTTTCATTCACCGCCGTACGAAGGCAAAGGAAAACCTGCTAAATTGGATCCCAAGAGTATCGTGCTGATCATTAACATACTTGCAATCATTTGTACTATCGATTAACTCTTCAAGTCCCGATTTTGTGGTCTATATGCAACAGTCTTCGCGCTTTCCACCTTCAATTTAAGTGCTCTGCGCCTCTATTAAGGAATTGGGGACCATTATCACTTAGTTGGCCTGCCGGAACTCCAAACGCAAAGGATGGCAAGTTATCAAAAAAAAAAAATATCCGCCACGGCATGAGGTTTATAGCTTTTGCAGTGTGCATATATAATTTCACAGCCACTGGCTAAAAGAATCGGTTACCAAAATAGTACCATTTACGCCCCTTTATTCTCATATAGGATACGGGCCTAACAAATCTAACGTCACTATCTCATTTGGATTTGATATAATTGGATTTAATCGACCAGCTGGAAAACGTTTTTATAGTTAATATTAACTTGGCACATATGGTATGTAGAGACACATATTGATCAATGAATTTTCTCATGTACGGAAATAACAAACGTCCCGAATTTTATGATACGTTTTAAATCTTCCTAAGTGTCCTATTGGCCTGTCGTGAAATTCTCTCATTATTTCATTCCTACTTTTGGAATGGTATACACGCATTTCAACGACGTTGGTGTGTGTGTTTCTGCATAGCCAACAGTTTCTCTCAATTAGACGGAAATCGTGGGACCACTTCTACATACTGCTTGCATTAACTGAGTTACCCGCTTCTAAATATCTATATATAGATATGACCTAATTTCAGTCATTTTTTTGTGCTCATATTAACGTTGTTCTATGGTAAGTAAGTAAGTAAGGTACTAAATCCCTGACAATTAACTTTTTCTCCCATTATACTTTCCACATGATTTTTCGATAAAACATAGCCACAATATTTAACTTCCTTTCTGACCCATCAACTCTCGCAAATTCCCTTTATCACCTTATTATCTTCAACCAGCGAATCTTTGGACTTTTCAACGATTTCTGATCAAAAATCTAAAATAACTTTTGATCCAATTTATAAAATCAATACTGAGAATACATGGGTATTCCAAATCTGTCAACACATGAAATGACCCGTTCTTCAAATTGTCTGAGAATATTCAATTTCTACAAGTTTTGCATTTCGCACCCCTTTGCTGTTATTACCTGGGCTCAAGTGATTTTTAATTTGCTTATAAAAATATTTTCTATATACTTCTTCCGATATATAAGTAAATGATTTATCTGCTCCGGTGTCCCATATGCTTCTTCAAAAAATGTGTGTTATAAAATAGGAATGTGGGGAAGTTCCATCGGGTGATATGCACAGGTGCTTTAATGGCGTTTCACTTGCTGATACTTTTGAAGATTTTTAACTTTTACAATATTTAATCGTCCCTTTGCATCCTATCGCCTAATTGAAATTTTCGAACCTTTTGAACTCCTATTATTTCTGCTTTTGGTCCCCTATTAAATTATCATTTCGCTCATTTTCGAACAAAATTGGTAACCCTTGTTGTTGAATTCTGATCACTATTCTGGAAATCTATTCCCTTCCTAAACCTCTAGTATACTTTTGACGGCTATTCTCATGCACCATTTCTACCGCGGCTGGCCCTACGTCCAACCTCAGAATTTCCTCCAGTTTCTGCAATTAGCATCAAAATTAGGCATCCTATGCGCATTTTGACCTCGCTCCTACATTATCACCTAATTCTGTGAACCTCCTTTTTAATTTGTAAGAATAATCACTTCTTCGACCCTAGCTAAGCACTTATAAAAGTTGTACCGTGTTCTGCGGATTGCGCACTTCCACATAGTTTGGACCGCGGTTCGAGTCGAACTAAATGTGATCCACCAATCTGCCTGCGACATCCCTAGTTCTAAATTTTCATTTTAATAAATCGTACACGAAGTCAGTGGTTCTGATTTCTTTCTCCCCGCTGTATAAAAAATCTAGCTTCCAATTCTTTCTATTTTTGATTGCGGGAAAAGCTTTCGCTATCTGTAGCCTTGAGCTGCGCGAAATCCGCTGTATTTTGCACCAGCACCGATCCAAATATGAAAAACAATCTAAGTTCTCTCCTGAGATGACTTTTCCTTTTCAAGTAGCACATGACAGACATTTGGATTTCAAGTAACTGTATTTGGTTATCTATGTTTCAAGGAACTTGTATGGCCTCCGACCCTGAAAAAAATTTCAGGTAATACACTACATCCACCTGCATTACCAACCCAGAATTAAAAAGTTCGGGATTGAGACATAGCCATTTGATAACTATGTCTTGGGTGATTCGCGTAAGCTAGAGGTGTGGGATTATCTAAAAGATGAGACATTTTGGATTTTTAACACAACTTTTATTAAGAATAACTTAAATTACTTAATTCTAAATAACACTTTCTTTAAGTGAGAATAAGCCACCAATTAAAATTAATATTCAAGTCAGATCACACAACTAGATCACTTATCTTAATTATAATAATTTAACTGTTTAATCAATTTCCATACAAAATATTTACCTTTTATGAGTCATTTTCCCTTTCCCTAGGTTGAAAGATATTCCTATTATGTTAATAGTAGGTGAGAATACTCAGGCTTTCTTAATCCTTATTATAATTAATTGCATGGCGTATCCTTCTTCCAGAGCTTGGCCCCCCCAACATTTATTCCGAACAATTCCAACTAAGTTATCTCTAGGCTTGCCGTTCTATCTCACAAACCTTCTATCCTTTTAAAGTATATCCCATTGCATATTCGTTCTGTTTCTCTTCCTTTGGTTTTGGGGTTTGGGAAAAAGTTTTGCCATTAATCGTGGCCGTCAAAGAACTTAGGAGTTATGTTAGAAGAAGAACGCGAGGACGTCACAAGGCCAAGAATTTGCAGGAAGAAACAGTTCTTTCCCAAGCTAAATGCTTCCAGTGGGACAATGGCACAGCATCAAAGGTTCATATCTTGGCAAGTTGCCTCTTTGGCCAACTGATCCGCTCTTTCATTGCCGAGATTTCCGCTATGGCCCTGAACATAAGAAAAGTGGATGTCACAGTCTAGGTAGTACAGAATAGACTGAACCTCTACAAAAGTTTTTCTGTAGAGTTTACGTTGAGCAAATAATGGAGTGAAGAGAGTGAGTCAGTGCAGATAAGAAAGTTGAGTGTTCCACCCTGGCGGAGAGAGTCCTGAAACAATTTTACGACAAGATTAATGCAGAGTAGTTCAGCATCTCTTAACCGATGCTGGAAAGTAACATGTTCAACACCTTCCTCGTAAATAACGCAGGCAAGACCAACCCTACCATTCAATTTACTCCCATCTATGAAACAAACAGTTTTATATTCTTGAAAGATTCATTTGTATAAGTCACAAGAGACAATGAAACTGGAATCGTCCTATCCAGCGTGCCAAAGCTAGTACTCAAATAGTTTTCCCGAACATCAAGATTGTTCAGAATAACCAAGTCGATAGGCAGTATACCAGAAATAGCAAACAATGCTTCATAGCTAATAGTTTTGTATCCTTCAATGACACGAAGTAAAAATCTACGTTGCGTTCTTCTAATAAGTCTACTATTAATTTTCTTACTTAAAGAATGTCCCCAAGCTCTTGATGCATAAGACATGAGAGGTACTATTCCCTGCTTATTAACCCTGATTTTGACTGTCATAAAAAGCAGTCGCCAAACTTTTTGACCTCAGGGACCAGTAAATTCATAATTTAACTCTCTCGGGCCACTAGTAGAGTTTTTTAAGTGATAATACACTTATGAAAAAATTGTGATGTAAGATCACATAAAGTGTACCTAGTTAATACAAGGGTAATTCTGAAATTTTTTAGATACGCACAGGCAAGAAGTTGCAGAAAAAACAAAATAACAACAAACAAGTAATAAAAAAAAATTTTTAAGTCAATTCCTACATAGATCACTAAAGAAAAATTTTATTTTTAGCTACTTTTTATTAAATAGTTAAAATCAATATAAATATATATATATATATATATATGACAGAATCACAACATCGAGTGGTAATTAATTTTTACTAATTACCATTAAAGTATCGTATTGTCATCCAAAACAATCGTGTAAATAAAATTTCAGTTCAACTGAATGCTTTAAAACGTGAGAAAAAATACCTTTTAAAATTTTGACCCAAGTCGCTAAAAATGAAACCAACGTGGCTGTATCAGTAATTCTTTAAATAATTAGTTTCAGTCAATTAATTTCAATTAGTTATAATTAAATTATCGTATTTTTACTCAAAACAATAGTGTATAGAAAATTTCAGTTCAAATGAGAGCTTAAAAATGTGAGAAAAAACCTTTTCAAGTTTTGACAAAGTCGCCAAAAATGATGCCAACGCGTGGCTGTATTTATAATTCTTTAAATAATTTGTTTTAATTAGTTCAATCAATTAATTTTTATTAATTGATTGAACTAATTAAAACTATTAACTGAGACCCTACGGCACAGGAGTGAGCGTCGCTAACCACTATACCGGATGGGCGACTAGCTCTTTTGGTAAATAGAGCAATGGATGATGTTTCATTCCACAGATCCGACAAGACAATTTTATGTCGGAGTTTAGCTATTAGAACATAAACTATTTTTTTTCACATGCTCGAGTCTTTTTTAATTCCTGCTATTAGCTCACTCTCTCTATATATATTTATCTGCATATTTATCTTGTTCAAATTTTCAATCGTTAATAAAATGCTTTTCATTCTTCCAATCAAGTTCAAACAAATTTTTTCAAACTTGTAAGGGATGACACTTGATGTTAATACAGTTTTTCAAATATTTATTAATTAATAAATTAAATTAAATTAATTACCGGCTTTTGATGCCAACTTAGATTTGTCTCTATTGCTTTAACAATGTAACTGTGTTAAAACAAAGACAGAAGGTGGCGTCGAAAACCTGTTTTTCAGCCAAACCGTGTGTGCATTGTTTCAACAATGCAGACAAATCATGCACTTTTCTCAATTCCTACTGTTAGCTCACTATCTACCTATATACATATCTTACTTAAACTTTCAATCGTTAATAAAATACTTTCTATTCCTCCACGGATAATGCAACAAATTTTGTTGTTACGAATTCTCAACTAAAGGCATTTTATAAGACCCCTAACTTTCCAGATCAAAATCTGGCAGCATATTTCACTGAGGATGGCATTGAATGGAATTTTATTCCACCAAAGGCCCCACATATGGGAGGTATTTGGGAGGCGGTCATAAAGTCAGTGAAATATCACCTCAAGTGAGCACTGGGAAGATCCCGACTCACTTACGAAGAGTTTAAAACAGTGATTGTCCAGGTAGAAGGGATCTTAAATTCCAGAGCCCTTACGTCAATATCGAATGATTTTGATAACTTTGAGGTATTAACGCTTGCACATTTCTTGATTAGAAGATCAATGAATTCTATTATTAAGCTCATAGAGATTAATGTTAATGACAATAGATTAAGCCTTTGGCAGAAAACAACAAAGGTAATTCAGGTAGTTTGGAAAAAATAGAGTACCGATTATCTGAATACTCTCCAACAGAGAGAACAAAGTAGATGATCGAGAAGGACAATATAATGTGTGGGACACAATGGTAATTTTAAAGGAGGAGAGTTTGCAACTGGATTTTAGGGCGCGTCATTGAGGTCTATCATGGTTCTGACGGTAAAGTGAGAACAGTCAGAATCAAAACAAAGAGAGAATTTATCAGGCCCATAACTAAGATCTATATTTTACCTATAGATGTTGTGGCCGCGGTAGCCGAGTGGTATAGGTATCGGACCGTGGCTTGTCTTGTCACGGGTTCGAGCCCATTACCACTAAAGACCCGCCGTGTAGGGCAGCGATGCACGTTAAATCTGTCGAGAGCTGAAATGTCCTCCCATTGGTGTGTGTGGTAGTTAGGAGAGGGGGGTGCCAGCTTAGGTGTCGTCCACGTCACTTGACCATGGTTCAAAATTACGTGGTCCATTGCCAAAAGCCCTCGTGTAGCTAAAACAGTGCGACGTTAATAATCAATCATCAATCTACCTATAGATGTAAATATTTAAGGTCAATTTTCATTTAAGAAATGAAACATGTTGTTTTTTACTGAAATTTTATAGCACTTTAATAATTTTGAAAACAATTGTGTAGCCTCTCTGTAACTTGTCGTGAATTGTGAAACTTTCTTGCTATTGTTGAATATTAATATTGTTAGGTCGGGGGTCGAGCATGCGCGGTGGGCGCCGTCTGTCGGTGATTAAGTGTATTAAGCGTGAAATGGAAGTTGGGGTTTCTTAGTGTGTGTGTCGAAATCAGACGAGTGAGAGCGTGGAGCTACGGTGCCCATTGAGGTGTTCGGACGTACCATCGAGCAACCGAGAGTGAAAATAAAAGGTGTTTTGTCAACAACCTCGTCTGGTTTTCTGAGAGCAACACACAGGGACCACTCCCCACCAAGCGCTATTGGTGATACACGCAATTTTAAATCGTAGTCAAGTGCCAAGAACCGACACCTAAGCTGGTACCTTCTCTCAAAACTTCCACACCAAGTCGAGGGCTGCGGTAGCCGCTCAGTGGTCAAGGTATTGGATCCTGACAGGCATGTCATGAGTTCGAGCCCAGTACCACTAAAGACTCACCGTGTAGGGCAGCGATGCACGTTAAACCTGTCGAGAGCTGCAACGTCCTGCCATTGGTGTGGTAGTTAGGAGGGGGGGGGGTGCCTGCTCACACGTGTCGTATTCGTCACTTGAGCATGGTTCAAAATTACGAGGTCCGTCGCGAAAAACTCTCGTGTAGCTGAACAGTGCGACGTTAATATTCACTCACTCAATCCACACCAAGTCGTGGGAGGATTTTGAACCTCTACAGGTCTTACGTGCAAGAGTTCATCTACTTGGTGAGTGATAAGTAATGCAAAAGAAAGCTGCAAAACTGCTTGAATATTTTATTCCTACCAGTACTATAAGCAAATATATTTATTAAATATTTATAAGGTAATTTTCGTAACAACAACCATTTCCGTGATATTTTACATTTCTAATATTAGATAAGCTTATTTAACAAATGTAAAATTTGGAACAATTCTTAAACTATTTTCTGTAACTAAAATAATCTCAAGCTCAAAACACAACGGAACCTTAAACCATGAAATAAGTTCGATTCATAAAACTTCGAATAGTTCTCCTTTTTAAGTTACTGTCATTTTAGAAAGCTGCTAAGAGTAAATCAACAATGATAGTCAAAGATGGAAAAAATAATTTTACAGTCATTTTAAGACGACATGATTATAATTATGACTTGAACAGAAAGATCTCCAAACAATGAAAAGTATACAATTTAAAAAAACAATACAAAAAATTAAAAAAAAAAAAAAATAAAGAAAAGTAAATACTCCACTTGTTTTTAAAAGTCGTTTAATTTACATCCATAAATAGATAATTATCACGCACAATTCATAATTTCTGTCAGATTTATTTTTTTACAAATCTCTAACTTTATTTTCTGTTGAAAATTGATCGTGTATTACATTCTAGAAATTGTTACGTTTACCCTTGAAGAATTTACGAGAAAGGAGATAAAATCACTTTGACATCTGTGATTGTTACGGTTGGCTGAAGAAGCTATTGTACAAATTATGATTAGTTTAAGCAAGAGCCATTACCCAGTTTTCTGTCCCCGGTTGTTACGGTCAAGGAAGTGAAATGATAAAATAGTTACTTTTCATATTAGAATCAAAAAGGTTTTCAAGATCTTGAGTCTTTCTTATTGTGAAAAGAACTGAAAGCTTGAATGTGTTTTGTAATGCAATTTTTAAAAGCGAAAATGCTTAAAATTAAGTAATTGTTAATTTATTTTATCTAAATTGAGACATGTGATGGGAAGAAGTAAATTGTCAAAATTTAACAGTTAATGTCTAAAGCAAAACAAAAAGAATACGGGTACATTTTATGTTTTTTCAGGTCCTACTATAAGTTCACATTTCTCCCTATATATATGTATATTTTGTTCAAGTTTTCAATCGTTAATAAGATATTTTTTATTCCTCCACTCAAGTTGAAATACATTTTTTTAAACTTGTAGTGGATGACACTTGATGTTAACAGAGTTTTTCAAATATTAACTCATTAATTCTATTTAATTAATGGATAAATAGTAACAAACAAAAATGATATTCCAACAATATATATAAAAAGGAAAATCGCTCGTTGTATACCGTTAGTGCAATGGATAGCGCTTTGGACTTCTAATTCAAAGGTTCAAATCCTTCTTGGGATGACCTCATTTCTGAGAATCTGATTTCTTTTTTACTATAATGTTTTACTGGAATAATTAAATTTAATTAATTAATAAATAGTAACACACAAAAATAATAGTCCAATACCCTATATAGAAAGGAAAATGGAAAATTGTAAGAAAAATTGCTTTCTATTTTGCTACTGAATATTGTGATTGTGTGTCATATGTATATACATATTTATATTAATTGTAATTGTTTAATAAAAAAGAAACTAAAAGTTTTTCTTTGTTGACCTAAGTAGGAATTGACTTAAAACTTTTTTTTTTATATTACTTGTTTTTCATGTCATTCAAGTTGGAAATGATGCAATAAGTTATTTAAGTAAAGAATTATTTAATTAAGATATTATTTTAGTAAAATTTTTATTAAAAGCTATACCATCAGAGTCTTTATGGATGAATAATAAAATAATTTCATTTTTTTTCGACCACGTGTAATATTCGAATACACAATGGGAACAACAAAGAAAAATATATAGAAACCTTTTTCAACAGATTATATAACCTACATGTAAAATATATATGTATTTATACTTTATATAAATTTTATTTATGAAACGATACTTAGTTTTTTAGGCACTTGGCCGTAGGCATAACAAAACAAAATAAACTTCATAGTCAGACCTATTATCAATCTGTCGAGACGGTTGAACAATTTATTGTAACTAACAAACGATACTCTTTCCATCGGTTGTGGCTGTTGCCACAAAATCTCATGCCTTAAATAACGTTTATTAAGTTATAAAATATTTAAAAAAATACTTTTGATGTGTCAAGTAATGTGAATATTACTACCATGATTCTTTATTCTAATTTAAAGTGATATTTAGGCACTTGTTCCAAGTGCTGTATTCAGTTCGATTGTGTGTGTACTAGCCATTGTCCATCAACTCCAGTGGACATTTCATGATGTTCAACGTCTATGTGTTTTTTTTAAAGTTATTTGCAATTAAACTCTGCAGTAAGATTTGAATTTTATAAGAACTAAATTACAGTTTAAAAAAAACTATAAAAAACACCCTTTTATAGTTAATCGAACTAAGTTGTAACTTAATCTTTCAGTCGCCAAATCTGGAAGTGGGATCTGAAATTAGTTGCCAGATGCGGGATGGGATTTGAAAATGGGAAATCGTTAATCCTGACAATCCTGATCAGAACAATGGAACAAAATTATAAAATTATTTTCTTCTCATCGGTCCTGGACAAGTGAGAAAATTTTTGAATTAATCTGACCTTTTAAAGTGGGTAAAAATTGAGTTTATGGATTCCGTTACATGCAAGAGAAGCTTATAAAAAGGTGTTAAAAATAATTACCCCTCCCCCCTCATGATTTAAAAAAGTGGCAGAACTTTAATTTTCGAAAGCAGAAGAAAATCTTTTACACCACATAAATCCTTTTGGAAATTGATTTCTGCAAAGGCCGTCCTTAGCGGAGCTCTTACCAACAAAAGAAGCATACCTGCCGAATTTCAAATCAGTAGGTTCATTAGTTAAAAAAATGAAGAAAATTCTTATCTATAATGCCACGCATATAGGAGTCGATTTTTGAAAACCTGTTCCATGTGAAAGAGACCTGCCTGTCAAATTTAAAGTCCGCATTTCTTAATAATTCCAGAGACTTCGGGATGAGTAAGTGAGTGAGTCGCTTTTTGCTTATATAAATATGTATTCAAAAAAATTGTTTGTTTTACATCAATTAGTTTTCATTAAAAACATTTAAGGAGCATAAAATAATTAGAATTCGTATGGGTTTAGTGATAAGTTGCAATTTTAAGAACATTACATGGCCATATATACATACTTATACATGATGTGAATGGAGAAAAATTTAAGAGACAAATACTCACTCAGATAATGTTAAAAAAAAAGGCGTGTGTGTACTTATGTACGCACGTAAGAAGTTATACTTCTTTGGGGTAACAAGATTAAAATCTTTCTAAAAATCTTAAGCAGGGCAAGCTGGGCCAAGGACGAAAGTCGATTATGGGCAGAGTTGAATGATATTAACCTTCAGTCAATCGGACCAGC
>BMAV01012177.1:11166-56609 GCA_019973955.1 Trichonephila inaurata madagascariensis | reverse complement strand
AATGTTTTTAATGGTCAAAAACGGCTTACAGGTAGGACCGCGTGAGTGGGTGCATTGTCTTGGTGTAACAGCCATTCATCACTCCCCAATTCTGGCCTTTTTTTTCTAATTTTTAAACGAATTCTTGTTAGTATTTCAATGCAGCAGTGTTGATTAACTGTCTGACCCTTGATGTGAGTGGAAACCCAATCATATCACGAATTTTGGCAATGTTTTTGTCTGTAATGGCTGTTCTAGTGGGGTCCCAGCACGTTCATCTTCTTCCAGATCGTCAATTCCTCTTGAAAACCACTTACGCGCCATTCAAATACATGTGTACTAGACATGTGTACTAGTTTCTTCTCTATAAACCTCGGTTAGCATTTGAAATGTTTTCGTGGCTGATTTCTTAAGTTTCTCAAGAAACTTAATGTTGATTCGACATTTTTCTGGCAAAAGGCAGCTGCACGTGTTCACTCAATGACGCAGTACTCCTAACTGGTTTGATAAGTTGCGGCAAAACTGGCCATATGGATAGAGGAGGTGCGTTAGATGACGTCACCAAAACAGTTGTTGCCAATTCCACTCTTTTTCCAAGCTACACATTTAGTCGCATTTTTTTGTGTGCCACAACTTGTATTTGTATTCAGTATTTCAAATCGAATACGTGACTCTGTTTAGGGCAAGAGAGATAAATAGGTTGATTTTTTTTAAAGTCGCATTTAGAAGCTACACTAGGACTATATAAATCTCATAATTTTAAATCTCACTCAAATGATGAAGATGATACCTGGGCTGATATTTACTTTCCAAACTTCCACACCACGCTAGAGTAAGGACTTTGAGTTACGACAAATTAACGTGCATCAAACCGTCTATATGGTAAGTCGTAAAGCGAACTAAGATGCTACTAAATGTAGCTATTCATGATATTTTCTTTCAAATGAATTATACACATTTGCTTATACAGACTTTATTCATGAGAAGAGGGCTATATTTAAAAAAAAAAAGCAACAAGCAACTGCAGCGTAATCTGAAAGTTAAAATTAAGTATCTGATGATCTACAAGGCGGAGGAAGTTGAGCCCTCAACCTCCTCTTAGTGTACACTACCGATTATATTTATTTCTGCACGTAACTCTTTCTTGAATTACTGTTGTAATTTTTCTAATTTTTTAAAATTATTAGGAAAATATTGATTGAAAAAAAAATAGTAATATCAAACTATTTTTTTTTTTATGTTTTGTGTTTATCAACACAATTTTGTACAATGTGAGGAAACCTATTAAAATCCCCAAGCATTCATTTCTAAGAAAAAAAATACAAATTTGAAATAACATTATTATTTTTTATTCTGATATTTTGCATTGAAGTTGTAGATGGGCTTAAATTTCTCACAAGTCTATTTTGAAATAAAATGACTGTCGAATTTTTCGACATTCAAATTTGAAAAATCACTTTATTTTGTTTATACAATTTCAAGTTAGCTTTAAAAAGTTTTTTATAGTACTTAAAAATATTTAAAACAAGTAATATAATTTTTTTTAAAATTTCAATTCCTTCTTCATTAGGAAAATTTACTGGTGCCATCTGTTGCAACTAGTTCCAACTTCTCCAGAAATAATGCAGGATAAATTTAAAATTAAAAAATGAAATTTAATTAATGAATTTGTATTTCAAAACACTGTATTAACATCAAGTGCCATCAACTACAAGTTTTAAAAAATGGATTTGAACTTCAGTGGATAAATAAAAAGTGTTTCATTAACGATTGAAAATTTGAAAAATATATATTTATAAATAAATAAGTATATATAGGGAGAGAGGGAATTAATAGCAGGAATTGAAGAATATCCACAAGATTTGGTTACTTATACGTTATATTATTCGTTACGATCCCTGGGTATTTCATGGTATTGCAAGACTATACATCAATGCTTCTCAAAGTTTCAACATTCGCGATCCAATATTCAAATATAATTTTCTTCGCGCCCCCATTATACAATATAACATTGTATTGAATTGATTAGTACTGTACTTTGACACTGAAACTACGATATGAATCTTACCTCTTAAGTACCACTGGTGTACATAAACGTTTCACTCAGCCAAAGCGTTAATATCCCGGACGTATATATACCTCTGTCCCAAGTACGATCCCTTCTGTGCACTGCTATTTATAAAATTATTCCGAAGGCTTTGGAATGCAATAAAAGGTTCTTTACAACAATGTTTGCGAAGGATTTATTTATTTCAGATTATTTGCTTCTTTATTCCTTTCCCCTACCCCAATACATCACATACGCGCACCTACGTGGAAAACGGTTGCCAATGGGGAGCGAATCGCGTAACTTTTAATCGGTAGTTAAGGGATTAATTATAAAACATACAGATTATCAAGAAAAGTGTTAATTTTTGTATATAATTTTATATATGATAAACCCATGGGGGTTACTGGTAATTATTAAATTTGTTCTTAACTTAGTATTGTTAAATTAACTATAAAATACATTGTGCAGTACTGATACATTTATAAGAGTAATATATCAGTGTGAATGTGTATTTAATTTTTTTTTATTACGCCAGAATGTATTTTGTTTGTTTACTTTCAGTAAATTAATAATTTTTTAAAATAATCTTTTGTCTTTGACTTTTCAATATGCTCGCGCCCCTCTCGTAGAGTTGTCACGCCCCCAAGGGGGGCGCGCCCCACAGTTTGAGAAACACTGCTATACATTCATTATAGCTTATTGTTATCTAAGTCTTAACATTAAGCTTGAAATTATATTTAAAAATATTCTTATAGCCTTCGATTTTTGCTTTAAAAAGGACATGATTTAAATTTCTAAATCGGAAGTATATTTTCCATTAGCACACATGTATCCCCTTCGGAGTTCATTTGCTCAAATCGAATTTTTAGCGGATCTTCACTCAACAACAACAACAAAACATGTTTGTTGAATTTCAAGTCTGTGGGTTTAATTGTTCAAAAATATGTAGAATTTTTTTTATCTACAATGTCCTGAGAAGTCAGTTTTCACGTAACCCATTCTTAGCGGATCTCTACTCAAAAGAAACAATATGTCTGCAAAAATTAAATTCTGTATAAATCTAACAGATCAAAAAAAAGGAATTTTTGTCTATAACACTCCCGTAACCCTTGATGGGAGTCGATTTCCATAAAATCCGTTCTTAGTGCTGTAACGTCGTAAGTAGATAACAAACACAGAAAACTTGTCACAGCCTCATTTTAAAATTAAAACAGTATTTATTTGCTTCATAGGATACTATATATGAAGTAATAAAGTCCAATAAATATGCCAAGCCGGTGCAGTCCGTCTATCTCACGGGAGTTCAATACTTTTTCCCGAAAGCCCTCTCAACGCCACCGGCGTTCATCCTCTCTTCTTTCTATCCGTTCCTCTCCAATCCCTTTCTTTCAGGGCTCCTCTCCAGTTTTCTCCATCCAGGGCTCTATTCAAGTTCTTTTCCTCCCGGGCTCCCCTCTCTCCTAAAAAAAACCCTTTTAAACACCAGGGGCGGGTCCACAACACGCCCCTTGTCTCTTCTCATTGGCAGGCCACCAAAGTCCACCCTCGTCCCCGGGCCACATTCGTGTCTTATTTGTGCGGCAAACACAAATACATTCCTGGTCCGTCTGGAAACTAAGGGCGCCATAATTCTTATCTAGCTTCTGAACACCCTTATCCATCACACCACCTGGGTTCTATAATCCCATTCTTTCGACACCTGCCATGGTGACCTTGTTCTTTTCAGACAGGCTTCTCCTATTCTCAATGGGGTTCCGGATTTCTTTGACCGTTATAATCTCTTAAACCGGGTGTTCGGCGTTTGCCCGAGGTCAGACAATAAACAATGACCCCATGGCCACGTGCACTCATCACTCCACGTACACTTGTCACTCACACCTGTTCGGAGCCATAAAACTTAGAATGAATGGAGGGTGAGGTTCACCCCAATCGAAGACGTCACAGTGTATGTCCACTCAATAAAAGGAATATGTTTGGAAGATTTCAAATTTGTTAGTTTAATAGCTGAAAAACGGGTTATCTATAACTCATCCGTAACCACTTCTCTCCCAGAAACTCCTCTTGAGAGTTGATTTCCTCAAATCCCGTTCTTAGCGGATCTCATTTCAACACACAAATACATCGACATCGCTTTATCCTCTCTCTTTATATAAATTAAAGAATTGAAGGCTCCTAACAAGCACACACGAATAGCTGGACATCTGAACCTGAATTGGGCAGAAAACTTGTTTATTTGTTTTTCAAGTATTATATTAATTCGTTAATTAAATTTTATTTTTTAACTTTAAAACTATTCTGCGTTATTTAAGAACGACGAAGTTTGAAATAGCACCAACAGATGGCACCAGTAAGTTTTTATAACGATTTTTTTCTTGGTTTCAAATATATTTTTTTAAGCTTGCAGTGGATAACATTTGATGTCGATAAGGTTTTTTCAAATCTTAAGTCATTAGTCAAGTTTAATTATCTAAAATAAAATTTCTTTGTTGACATAAATAGGAATTGACTTAATTTTTTTTTAAAAATCGAAAAAAATCAATTTTTTATAGAAATCGATCTTTTAAACTTCGATTTTTTTTGTGAATAGATTCATTAAGTTACGATTCGAAATTAAGACAATTTAAAAATCGATCTTTCTCGGAAAGAACCGCCATCCCTACCGTTTAAATCCTTCTTGCAAGTGGATTTCCACAAAACCCGTTCTTAGAGTGAAACTCTATTCGAGAAAGGAAATATGTTTACCTAATTTCAATCTGTAGATCCATTAGCTCCGGAGAATTCGTGAGTGAATGAGTATGTGTGATTCGCTTTTCTCTTATACGTAGGGTGAGTGGGTGAGTGTGAGTGAATATTAACGTCGCACTGTTCAGCTACACGAGGGCTTTTGGCGACGGACCACGTAATTTTGAACCATGGTCAAGTGACGTGGACGACACCTGAGCTGGCACCCCCCTCTCCTAACTACCCCACCACACCAACGGGAGGACGTTTCAGCTCTCGACAGATTTAACGTGCATCGCTGCCCTACACGGCGGGTCTTTAGTCGTATTCGGCTCGAACTCATGACATGCCTGCCATGGTCCGATACCTTAACCACTGGGCTACCGCAGCCCCTCTTATACGTAGGAAGCGGAAGATTAGAGATGGGCAAAACAGATTTTTATTTATTTGTTTTCTTATGCAATTAATGAAATGAATACTTGCTCAAATAATTTTGTTCTTTATTTAGTAAATTTCAAACTATTAGCAAATGTACTGGCGTATATTGAAATGGATATAATCATTTATTACACATATTTTTTTATTTTCGAAACCTTTCGATTATGCATTTTGAAGTGAAAATGGATTTCGATTATTCATTTGAAGATAAAATTTAACAATGACATTTTCAATGCAATTGGTTTTAGTGTTCAATAACGATACGTATTTCATGCCAATAGCCAGAAGATATTGACGTCAAAAAAAGCGATTTAACATCAAAAAGACTTTTATGAACGTTTTATCAATAAAGTTTTAAAGCGTAACGAATAGTTTAGGGGTATATTTAAGGCCCCATTTACGTCTCGTAAGCAATATTGGCTTTAAATCGCTAAGTTGGCGTCGAATGTTTTGGCTCCCTTCACAGTTTATTAATTCCCTTTCTAATCCATCAACCTTGTAGAAAAAATCTTTTTTTTTTCATTTTTTTTCAATTCCTGCTATTAGTTCACTCCCTCCATATATATATATCTTGTTCAAACTTTCAATCGTTAATAAAATACTTTCTGTTCATCCTTTGAAGTTCAAATACATTTTTTAAAACTTGTAGTGGACACTTGATGTTAATACAGTTTTTCCAAATATTAATTCATTAATTAAATTAGAAAATGAATAAGTAGAAACAAAAATAATAGTCCAACGGCATATATAGTAAGAAAAATCGCTCGTTGTGTCCCTGTAGCACAATGGACAGCGCGTTGGACTTCTAATCCGAAGGTCGTGGGTTCGAATCCCACCTGGGATGGTCAAATTGATGGAATGTGATTTCTTTTTTTTTATTATACTATTTTATTAGAATAATTAAATGCAATTAATGAATAAATAGTAACAAAAAAATAGTCCAACACCACATATATAAAGGAAAATGGAAAATCGCTTTCTATTTTCCCCCTTTATATTGTGATTCTGTCATATGTATATACATATTTATACATATCTGTCCCATGTATATATTAATTGTAACTATTTAATAAAAAGTAACTAAAACAACATTTTTCTTTGTTGACCTAAGTAGGAATTGACTTAATTTTTTTTATATTACTTGTTATCAATCCATTCCAACTATTAAATAAACGCTAATTATATAATTTAAAATTAAATTTTAAGATAATTTAGGATTTCTAAACTTCTACAAATCCAGGACTAAATACTTCCGTAAAATTTTATAATTTAAATTTGACAACGCAAATACTCTTTTTTTCCTTTCTTTTATCCTTCTATAAATCACCCGTTGGTTTTCTTAGGAGCTTTTTTATTGCAGCTATACACATATTTCTATATTACTTTAAGTTATTTGCTGACTCAGATTACAAAAATGTACCATTTTTCTCGTCGTCTCTTTATTTAAAATAGATATTTGTTTGAAAAACAGCACTTAGTGTTTCTTAATATTTATGGTACTCTATTCCTAGCAGTTAAATATATTTCAGATTATATATTATATTTTTTATAAATATGGAGTGAGCGAGAGTAATAATAACGTCCCACTATAAAGCAACACGAGGGCTATTGGCAACGGATTTCGTGATTTTGAGCCGAAGTGACGAGGTCGACACCTGAGTGAGTGAGGGAATATTATCGTTGCATTGTTCAGCTCACGAGGGCATTTGGCGGCGGACCTTGTCACTTTGAGCCTCGGTTAAGTGACGAGGACGATACCTGAGCTGGCACCCCCCTCTCCTAACTACCTCACTACACCAACGGGAGTACGTTTGAGCTCTCGACAGATCTAACGAGCATCGCTCCCCTACACGGTACGCCCTTTAGTGGTACGGGGCTCGAACTCATGACAAGCCAGCCACAATCCGATCCTTTGACGGTTGCCGCGGCCATAGGTCGACACCTGAACTAGCATCTCCTTCTTCAAACTACCACACCACACCACACCATGGGAGGACATTGAATATCGACAGATATTTCGTGTATCGGCCCCTCTACACGTCTGGTTATCCGTGGCACCAGGACTCAAACCCGATATACTCGGGCACAAATTCGTATCCATAACTAGGCGACCATGGCCACTTATAAATATAGATATCATATACTAAAACAAAATTAAACGTAAGCATGTACTTTAAAGATATAATGGTATTAATAATTGTTAATCAACAATTGAAAAATATTTTGTCAAACCGCTAATAACTTTTGACAACATGATTAAAGTAAAGTTTTTCAAATTATTTTTGACTTACTTATCGTGACCTTATGCTACGATATTTTAGGTACTTAGATTTATATTTCTTACATTGTTTACAGTCTTCTTCAAAGTATGTTTACACCAACATTACAAATCCACTAATTTGTTTTAATTTAATCCTTTATTTTTTTCCCTTTTAAAATCATATGACCTCTAATGAGGTATTGTCCAAGACAGACAAAAGTAATCTCTTTTGTGGTCAGCTTAAACGAGCATTGAATAAGCTCCCATGAAAAGTGACCATAAAACGCTTCTCGGAATAGAAAGACGTAAATTTTATTTTCATTGCGACCCTGAATCCAAAGAGGAAACAAGTAAGCAATTACCGATATCCTTCACTCTGAAGCTCATTGTAACGCAATTCATCAAGGAACCCTTTCGAAGAAAACCCACTTTCGCCAAACACCGGGCTTAAATAACCATGACGACATAGCTTGATTTGTATTCAGGTGTTAAATATTTGGCGAGATCAAAGCTTACCGTGTACGTGCTTATTGAAATGTAGAGATTGCTTTGTCTTTGAAAGTGACATAAATTTATATCGCCAAGACAGCTTTTGTTATTTTTTTAACTTAGCACTGCGTAAGAGGTTACTGTAGTGTGTAATTCTGAAGAGGAAATAGTTTCACAGAGCGTTTAGGCTTCTGGTGTGTGACAAGCTTTATGAGGGAAATTTAAGTGTTACTACAACGGAGAATTTTGTGTGTGCTTGCATGTACGGAGGATTTTCTGATAATTTTGACATCATGGGAATTATACTATGTACTTGAATATGGCAGCTGGAGGTAAGGATATAAATTTTGTATTCTATGCCATATAATACTTGTTCCAACGCTAAATTAAAATAATATGCTTTTTAGAAGTTTCAGATGTGATTTTAATTTGTTTTAAGTGGATTTCCATAAATGGTGAATGATGCGAAACATATTTTCACAATGATTTGCATTGATGTATTATTTGTGTTAATTATTTCTCATTCGAAGCTAAATTAGTATGGAACGAAATAAGCATTTTGTAAAACATGAAATTGTTTAGGTGGAATAAAAAATAAAAGATGTATAAAGTTTGAAAAATTACTGTTTTATAAATGACAATTTAGTTGAAATTAAAATATAATGAACTTAAAAATAAACACATTGTTTTTAACTTTTTTTTTTGAACTTTGCTAATTCATAATGCACTATTAATTTGAGTATAATTTTTAAATTATAATTAATATAATTTAGTAATATTTATTTAATTACTATCATTATTTCCAATCACAATAAAAAAATATATGTTAGTACATAAACAATACAAAAATGAAAAATAGCTTGAATTTCAGAAAGAATGAAGTGACTTATATGTACTAGCAAATTATTATGTTTTTTTTTTTGATTCACTGTGAAAAATTAATAATTTATTCAACATATATTTTAATCTGATTTATGTAAAGTATGCGTTATATTTATTATAAAATTATGATAATTTGTTTCTTTAGTTGCAGTTCAAGTAGTTCTTAACAACATCTCCTTAATTTTGACATTCGCAAAAATAAATAAATAAATTAAAAAAAAAACCCCAAAAAACTCAAATTATTTCATTGAAAACTAATGAGAAATCTAACTTTACTTGTGAGTGTAAAAGTTCAGTTCATTTTTCTAAGTGAATTTCCTTAAAATCTTCCAATTTTGATTGGCAGGTATTTATTAAACTTCAGGAAAAATCTTTAACTCTTGGTTATTATAATTCCTGTCTGATTATTTCAATTTTATTAATTGCTGTATATAAAGCTCGCTTAAGGTATCCGACTACGTTCGGAACCGTGATTTTAAAAAAGCGCATAAATGGATAATTTTCATGATATTTAGTGTCACTTAGATTAGAATACATGCATAAAATTGTTTTAAGGACATTTTGACAAAAAAAAAATTATTTAAACACAATATTTTGAAAAAAAATTAACTTAGAATAATCTTTTTTCAAAATTTTCTCCTTTTGTGAAAAATACTTCTATTACAATAATATTCTTCCTGTATATAGCTCAGACCACTCTACAGAGGCTCAACTAGAATTTTTGAAAAATTCACATTACTTTCAGAGTTACCACCAATTGAAATAATTATTGGCATTTTTTCCTTAAAATTGCTTCCCTCTGTTGTCGTAAAATATGGATAAACCCACTTCTAAGTTATGTATTTCAAAACTTCTAGTTGAGCCTCTGTAGAGAGCTCTGAGCTATATACAAGCAAAATATTATTATAATAGAAGAACTTTTCACATAAGGAGAACATTTTGAAAAAAGATTATTCTAAGTTAATTTGTTGCCGAAATAGTGTATTTAAATAATTTTTTTTGTCAAAATGTTCTTAAAACAATTTTATACATGTATTCTATTCTAAGTGACACTAAATATGAAAATTATCCATTTATGCGCTTTTTTGAAATCATGGTTCCGAACGTAGTCGGGGGATACCTTAATACAGAAAAAATATTTTTAAAGTATGCAATACCTTTTATATAGTACGAAATTCAATATTTGTTTAACATTGTGTATTAAAATACTTTTAAAATTTTTTTCCAAGTTGTATGTGAATAACTTTTATATATATATATATACACAACCTGATATTATAAAGCCATTGGAACATTTCTAAAAAACCAAAATTTTAGATGCTATTCATTCTAAATTTTGATTCGATTTCATTTTCTTTGTCTAACTGCCAAATTAGTAGTAACTGGGCAAGGTCGACTCAGCCGTTCATCCCTTTAGTGTGTTGATAAATTATTACCAAGATTGCTCGGGAACTAAACACTGGAGGTTTCACGTCAGACTGATCCCTTGACCGAAACATCTGCACATGCACCCCAGCCCCTAAGGTCACGAAAACTAAGATAAGACAATGACTTTGGTCCTTATGGGCTGTTGCACCACTGAATTCAGTTACGTAAATAAAAAAAAAATTAGCTTTCGATAAGTTTGAAACTTAAAATGGATGTCTACATTTAATTTTCTGTAAAATTTCAATTAGATGTAAAGCTTAATTGAAAATTTCATAATTTTTTGTCTTGTTGCCCAATTTTTTTCTAATTCAGAAAATTGCTCTCGTTTAACTAATTTACTAATTTTAATTAATGTCCAATTTACTAATTTTAATGAAATATAGAATATAAATTTTTAGAGTATTCAATTTTTAATGGAATGAAATAACGTAAAACATGTCACTTCCTAGAATAATCTCTAAATTATGCCTTTAATCTCACTCTAACCTGCTTCCTGAATTCTGAAATTATTAAAGTTCAGATGCTGAAACTCGCATTATCTAGATTAGTGGAACTTTAACTGTGATCCATGAACCCCCAGGGATCCTCTGTGCCTATTTAGGGTTCCACGCGAAGGGGTGTCATTTAATGTTAAGATTTCCATCTTTTACAAACTCTGAAAGGCCTCGGGGAAAGATTGAAGAATATGCATCCTAGATTATATCTCTAAATTGTATCCATTGAAAACAATACTAGGCCGTGTATTTCGATCAAGAATTTTTACTCAGTTTTTTATTGTTTGCAACTACACATATCCACTACTACAACGTAATGCTTTTTATTAATTAATACTAATTAGAGGAAATGTGTTAAAAAATCTGTGTAAGGATCAGAGGCGATCTTAGGATAATAGAGGGAATTTTTAAGGAGAGACAGACCTTTATACAGACAATGTTAAATTGGCTGTTTTCGATGTACTTTTTCTCAAAATCTGTTATATGTACATACTTGACATTTTTCATATTTTTTTATAATTAAAGTACACCTTTCCCATTATACTGAAATAAACTTTTAGCTAATTTTGAATTTTTTAATAATTTATAAAATATTTTATCAAACAGTGAAATTTGAGCCTTTTTTCACACAAAATTTTGTAAAAAATAAATTTTTGATATTTTTTTTACAAAAAGCTCATTTTAGTATATATTAGCCATCATTATCAATATGTCATACAAAACTTGCATACCTTTTAAACATTGTTTTCCCAGAAATAGTTTACATTTTGAGATAAATGAACTTAAATGCATGATTGCTTTTTTTATTTAAACATTCCTCCTTATACTCCAAATGTGATCTATATTTTTTGAATATCATCATCCTCTCTCTTCCTTTTAAGTCTTATTTTCTTTCCTAACCTCCTATGTTTTTTATAAACATGAGTATTTAGCCTTTAACACCTTCTGTTTGTCGAGGTGCTCCAATGCCTGTACCGTGTAATCACCAGGCTCAGTATTAAGTTTTCTCAAAATTTCTGGTTTTGATACATTTCCCATATTAAATGATAGAATAGCATCGTATGTACCCAATGATAATACTTCTATTTGTACAAATATTTCCTTCGGTACACGAGACCGTATTACGTTGTTTACACTTTCATTGGGATTTTGTGTACCTCCATGTAAGCAGCAATTATGGATAAAATGTTTTGATTTCCATCATTCGTTCAACTTTTAAGCGAAAACAAAATACTTTGTTTACATTTTTCGCGCGCGCCATTCAAATGGGCGTGGCCCAGTTTAAATAATTTAAAAATGGGTTTTCATTGCTTCTAATTAAGGTTAAAGTAAGGTATTTTTAGAAAGATTAAAATCTATACACTTTGAAAATGTAAAAGTCTCAAAGTTATCGTAAGAAGAATTTAAGTTTCCCATACCCTTAAATCCCTATCATGTGTTGGGAGTCATGGAAGGGTGTTCAAAATCTAGGGGGTCCGTGAGGTCAGACTGATACATAAAGGGGGCCATGGCAATCAAAAATATGAGGACCGCTGGTCTAGATGGATACCATTTCAATAAAATTAGAATAAAAAACTTTTCATTAATCTCTTATTTCATTATGATTAGTTACACACAAATTTAATGAACTTTATTAAGCATGGTCCTTCAAGATAAAGACATAATAGATTTATGTCATGGTTTATAACCAGTAGTTTTAAAGGTATGAAAAACCAGATTTTTCGAAAGAAATACGGCCTCGTCAGACGAGTGATCATGAGATTAAGCATGCGCTCTCTGTTGTTTTTATTCCACGAAAAATCCGTCATGTAGCAGGGTTGATACATTTTAAATTTATCGGAGGTTTAAGTCTTCACATTGAAGTAGATCGACAGAATGGGGTGCCATCTCGGGTGGCGACACTGTCCTTTGACAGCTATTCAAAATTAAGATATTCTTTACCAATACCTTTTTTTTCCCTACTTCAATAAACAAATAGCTTTAAAAGTAATAAATACTTATAATTATTTTCTGACAGGTGTCCTCTTTTGGTTGCTGGTTAAAATTAGGTTCAATCACCGATAGCTTATTATTTAGTACTAACCGGGTATTAATTCAATTAAATCTCTTAATTACTTAGTTATATATAACATCCCTTACAGGAAAAAATTATGAACAATATCCTAGCATTTTGTACAAAAGTTTTTTTAAGTTGTGAATTCTCTTGAAACTCGTATCATTAAATTCTTATTTTCTTCAACAGATGAGATGTTATCCTTTATTGCGATTTTTTTGTGTGGCGACAATGCATTTTCCATCCAAGAAATTTTCACCATGAAAAACGGACAAAACTATTACTATGTGGTCATAAACTTAATTTGGTACTTGCGTATCACACCAAACCTTATTACCAAAGTTCAGTGACTTTTTCGCAGAAGAATGACGGTTTGAAAAATAATTATTTATGCAAAACTTGCATATCTGCACTGCCATATTTCAAGTTTTAAGTCTTTGATTTATTTTTTAAAAAAAAACTCTAATCTCTTAAACAGGGTTCTGTGATCCTTTTTTTTTTTTCGGGGGTGGGTGAAATTAAAATGCAATGGAATTAAGAATCACTGTATCTAAATCGTACAGCTAGGGTTTGAGAAAAAAGGGATTGCTTACAAATAAATTGCCAACTTTGAATTTCGAGCGTGTTGGTTAAACTTTAAAACATTTCCAAAGGCTCCGTTTTGAATGAAATGGGGGATCCAAATGCGAACAAGAAGTGAATACATCCTTTGCAGAATACTACTAGAAATAACGTACGGGATTAAAATGAAGCAATGGCTTAAGTTAACAGAATCTGACAGTTTTTTAAATTCCGATGATTTTTGCCTTCGCGTTCTCTCGAGCATTCTTAATTTTCTTTTCCTGAATTTTCCTTTCCAAGCAATACTTCTCCCAAGTATATTTTAAAGATGGCTAAAATATTAGTACATAATGGTGAATCTTATTTGTTAGGTCCATTTAAAATAAAGGGATAACTATCGCAATAAAAGTTTCCCATTTTGTGTTAAAATTTTAAAGTTATCAAATTTCAAATGCAGAAAATATTCCAGTAAACTGAAGACAAAACTAAAAATTAACTACCTATAATTTCTGTAGCGATTCTTAATTCACAAAACACAGAAAAATGGTAAGCTGTTTAATCTACGTTTAATTTTTAACTGATGGGGGTGTGTGGGTCACACATCAAACATCTAGACAAGACTGCAAGCGAAATATATATCCCAGTCAAAACTCTTAGTGTGGAATGGAAGTTTGGAAAGTGTCGGACCATCTCAGAGTTATATACCCTTGAGCATGTGTGTGGTACAAAATTATGAGATCCATCACCAACAGAGCTCATGCAGTTTCGAAATAGGACATTAATGTATATCCCGTTATACTGCTTCAATCAAAACTCGCCAAGTGGGAAATGATCGTCATAGCGTGACGATGTCATAACTACAGCCAAATTTATGGCATTTGAGGTTGACATTTTATTTGCCTAGTTCTTTTTTTTTTATGTGAAATCCTTTCCAGTACATTTCATGAAAGATGCCAAGTCTAGCATTGCGCAATTTAGGATTTTCGGTGTTGTGAAATTCAGAACTATCAGAAATATGCCTAACGTAAAAAATAACTTTTAAAAATAGAATTTGAAAAATGCTTTGCATACGAACTAGTTCTTGCATCGAAAATTATTCACACGAAAATTTGAATGATAGGATTTTTTACTATTAATAGTAACAAAATAAATGGATATTTAATTTTGTATATTAGGTCAGTGCTTCGCAAACTTTCAATATTTGCGACCCACTTAACCATAAGTTTCATTGCTTCCCCTCCTTCAAACAAATACTGTATTGAATTCAATAATACTATACTTTGACACTAACGCAGTATTTCTCAAACTTTCAATGTTGGCGACCCAATTTTCAATCATAATTTTCATGGCGCCCCCCTTCATACAATAAAAATGTACTCAATTCAATAATACTTTGACGCTAAAGCTACAATACGACTTTAATTATAAACTGCACAAATTATCAAGATAAATATTAAATTGTGCATACAATTTTGCATGTGACAAGACAATAGGGTCATTACTAATTATTCACCTTGTTCTTAACTTAATATTGATGAATTAATGATCAAATACATATTTCAGTACTAATACATTTATAAGTATCCTATTTTATTGTATAAATGTGTATTGCTTATTATCTCAGAATGTATTTTGCTTAATTCCTTTCATTATATAAATTAGTATTTTTTAATTTTTTATTTTCGACTTTTTGATATACTCGCGTCTTCCTAGAAGGATTATCCCGCCCCTCTAGGGGGGCGCATCCCACAGTTTGAGAAACGTTGCACTAACGCTACAATACGACTTTTTCTTGCCAGCGGTGTATATAAGCATCTCGCTCAACCAAAGGGATAATTATCCTAGACGTATATCTACGTTTTTCTGAAGTACGAACTTTTCTGTGCACTGCTATCCATAAAATTATTCCAAAGACTTGGGAATGCAATAAAACTTGACAGCGTCTGCGAAGTATTTACTTATTTTGGAAAATATTTTCTTATTTATTTCTTCCCTCCTCCTCCCAATACCTCACATGCGTGGAAAACGGTGGCATTGAGGAGTGAATGACGTAATTTTTAATCAGCAGTTAAAGGATTAACTGTAAACCATACAAATGATAAAGATAAGTGTTAATTTTTATATATAATTTCTGTATGACAAGACCGTAGGGTCACTGGTAATTATTAAACTTGTTCTTAACTTAGTATTGTTAAATTAATTATAAAATACATTGTGCAGTACTAATACATTTATACTTGAATTATATCATTGTAGATGTTAATTTTATTTGTTGTGTTGGAATGTCCTTTGTTTTTTTACTTTCAGTAAACTGATAATATTTTAAAAATCTATTTTCAATTATTCAATATGCTTGCACCTTTCTCGTAGTTACCAAACCCCCTTGGAGAAACGTTTTACTAGGTCCTTGTGGAAACACTAAAAGATGTATTTCAAACATTATGAGGCTACGAATGCATGATTATACAAACTTAATTGAAGTAATTATATCCGCTGCAATGATTGCTTTAAATTGCATAATTGATTTCTCATCAAGGTTGCTACAAATTATCATTTATCCTTTTCACATTACGGGGAAAATTTATTTCATTGCATAATTTTTCTTACGAAATTATTTATTTCCTTGTATTATCAAGAAGTGATGAGATTACGCAACTTTCTATTAGGAATAAAATTTAAAAAACAGAATTTCCTTTTAGAATTTTTAAAATGGAATAATAGTATTGTGGTATATTGCACAATCTTCTCTCTTCTCTATCTCTCTCTCTTACAATTATTGATTGTAATCCGGGTTCATTCTGTCACTACAAGGTTTGTAAAACTTTGTATTCTAGAATCTAATTTATTTTTAACATTAGTTTTTCTATTTCTATTTACAGAAAGAATATTTTTATTTTATTTTTAATGGGACTGCGGATTGGCGTTTTACCATTACAGACCTAGTACATTTCCCGGTAGCTGGTATCTTTTTTTAGTGCAGCGCCACTTAGGTAGATACCAATCGCCGCAGGTTTTTTTGCCGCCCAGTTTCTTCCGCAGAAGGAGACACCTGAGCTCTGGCGATGCGAAACCGTACTTAGGATTTTAATTTAAGAGCACCAAGCCAAACAGGCACTCAAGGGATGTTTTACAAGCCGCATAATCATGCGACATGGTCGCTGTCCATTTTCTGTATCATGAAAATCCACCGACTTCGGGCCGGGGTCGAACTCGCAACCTTGGGTGCAGAAGGCCAGAGCCACTCAGACGGCTACAGAAAGAATATAAATATGCAAATTATTTTAATGATTGAGTAGATTGGTGTATTTAGGTATATTTTTCAAGTATGCGTGACAATATTGAACACGTACATGATACAATAGGCACAGTAGGCCTTGGCCCTCATGGGCTGTTGCACCACTGAGTTCAGTACATGATACAATGGTTTCTTCGAATGTGTGTGTGTAGAATTTACATATTTTTTTTACTCAGTTCTGTCATTTTTCTGAAGGCCATGGTAGTCTAGGGGTTATGATTACAAACTCGTGGCCGGCCTTTCAGGAGTTCGGAGCCCCAGTGTCACTGAAAACCACTGGCGTAGCTAGTTCTGAGGGGGCCTTGTATCAAAATTTCTTCGGGGCCCTTTTTTAGACATGAGGGCCCTGTTACTGGGACTGTAGTTGCACATATGTTGGGGCCTCTGTAGCGTGAGGCCCCCGTATCATTGGTTCAGCTGATACGGCGGTAACTAGGCCTCTGCTGAAGACATACTATGCTGATGCACTTTAAATCTGTCGAAGTTCAGCCCTCCCACTGGTTTGGTAGTTTGGATAGAGGAGTGCCATCTCAAGAGTCGTCCTTGTCACTTAACCGGGGTTTAAAATTACGAGGTCCATCATCAATAGTCCTTACGTTGCTTTATTGTGTAATGTTAATAAACACTCACACCCTCACTTCGCTCACCAGAGCTTGTTTCCCAAGTGCACTTTTTGGTTGATCCAGAATCGTAATGGAAGAGAGAAAGGGAATCCTAGGGTTTTATCAAGTATGGTACTGTGGTGTATAAAACCTGCGACCAACGGATCCGCAACCTAGTAACATAACCAACAGACAAAAGTGATCACATCTGTCCGGAGGCCGTTACCCCCTCAGGGGGCTCACCTTCTTTAGGTGAGTACGGGTGTCACAATCCCGAGGTACCCTAGTGATCTTTTCCTATTTCCCAAGGGGTTTACTGTCTTTGGTAAACACGGGTGTCACGAACCCGGGGTACCCTAGGGATCCTTCTCTATTTTCGGCCCTCCTGCTTGCCATTCAAATTTCCCTTTTCTTCTTTTCCCGTCTAGACCACAGACCCATGTTACAAAATGAACTCTGTTCAAATTTTGTTTTTTCCTGGTGAAAAAACTTACGTTTTATTACTAACATATTATGGTTTACATTTTGTATTGCGTTAATTTAGTTTCTTTTTCCTATATTTCTTTAAATACTTTGATTATTTGTTTTTGACCAACAACGTTGGTTTTCCAACCCGCATGTTTGCCGTGTGCTGCGTCCCGTAAGGAGGAAAATGGTGTCCTGGTAATACCTTTGGCCCACGCTTCGCTGTAGACGGGAGGCAGGAGTGAGCCCGCTCCTGTCAATCGGTTGGTAGTACCTCTCTTCGGTGTCCCCGAAGAGACACTGCTGTAGGGTTAGTGCTGCAGATAAGGGGTGTCGGGTTTACCCGTTGGATCCTCACCCTGGACTGAATCACTATAATCTGGGTGTACTCTGGGTAAGCGCCATGCCTAGTACTTTACCAGATGACCCGCACACTGCCTCCCTTGTTGAACTCTGTGGTGGGTGGAGGCATGGCAGGATGAAGTTATGTACGTGTACTTATGGATCCAATGCAGCTGTGCCCGGGTAAAGGCCTCGTATTTCCCACTCTCAACATTGACAAAGTTTCAACGACTGCCAGAGAGATTTTTATTACTTTCACTTGAAAACAATGAGATGTTGAAGAAATCGCCCTTCGCAATACAAAAAGCTCTCGTAGGAATAGGTGGAGAACCGAAATCAGTAAAACGATTGCGTTCCGGGGATCTACTTATTGAAACAAACTCTGCTCTTCAAACTAAGTCCTTTCTTCTTGCTAAATCGTTTCTAAATAGTCCTGTAACGATAAGTCCGCACAAAACTTTAAATTCCTGCCATGGTGTTATTTCCGAACCTGTTGATCACCCCAGATGCAGAAATTCTGGATGGATTCTTTGATCAGGTTGTTATTCAGGTTAGAAGAATTACAATAAAAAAAGATACAACTGTTATACCAACCAAACACTTAATTTTAACTTTCAGCAGCCCCACACTACCCCAAACCATTAAAGCTGGTTATTTGAATTGTAAAATCCGTCCATACATTCCGAATACTCTGCGCTGTTTCAAGTGCCAGAGGTTCGGACACTCTCAAACTGCCTGCAGAGGACAATTGACGTGCTCTAGATGTGCATCTGTTGGACATGCTTCCACAGATTGCATTCTAGAGCTGAAATGTATTAACTGCTCTCAAGCCCATTCCGCCGATTCAAAACTCTGCCCCAAGTGGAGAACTGAAAAAGAAATTCAAATAATCAAAACCAATAAAAATATCTCATATCCTGAATCCCGAAAATTAATAGTCCTACAAATATCTCAAACATACGCTCAAGCTACCAAACCCTCAACTGTAACCACAACAACCCAAACCGATGAAAATATTACAAAAATGTATGTCTGCCTTTAAAACTATTGCAACCCTTAGTATCCATTCCAAAGCCAACAATGTCCTCCAAAATTCATGCAGTTACCAAATCATCAACCGCAACTCAGGCACTACTCTTACCATCCACATCTTCTGTTACAGTTACATCGCCATCAGAATCTCAACCACCTATTCCTTTGACAAAAACTGCTCTCGCCATATCTAACAGTTTATCTATCCCTGCAACATCTTCCTCATCTACACCATCTAAAGACTGCATTTTACCTTCCACTTCCGATAGAGTGGAAAATTTAACAACTGAAATCCAGCCATCTGTCCCTCTGCTTGATACTTCACCTACCACATCCACTAGCCAACCATCTGTTTCAAAAGATGTAAATAAAAATTCCAAACGTAGGAGAAAACGCATAAAAGAACAGAAACCGGATATTGAAATAAAAATGTCCCCATATAAGCCGAAGAAAAGCTATGTACATTATACCTCAGAAGACGAGGACATGATTGTTTACGATGTGGAGGAAGAGGAAAATTTTAAACATATTTTAAAAGACGGTTACTCGCATTTCATTACACCAAGCAATTATCAAAAGAAATAATTAAAAATGACCGAGATCGCTGCTTTTAACACAGTCTAGAATCAAAAAATGACTTTTTTATTATTACATATGAACTTAGTGGAGGAATTCCCCTACCAGTCTTTGTTTCTTAAATTTGTTCAGATTAACTTTTATGCACTATTTTCGATTTTACTATTTTTAACTGAAATTTGATTAAATTTCTAAGTATTTTTATATTTATATTTATATATATTTATATTTTAAATGTTTTAAATGCATCTTATAAAAACAAATCGCTTTTTTTAACAAGTGTTTGGCGCAGTTTGGCCAAAATTGGCCCTTGCGCCATTAAACCTCAATATCACTCACTCACCCGGAGGCCGTTACTGGCTTATTTAGATACCGAAACAGTACCATATGTATCCGATACTAGAGAATGTGAAAATTCTATTGATGTTGCAGTAAAGAGATCTATAAATATCCATGTTTCTTTTTTTTATTAATGTAAAGAACGGTACTTGTAAAGCGTAAAGGTAGTCAAATACTTCTTCACTGATTCTTGCATTCACCATCAAGTTGCGCGCTTTTGTGGGACATAATTCATCAGAAAGTACTAATTGCTTTTGGATGTGCGGAATAAGGCCACAACCAAATGTAATATTGAATCTCGAGGTTTTGATGCGTGATATTAGATTGTGTGTGTGTATTTTTTGCTCATGCGTTTTAACTACTTGATAGTGACTAACAGCTCCAAATTATGCCACAATAGCACTTCATATATTTCGGCTTATATTTCTTTCCCATGGACCCTCTTTCTTTAGTAAGATTGTCGGAAATATACCTTCAGTTTTCTGTCATCTGGAGTTCTCTATGTGACGCATTTCCTCCATTGAAGTGTAAGTATATTCGTGTCTAATTTGTGTAAAATTTCGCGTAAGTTATTCTGTTCCTATTATACCTGCACTATATAAAGATACCGTAATCTATTTGTATCGGGAACTGTTATTAAGGCTGCAAGGGTAGCGTCATAATGTTTCACGTAGTATTAGAACGTATAATTCAATAATAGTTTTCATGTCTATAAAGGTTTAATCTTGTGTTTAATATTTATGTTTAATCTACGTTAATTCTTGTACATAGTTCAGAATTAAACTTTTTACGTTTATATTTATATAAATTTAATGTTTAAAGTTTTTAGATTTTAATTTAGTGTTTTAGTGGTTTTTGAGTCGCTGCGCAATGAGCATGGATTATTTTTAATTGAAATCGAAGGTGAAAGCTACTGATTCTTTCGCCAATTACTTTCTAAGATAGCTTCTTTTATGCATGTATTATATGTGCATAAGAAAAAGTTTTTTTTTTATATAATGTGATGAAAAGAATTAAAACCGAAATCAGTTATTACGAAATCAATTTGAAAAATGAGATATAACAAAAAACTCCTGCTTGATATTCGGTGTATTAAATATAAACAAGTAATATAAAAAAATTTTTAAGTCAATTCCTACTTTGAATAGATGAATAGAATGTATTTTACTAACGATTGAAACTTTGAACGATAAAAAAAGTAAACACACACATATATATATATATAGGGAGAGAGTGAACTAATTATAGGAATTGAACAAAGAGCATAATTTGTCTGCATTGCACACCCGGTTTGGCTGAAAAATCTGTTTTCAACGACAACTTTTATCATTTTTTTAACAGTTATATTTTTACAACAAAGGAGGCGAATCTAAGTTGGCGTCTAAAACCAGTAATTAATTTAATTTAATTAATGAATTATAATATTTAAAAAAACTTTATTAACATCAAGTGTCATCCACTATAAGTTAAAAAAAATTATTTGAACTTGATTGGATGAATAGAAAGTACTTTATTAACGATTGAAAATTTTAACGATATATATAAAGAGAGAGAGATAATAGTAGAAAGTGAAAAAAATGAAGTATATCTAAATATATGAACAATAGCTTACGAAAAATTTTGAAATAGGTTATTAGAACATAATACTTGATGCATTTATTGGATTATTTATTTTGTAAATCTGCATCTTAAGACTTATCATGAATGTGATTTTGGAACAATGGGATAATCCCATTTCATACATATAAAGAACATAATTTATATACAGGAGCGTAGTTATTTATATACGGTCCCCCAAGGTACTGGGGCCCCAATATATGTAAGTAAAACTCGTAAAATGTTAGCAATAGTTCCGTTAACAAACCTCCCATTTCCAAAAAAGCCACCCACCCCTCCCAATTAATTTTGATGCAGGGCCCGCTTGGGACTAGCTGCGCAAGTGTTAATATAATACATTTAATAACAAACAATATTTTATTTCTATCCGTACACTATTAAGTCCTTGAAGAAGCATTTAAAATTACCTGAAAGACTGAAGGTAAATCCTTGAATCTCTGATCCAGGCTTTGACAGTTGGGTAAATTCTCCCACCAACGCGAAGAATTCTTTTATTTTGCTGTCTGGCTATTTTGGGAGAAAGAAGCGAAAGTCAACGAAGCAAATGACAGTTGAGGCTTTTGGCAAAAGAAAACACACACAACGCGGTTTCCAAATTTATCATCCAAATACTCTCGCCGATAAAACACCATTAACATCTTGTAAAAATGTATATATATTTAGATTTTTGAGTGCTATAGTAAATTTTTTAATAAATTTCTTTGTTTTCCATTCATTTCGATAACATTATAAATTCACTGCATAATTGGATACGGGAGAATAAAATTCATGTTGTATAAAGGGGAGCTGTTTTCATTTGTTCTATAATATTTAAAGTAGGGAAAAACACGGTCTTTAAGTGTTATCGCAACCTATTGGCGACATTGTATGAAACGTAGCACATGATAGTTAATTCAGCGCGTACGACAAATAGGAAATCGGAGTTGCCAACTTAGCGAGTTATTAATGGAGTTGGCGATTTTTATGATAATACGCAAGTACCAAAAAAAAACTAATTCCTAGCACATAACAAATTTACAGATTAGAAGGTCAGTAAAATCAAGAATTTCTTGTTTATTGATGTTATGCTTTAAAACTACTTCACATTGTTGCGTCTTTATTTGCTGTTTAATGTGTTAAAGTATGTTCTTTGTTTGATTTTGTTTGTACTTTTTTATTTCAGTTCTAAGTATTAATGCTACCAGCTTTGAAGACTCGGCATTGATCAAAGAAAAGAGTAAGTAAATAATAAAATTGTCTTTTTTAGACAAATATATAATTTTAAATTTCTTTAAGAATTATATATCTATGCATGTGTTTTGTGTCTAATGAGCCAAAATATTATAAGTTAAAAGAAATTTTCTTGCTTAGTTGAGTTATCCATTCATTATAAACTTTTCATGTAAAACAAGTTAAGGAAATAAATTTCAAATGTAGTGAATAATATAACAGTAAAAAAAGCAAATTTAATATGGATCTCAATAGGTAGAATAATTTACCTAGACTTATTACTGAGCAATAATATTTAGCATGTTTTAAAATGTCGACCTTGTCCACTTTTTGCCTTCTATTAGAGGGCAAAAAATACGAATTTCTACATAAGTGAATATTCAAACGAGCTTTATACAGGGTGATTCTAAAATCATGGGATAAACTTTGAGTGGTAGAGCTCATTAGAACAATTTTTGTATTGGAATATATGGATGGAAAAGTGCCGCGTTCAGGCACAAACCGAAAAAGTAATACAATAATGAAAAAAAAAATGTTCATTAGCAGCATGCTTAACGAATGACACCGTAGAGAAAATATTAAAACAGTTTTAAAAATTGCATCCACCAACCATCATGCGTACTTGGCGATCTTCATGGCGTGATTGGCTGACAATATTGGCGATAGTCGAAGGCAACAAAGTGGCTTGACAGTGATTTGCTGCACCACCAGAATTGGTATTTGCGCTTGAGATTTCGGTCATTATGGGTGTTTTTACTCTTAGAAAAATGGTGTAGACATGCATCTAATGAATTGTGTGTGAGCTGCTAATGGTAATGACAGAGCAACGTTACGGCTGACTCAGGAACGCTTTCTAAGTAGACGCATGCTGAACCACAAAATGTTTCAACGAATTACATGGACAGCTATGTGAAAATGGTTAATTTATTTCCAGGAAGGTGTAGATTTTTTTTGGAGGACTGTACTAGACAAACGTACCTGGAAGAAGTCATTTTGGACCATGTGGTTGAAACACCCGGCACTAGTACAAGGTCTGTAGCGTGTCTTCTGCATGTCAGTTAACCAACCGTTTGGAGTTTTTACTGTTGGACTGTTGGTGAATGCAATTTCTAATACTGTTTTAAATTTTCTGTACGGAATCACTCGTTAAGTATGCTGCTGATGAACATTTTATGCTTCCATTAATGTGTTACATTTTCTGTTAGTGCCTCACCCAACGCGAGACTTTCGCCCACATATTCCGGTACAAAAATTATTTTAGTGAGCTCTACCACCTTTCAAAGTTTGCCCCATGATTTTAGAATCCCCTTGTATATTCTCAGTGAAATGTACTAAATTGCTCTAATTCTAACCTAAAACTAAACAGTTTGTTAGAATATTGCAAGGCAATATAGGTCAAAGTGTAATAACTACAGCTATACAAGAGTACACTCTCAGATTTAAGACTTAAATTGCAAGTTTAAACATCGGTTAACGGATAGGCAACCTTCCTTGATATTTGCTTACATACAAAGTTGAATCAAGAAAGCACAGCCTACCGTTTTCTTATTTGGAAAAAGCAAAATTAATTTACAAAAACTTTATTTACTTTTTACTGTTACTGTCATTGCGGTAGCCTAGAGATCAAGGTAACGGACTGGTGGCCAGCGTGTTATCAGTTCGAGCCTACTAACAACCATGCACGGTAAATATATCGAGGCTCAAATGTCCTCCCGTTGGCATGGTGTGGAAGTTAAGAGAAAAGTGTACTAGCTTAAGTGTCATCCTTGTCATTTGCTCGAGGTTGAAGATTACGATTTCCGTCGCCTAAGGCGCTCGAGTGGATAAATAGTGTGATGTTAATATTCACTCACTCATTCTACTATTACTGTGGATATTCTAATTTGATCTGTCGTGTCTTTCTATGCTCTTGTGTATTACTTAGTCTTTACGGCCGTGGTAGCCTAGTGGTCAAGGTAACAAACTCGTGGCTGGCGTATCATGAGTTCGGGCCTAGTACCGCTGAAGACTCACTGTGTAGGGGAGCGATGCGCCTAAAATCTGTCAAGAATTCTCGATCTCACGAACTGGGTGGTTAAAAATTTGGTTGCGGTTAATACATCCTTCCATCAAAATTAGAGGGATGGGAAACTTCTAGTTAGCGTTTATGATTTGTTCAAAAAGTGATCACCCATACCCAAACTTATTTTTAATGAAATTGATGGTAAATAAGAAATTTTTCTCTTATATGTACATGTGTATGAATAAAATGGGATATATTTTAGTTACGAAAGGGTGAGTCTTTTTTTAAAATAATTGTCGAATCGAACCTCTATAACACTGATATTCTCAGGAAGAGTATTAAATTTAACATCTGTAACTGAATCCAATGTTTCGCCCTTTACTTGATTTTGAGATTTATAAATATTATTTTCAAAATACAAGCCCATCAGCAACAGCTCAAAAGGTGGATTTTTTAAAGAGTAATTTTAAGTTCTTTGTGTCTAAGAGTTGATATTCTGGTGGTTGAATTTGCAAGCTTCGGTAATGAAACTTGAATCCAATTACATGCTTCCACCTAACATCATCGAGCGGAAATGTCCGATTTCGATGTGATGAATACAGCATCTTAGATATATATTAATATAGTATACCTTATTTCCATAATTTCTCTATCTCGTTTTAGTAAGGTGGGATGAGGTAGCCTAGTGGTCACGGACTCGTGACCAGCATATCATGAGTTCAAGTCTAGTGTCACTGAAGACCCGAAGTGTAGAGGGGCTACACATGAAATCTGTCGAGACTCTTAAGTCGTCCAGTGGGTCAACGCGGTGCGGAAGTTTAGAGAGGGGTTACGCCGCCAGTAACCCTTGTGTTGTTTTATAATGCGACGTTATTAAATATTCACTCCCATTCGATTTGGTATACAACAACCAATCTAAAAATATCAAAATGGTGTGATATGGAATTTAGGTACAGTAGAACGTCGTTTATCCGAATGTTTATTATTCGGAGCGTCAAATATCCGAACCAGTTTTTTCAGAGATCTTGCAGCGAAAAAACGAAGGTGTTTAATGGTACAGCGAAAAATAAGTGATTATTTTCCACAATAAAGGTAAAATTGCGACATTTTACACCTAATTTGCTTAAAGCATGTTTCCCGCATGTGTTGATTTTCAATATTCGTATAGTGTCTGGTTTCATATACTGCATGGATTGCATTCGTTTCTCGGTTATCCGAACGGTGTCCGGTCCCAATTGATCCGGATAAACGACGTTCTACTGTATTTAAAATATCAGCTCGGTGTCTTTGTTATCCAGTAGGGGATTAACTTATAAGGTGCATTATCAATAGCTTGTTATATTATCCTTTGAAGCTTTAAAACTAGCAAAATGAAACATCTTAAAAGTTTAAAGTTCAATCTGATATGTTCAAGCAATGGATTTTGAGGTATAATGAAGTCTGAAGTTTTCACATTGATTTGATGTGGAAATATAGATTATAAGACGGTATTTTTAATATCATTTTTAGCTCTTTATGTTAAAAGTAGCCTGCAAAATCAAATTTAAAGGAATCAAAACTTGCCTGAGTTAAAATATAGATAGTGGTTAAATGTTAATGCAGAATATTTTAAAAATCATTGTTAAATTCCTTATTATTCGCTATTTATCTCCTTCAATTATCACCGAATATACTTTTATCTATAAAAAAACTTATTGGTGAAAGTTGAATTTATAAGCCATCGGCATCAAAAACTAGAATTTCCAACACTTTAAGGAAGTTTTGGAAATGAATAGGAACAAATTTTATAGATAAATATAGATTTCTTTTATGTTATGAAAAGCAAAACTATTTGAATTACCTCAATAACGCATTTTACAATACGTTTTCAAGAACTTAAGACTTGAAAACGCTTTGAAATCGGAAATGTCTCAATACATGCTGTGCAAATATTTCAAATGAATATTTTGAATGAAGAGAGAAATACACACCCTAGCTTCAAGGACGACCAAGTTCAGTGAAAAACCGATCATTACTCTGTCATATCGTAAAAATTTACGATAACTGTTAGTGAAGGTAATACACGTGAAATCCTAAGAACAGACAGAAATGATTTAAGCATTGTCATTTTAGTCGGTGTATGGCTTTAGGAAAAAATAAACAAGGAAAGAAATCCTTTATTGTGATGGGCAAAATGACTCATTTTATAGATAAAAGCTCTAGTAAAGTATTTTTTCCTGAAAACGTACAACGGATTGTGAATGTATACTGTCATACGTCTACAATATTTTTAGATAAAGTTTCTATATAATTAATTTTTTTAAAACTGATTTTTGTAAGTTCTTGAAAGTGTTTTGAAATTTTTATGGATGACCATGGTGAGTTTTTTCACATTCCTCAAAGTTTCCTTTATATGATTTGGACTTTTTTCATGTAGGTTGGGTCTATACTGTACCCCCAAACGGGAAACAGGCGTAATAACCGAGCAAGAAATGACACATTAAGCAAAATGTTAATATGAATTTAGTTCAAAAACTTATCAGATATAGTTGGTTATCAAAACAATGGAAACAACTGCGAATAAAAGTGACATTTTTGAATTCGCTTCGTAAACATACTCAAATTTTTAGGCTCGATGTTTTTAAATGATTTCCTCTACTTTTCTATGCAAATAAAATCCAGGCATTTTCTAGTGGCCAACTTTTTATTTTAATATGATAACGCCCCGCTATACGTAAAACAATATGCTAACGCTGTAAACATTAACTTTTGTTTCACACCATTTTGTCTCAGTCCCACCGTGCGTTAACATTTTCCACCTCTCCCCTCTCGTCAAATTCTCTTTTTCTTATATTCAACTGGCAGCGCCACCTATACAGTTTGGGGAGCAAGGCAAACCTTACAACATTAAAATATAATAGTTACCAGATTTTTGATAAATATAAATGTATATATTCTGGTAGTATGTGGTAGCTTTATTGGAATTCTGTAAGTCATGGATTTTTTCATAAGCGTTAAATGTCGGACCTCTCAGATTTTCAAAGAGGCCAAATTGTAGGAGCCTGTCTAGCTGGAACATGTGAGACAAAAAAAAAATCGAAAAACTGGCTGTGGACGACGGAAGGTGATGTCATCGCGCGACGATCGACATCTGCTCCTCAAGGCGGTGAATGACCGTACAGCTTCCTCCAGGCAGTTGGCAGCACGTTGGTCTACTGCTACAGGTGTACTAATGTCGGCTTCGTCAATTCGTAGACGTCTGTTGCACCGTGGATTGCGTGCAAGGGTGCCTTTATACAGGATCCCCCTCGCGGCAAACCATCGACGGCTGCGCCTGCAATGGGCTCATGAGCACTGAGCCTGGCAAGTTGATTGGCACCAAGTTGACTTTTCAGATGAATCACGTTTCAGTTTGTGGGACCATGATGGCCGTATTCGTGTTAGACGCTATGCCGGTGAACGCTGCCTTCCAGAGTGTATTATTAAACGACATAGTGGCCTAAGACCCGGAGTTATGGTTTGGGGTTCGATTTCGTATCATGGACAATCCAATTTTGCAACGAATTTAGCATCATCTTAATAGCAATAAGTACGTCCGTGAAGTGCTGCAGCCCGAAGTCGTTCCCTCCCTTCAAGGCATCCCTGGAGCTGTCTTTTAGCACAATAATGCGTGCACATATGTTGCAAAGACTGTTAAAGACTTCTATTCAGCCCAACACATGCAACTTCTTTCTTGGCCTGCTTATCAGCCGGATATGTCACCTATTGAGCACGTGTGGGATTTGGTTGGTGGGAGTCTTGCTCGTGATGCGCGTCCTGCAGCTTCAAAAGACGATACAAGCATTATGTAATTCTCTTTCACAAGCAGACATTCAAAATCTGTTTGACTCCATACCACGTCGTATGGCAGCACGTGGTAGTAACACTAAATACTGATTTCGGACACTTAATATTGTTTTTTGTTTTTAAAATTTCGTCATTTATTCGTACTAATACAAGTCGTTTGGGCATTAAATTTTATTTAATTCTGATGATTCTTTCATGGTGTTGCATTTTTTACAAAGAGCAGTTTAGTTTGATGAACATGAGGATGAAGTTCATCTACTTTGACTCGATCAATCATCTGACCTCAATATAATTAAACCGTTATGGTCTATTTTAGAACGTTCAGTATGGACTCGATATCTTCAACCGGCATCTCTCGCAGAATTTTCACAATATCTCCATTTAGAATGGTACAATATTCCTCTAAGCACTATTCGACATTTGTATGACTCGATTCCTTGGTGAATCCAAGCTGTATTACATGCCAAAAGTGATCCTGAACAATACTAATAATGTACATACCAGTACGTTCTTTATAAATCTAAGGTGTTTTTATTATTTTGATAACCACCTATGTATCTTTGGTGTGATATTTGTATGCTAGTTTCTATTGTCCAAGTGAAGGCACAGATAACAAACAACTGAAGCCCAACAGATATACTCAACGAACAGAATAAGATTAAATGGAGGGGAGGGGGATATACAGATCCACCTTTCCTAACGATAATAGCTTGCGATTTGATAGCATTGATAGCTATTCTGTAATATGTCAGCCATTCCCTTAGGGGGATCAGGGTATTTTTGTATTGTTTTTAATGTTTATTTGAAGTTAACACATGGGAGAGAATCACCGAGTCATCTGCGAACAGGCAAGTGCTGAATAGTCAAGAAAATCATGTGTTTATAAGTATGAGTTTATGACTTTTTTTGCAGCCCTTATTGAAATGTATAAAGCCTATTTTGTAGCCCTTTTATATAAAGTTCTTATTGAATTGAGATGAATTTATCCGGATTTCGAAAATCGTTTTTTGCAAGTAGTTGTGAATAAACTTGACAAGATATGTTGAGAACACAGAACATTTCCAGTTGTATTCCTCATTTATTACTTTTGTTATTTGAATAAGGTTGTGTAGAATTCAGTGCCTCTCACAAATATCTCGCAGCCGTGGTAGCCTAGTAGTCAAGGTAAAGGAATCGTGGTCGGCGTGTCATGATTTCGAGACTAGTGCCGCTGAAGACCCTCCGTGTAGGGGAGCGATGCACGTTAAATCTGTCCAGAGCTTAAACGTTCTCCCGTTGGTATGACGTGGTAGTTAGGAGAAAGGAAGGGGGTTGCCAGCTCAGATGTCGTCCTCGTCACTTGACCAGGGTTCCAAATTCGAGGTAACCCTTAAATCGTTGGAAAAAAAACCCTTGAGAGTAGTTGATAAGTGCGACGTTAATATTCACTCTGTTGTTTTACAGTAAACTTCGATACTATTTAAAACTGTCAAGTCTTAGTGATCGGCAAAGTAGGCTAATTGGTCTGTATCTCTGAGTGAATTTTTGATATTGAATCATATCTTGAGTGTAATAATAACACTTGCAGATTTCCAGAGTTTTTTTTATGTAATTTTTGATAAATTTGTTGTAAATTTTTAAGAAATGTGTACATTTATTTGGTGTAAGAGATTAAAGCATAATTTAGAATAAAATAGGGACGTGTAGCTTTTTATTTTGTCACTTAACTATCTTTTTTATTCCTATGGAGAAGGTGAATGTAGGAATTTGAAAATTTGTCCTTTTTTTGTTGGGGTGGGTTAGAACTAAAAATTCAGTTTTGTTGCCTCCAGAAGGGTCTACATTTTTCTGGAAATAAAATTTTAAAATTTTTAAAAGTCCTCTGCTTTGTCAACCTTATGTAGTTAGTTTCCCATCAAGCTTCTTAACAAGAACAAAAAAGCACTATTTCATCCAAATCAATGCGAAACTGCTGAATATCACTATCGGTTTTACACAGACATTATTTCTCAATGAAGTAAGCGATAGGTGCTTGAGGTTTAACTAAAGTCAATATGCATTAATATGATTATGCAAATTAAAATTCAAAAAAATTCCGTATTATATCAGTGCAAATGTATCGGAAAGGTATTTTGTTTTGCTTCTTTTCAGTAAATTAATATTTTTTAAATCTTTTATTATCGATATGCTCACACTCCCAGTCTTAGAAACGCTGCTATAAATGGACCGGATTAAACAGATTTTTAGAATAATTCTAAGGTCGCCATTTTTTGGCCGTTGTTCTTAGAAGTCTTAGGAAGAGGAAACGTGCCAAACAGAATAAAATTGCCGTGAAATAAAATTATTTCAAATTCCTTTTACTTCTATATTTATTTAAATCCATTGCAAGACATTCATTCGGATCTTTGTAGGGATTAAAAGTCTGTAGGTTGTATGATATATTACATGCCTTTACATTGAAACCGTGTAAATATTAAAACTTATTTTCAGTTCCTATTTCAGCGAACGCTTTTTATGCTCTTAATTTTAATGGTTAGAAATATATTCGGAGTATTATATGAACTGAGAACAAAAGTTGACATTTCCATATTCTAATGGAATTTCATGAAAGGTAAAAACACGGCTGCGTGACATTTATTTCGGATACAGGTTGTAAATTATTTCACACGATTCAGAATTTCATTAAGGGTTTCGTAATGCTTTCGTATTTGAAACTGAAATCAAGAGCTTTAAATTTATTGATAATATTATGCAACGCAATGATGTTGTATTGTTCTTGCATACATATGTTTTCATGTCCCCAGATTTATTTAAAATACATCAGATAACCAGGAAAAGGTTATAAGATAGGAAACGAATTTTTTTTAGTTTATGGTAGTCGCACATCCTTGGTTGTGTGAATAAACTTTCAAGATTATTTAAAAGAAACGAAACAGATTCATGGTAGTAGTAGTTCTGGTTGTGGTCTGGGTTGTTTCTTTCTAGTCATCTGTTTAAATCCTAGTATCCCTCAAGACTTTCCGTGTATAGGAGATGATGTACGTTAAATATGTTGAAGCCTAAATGACTCACGTTGGTCTGGTGTAGATGTCTGGAGAGATGTCATCTTCATCACATGACCGTCGGTCAAAATTACGAGATCCATCAAAGACGAGCGTTGTGACTCGTTTCACTTTCAATTGAATTCATACTACAAGTGTATATCACTGAATGATTACGTAATATTTTTGTAATAAGTCAATGTATAAATCATAACTTTATATAGCAAAAATTGGTGAACAAAATTTCATGAAACTATGAAATCAGCTTATAAAGTTACTTCTCTTCACTCTTCCTCACCACCTCACACAAGGATTTTAAACATCAATTTCGATTAATTTGTAGCTACTCCATCACTTCACAGAACTTTTTTTTAACAAAATACGACGTCCCGCCATGCAGCGGGTAGATTCAAGAATATGACGCAGAAATATCAATATAATGACACCGTGACTACTTTGAATGTCAGTATGATTACAGCTATTGCAACGAAATACAGGAATCCAAGGAGGAAAAAGTGTAGGCAATTGACATCTACTTATTCTTAATTTCAGCCCGTCAAATTTGAAGTTATATACACATTTATTACTGCACTTCATGAAGATGTGGATGATACACAAGTAGGCTTTTCAATATGCAGTCGGAAATTGCGAAATCAACATGTCCAGTGTTCGCAACTACTTTAAACAAATGGTATTTACGTATTATACCTTTGACCAATTTCGCCAAATGAAAATACGTCACCAATACGAAAAATGTTGCCAAATACTGTCATCGTAATTATTTGTTTGAACATGTGTGGGAACGGTTTTCTACTATTGGCTGCATATCGCGACATTTGGCAACGTTTTTTATTTGACTAAATAGTGGGGTCAGGGGTGTAGTTAGCGCCGTATCAATGATACGGGGCCCCTAAGCTTTGAAGGCCCCAAATTATGTAAGAAAATAAATCTCAAAATGTTAAGGTACCCCAAGAAACTTGGATACAGGACTCACTCAAGACTAGTTACGCCAGTGGGTGGGGAAATATCCTTTTAACCCACTACTTTAGAAAAAAAAGGAACAAATTGTGCCTAATTGCGCCAGCAGCTTATTTGTCTGTATTGGACCTATTTAATATGACAGGTGAGAAAACAGTCAAGACAGTTAGAAAATCACATATAGTGAATGTTTCTTATACTGTTTTTTAGGGGGGGGGTCGAGATATATGCGTGAGCAGTTTTTCATGCAGGGAGATCAACAAGAGTAAATATAGACTCGAGCTGGCTGACATTAACTTACAGGCTGTGATGAGAATTTTAAAAAGCAATCTCATAACTGATTTTAAAAAAAATGTAGAAAAGTAATAGGGTACATTTGTCTCATTAGGCTGATTCTATAATTAAATGAGCTTGTAGCTAAAAATATGAGATGAGCACGATAAACAAATTGCATAAAACTGCCACTACTTTATTTAATTTATATTTATTGATTTTTATGGTATAATTTATACCTTTTTTGTAATGCAAAGTTGACTAATTAATGCATTCATTTTAAAAAAGGGCTTCCCCATCTTCCGCTTTCATAATATGACCCTCGAACCAAAATATTATCCTTCCTTGTAATATGAGGATAATACAAGGTCTGTTCAAAAAGTATTGAACCTTTGGCCAGAAAAAATATCTTGGGTATTTTGTGGGATAAGAATCCTGTAATCAAATTATAGTAGGTCCTTTGGGTCTTCACACATTTAGCCCAGCATTCCTTCCACTGCCATAAAAGCATATGGAAGGAGTTTTTTTTTGGGGGGGGGGGAATAATGTTCGACTTCACCTTGTTTTCTGCTTCAAGTCACATAATTTCTACTCTAAAACAGAATCTTTTCAATGGAATTTTCATTTTCGGGAACAGAGCCACACACACAGGAGTCGCAAGCCAGGGGTTCAGCGTTATTACTGTTCAGTAAGTCCTGCACAACAAGTCGGAGTCTTTTCTATTTCACCGATTGAAGCCTGGGACCAAATTTAGCAGCTGCTCTGCGCTTGATCACACAAAATTGCAAAATCTTGTGCTGACTCAACTTATTCAGCAATCTCTCGTACGATTAAACGACGATCTTTCATTATCAGATTTTCCATTTTTTTCAACAACAGCATTTCGAGCGGTTTGTGGCATTCCAAAATGCTCACTCTCTACCGACGTGCGTCCACTTCTGAGTCGGTAAAAGCCTTTTTTTTGTGACTCCTATAGCATCGTCTCCAAATACTTGCTGCATTTTACGAATTGTTTCACTTAGAAAATCACCAAGATTTTGACAAAAAATTTGTAGTACCTCTACTCAAGTCATTCACTCATCTTTAGAGAAATGAAAATCCGACGCATACATTTTTACATCACCTCACTCGACTGCCTGCAGGAAGCTGGTTCACTGGAATGAAGGGAAAAATTCAAGCATGTGCCATTAAGCTGTCACCTTCTACTGTGTTTAGGAATGCCGTTTTAGAATCTATATAATACTGTGCGTGGGAAAATTCAAGGTTTGATACTTTTTGAACAGAACTTGTAATTTGCCAAGTTGGTGATAAAGGTGTTGGTTAAAATAGGATCCGACCGACTGTGTATATTTGGTAAGTTCCTAACATTTTTTTTTCTAAGTTAGAATTTTTACCAAGTTTTTCTTCGGAAAAATAAGGGTACTTACGTACTATCGCAGTAATGCCAACGTTCAAGAAAACTCGCCAAGTTGGCAACCCCAATTTCGCATGTGTCGTACGCGCTGAATTGACAACCATGTGCTTCGTTTTATTTAATGTCGCCAATACAGTTGTGATAATACGTAAGTACCAAAATAAGGACTGATATCGAAATAAGAAAAAGTATTTCTTACAATAATATGGTTGAGGAATTGAGAGATATATATACACATAAAAAAAAGTAAAGTTTCCTATTAAACTGAGAAAATGTGGGACATTTTATTTTTTGATTTAAAAATTCAATGCTGAGTTTGGAGCAGATGAAGTTTGTTTTCCTTTGGTGATTTTTTTGCATAGAAGAATAAACAAGAATTTTAAACTTGATCATTAAATGACTTTTTCGTCTGTTTTTCTGACTCTAAGCTTGACCAATATAGCATCAGTGTCTTGAGATTGAATGTTTACAGTTAGTCTGAGTCACCAAAATGACGTTAATTATTGCAAAAAAAGAAAAAATTAAATTATCTTATAAATGAAATAATTTTAATTCCATTTCAGAAGATGAAAATATTAAGCATCTTTATTTCGCTCACTTCATTTTTTTCCCAAGCTTGTTCTACCGTTGCTAAGGCAACTAACATCAAAAACATCATTTGATTTATGCATTACTAAATACTAAAGAGGTATACTTATTTCATGTTAAGTCTGCTTTTATCGATTGATCTTGGTTTAAGTAAAAAATTTCCGCCTTTGTTGCCACATGTTTTACAATAATATTAATGCGCTAAACATAAAATATAACCGATAAAAATAACTATTTTGAAGTCATTACAAAGTTTTTTCCTTCTCGGATCATGTGTTGAATTATTTTAATTAACGTGCAGGTCTTAAAATACAACTAAATTTTTTTTCTCATAAAAGTATTTTTCATCTTTTGTTCCTGTTGATATGGATTTCTTTGGGCCTTTATGTAAACAATTTGATAACTTTTTGAAACAAACAAGAATTTATTTTGCTTTTCTTCTAATTATTTGATACTTTAATAATCGTTTATTTGTTTATTTTTCTTTCTAGGCTTTGAACATAGTTTCTACATCGAAGGTCTGATTGGCATTTTAATCTGTGTATCCGTATTATTTGCTGTAATATGTGTATTATTATATTACATTGCTCCATGGCAGAAGTGATGCTGTATAAATATTATTTGCTGTTTGACAGAATTTAGATCGAAGAATTATGATTTTTATAAAATTCTTGTACATGTATTGTTGAAAAATATTTGTATGGTGAAATAACTGCCATATGTATTATTTTGTTTAAGATGTTTTTCTTATTACTTTTTTATAATAAAATTTTTGTTAATTTGTAGCAAGATAAGTGTTTCTTTATAAATGTCTTTATAAATTCATTGTCCTATTCCTTTATATGTATACCTATGTATATCCATATGAGTAATATAGTAGGTGATCCCTTGGATTTGACGATGTTTATATAAATGCCAGAATGTGTGTGTGAATTCGGCTCTTCATCACTTCGAATTCGCTTTATTTCTCAGAGCACCTGTCATTACATATGGCTCAGCAGTTTGGCGTCAGATTCTGGTCACCAAAAAAGTGGCTCCGCCAAGGGGCCCTCTACTCTGCACTTTAACCTTTAAAATTTTTACCATTTAAATTAGAAGTAACCGACATGAGGGAGTCCTAGAATTTTTTTTAAAAACACATGGTGAGGACAATCGAGAAAAGCGATTCTTGCCATTTGGCGTCTTTACTATGTTCATCTAATTTAGTGTTTCTCAACTTATGTACTACGAGAGATTGTCAAATGTATCACAAATGTTTTTGACATATAATTAAAAACCTAGAAACTGTAATTACACCTCAACATTTATTAAAATCTCCTGGTACTTACGTATTAGCGTTATCACAGCCAAATTAGCGCCAAGCGAATCACGCCTTGATGTCAAAACAAGATCAGATTCTAATTTTATATGAAAAAATACCTATCAGTCAGATTTTGGTGGAAAATGGCGTGATTCACTTGGCGTCAATTTGGCTGCAGTGACACTAACACGTTAGTACAAAACTCTTATTAAATTTAAGTTTCCCAACTTTTTTTTTGCTATACTTTTCGGTACTATGAATTATTCCATCGACTAATTTTGCCAATTCAGTAAATGTCGCTAAATGTTGTCGCCCTTATTGTGTTTGAACAGGCATTCATATGAACGGTTTTCCACTATTGGCTGCATATCACGGTACTTCCAGACATCTTTTGATTTGAGAAATTTGTCGACGGTATAATACATAAGTGGCTGGGACATGTTTTTTGGTATAGCGATGAAGGTTAATGCAAGGTATACTTTAAGGTTAATTTCTTGAGTTTTTTCCCCTCCTTTAGCAAAAATGATATCTTCAATAAAATTCAATAATTTTTCTCCCCTCCCTTCGCTTTCTCTTTTTTTGTTTATTTTACCCAGGTGCATTCCGTTATGTTTCTTTAAAATATAATTGGCGGAGGAGGTCTCGAAAAAAAATAATCATCTTTTCGGTGCTTTCTTTTCTTTTTTTTTTTAAAACTGAACAAAATCAAAAGGAAAAAATATCAACAGGAAGGGTTGGCGCCAACTGGAATTATGATTCAAAAAAACATTTTACTTATTTTTTTTTAATTACTATTTTTGTTTCCTGTCTTTCTTTCTCTTTTTTCCCCCTCGTGTCAAAATGGTGTAAGCTGACTGAGACGGCCTTGGCCAGTAACGGACTGTAGTCCTTGGAACGATATAGAAAATACATAAGTACCCTTTTTCCACAATTGTAATCTATATTTAGTCAAATTGGCTTTTAAAAACAAAATATTTGTGAAATAAAGTCTTTTAATTTTTTTAACGAATTTGAATTATAGTGAACTAAATCTTAAAAATTTTTTAATCATTTTTTCATGCAAATGTTCGTAATTTATTTCCGAATTCTTGGGACTCAATAAAATACATCGCAATTTTTTTAGGGAAAAAAGGCTATTATGATTGCAGTAGCAAGGGAAATATTTTTCTTTCAAAAAATAGTTGAAAAGCTTAAAGTTAAATACACAAGGATTCTATTAAGAATATTTTGGAGTCAATTTTTTAAAAATCGAAATTCGTTTAAAATATTTTTGCAAATAATACTTGAATGAACTGGGTACAAATAGAAAAATTGTAACAAAAAAATATTCAATGCGTTGTAAAGAACAGCTTTTTAATATGTCTAGGAAATAGATGGTGGTGTTTTACAAATGTATCTTCAACAGAGGATCTAATTAATGTGCAAAGCTAAGAAAGAAGCCTTGTTGCTGTTTCTTATCCTCGAACGATCTAACATATGTTATTAGCTCCAGAAGCTTCTTGACCACCAATATATCTATGATAATCTTGACCACCAATAAATCTATGATAATAAGGGGATCGGATGTGTTAAGTTTCCCTAGAAAGTCCACTGCATCTCAGAATGTGATCCGGTGAATCTGGATGTCTCAGCGTTTCTTACAAGTGGGGTGGATTTTCTGCCACTGCACAAGACATTTCAAGCTATCACTTGTTAGTCTAGCCCAGAAAGGGCCAACCTTTTTGGGAAGAATGCCACTTTTTGATAAAAAAAAAATAATGCGTGCCACGTCCAACTTTTCTAACAACAGCAAAAAACAAGTAAGATAAAAAAAAATAAGTCAATTCCTACTTAGATCAACAAAGAAAATTTTTATTTTAGCTACTTTTTATTAAATAGTTACAATTAATATAAATATGTATATACATATAACAGAATCACAACATTAAGTGGTCATTAACTTTTATTAATTATCATTAAAGTATCGTATTGTCATCCAAAACAATCGTGTATATAAATTTTATTTCAACTGAATACTTTAACACGTGAGAAAAAAACCTTTTAAAGTTTTGACACAAGTCGCCAAAAGGATCGCTAAATCGCCAAAAATGATGCCAAAGTGGTTGTATTTGTAATTTTTTAAATAATTAGTTTTAATCAGTTAATTTTTATTATTTATAATTAAATTATTGTATTGTCATCCAAAATAATCTTGTATATAAAATTTCATCTCAATTGAGTGCTTTAAAATGTATTTTATTATAACGATTGAAAATTCGACCAAGATAAATAAATAAGTATATATAGAAAGTACGAGCTAATAGTAGGAATTGGAAAAAAAGATGAAAAAGGGAAAAAATGCTACTTATAAGCTTATTATGGGATTCTTACAAATAACACATTTGTTTATGCAAGTCTAAGTGGTGGGGATTTTAAAACATAAATATGAAGCAAAAGTGCAAATTTAGATTTTACTGTCAATAAACTTTTAACAGGTTCAATATAAGTTAAGTTAAATATAAAATAAAAATATAAGCTTTAAAGATTTAATTCTACAGAATTATTAATTGGTCAGTACTTACTGTGACTTTTGAATTTGTATTTTTTTTACCAAGTCACCTATATTAGGATTAGCTTGAAGAAGCTAACAAAATTAGGTTGTTTTTGGTGCGCATCAGCTAGTTTTGAGCGATATTTTAATTTTCTGTTCATAAAAAGAGGCAATTATTCACAAAGTATGGTAATCCAAATTTTTAGAATTTTTTTTTTTTTTGTCAGAAACAATTGTATTTAAATAAATTTGTTAAAAAAAAGTGTTATTTATTAGGATTTGTTTCAAATTTTTGATTTTTCAGTAAATTTTAGCATGCCACATGTACAACTCCCCGTGCCACACTATGGTACGCGTACCGCGTGTTGGCCACCCCTGGTTTAGCCACAGCAGTCTGAGAGCCATGGTCACATTTAATTCCCATTAGAGAGCCATGGTCGCATTTAATTCCCAATAGAGACCCAGGGAATGTTCTTATGTAACATTGGTGCGTAGGTGGAATACCCCATATTAAATTTAGATCTTAAACAAGAGTATGGAAGAAGCGTAAGAAGCTAAAACAAATTTATTTGTTGAGAAAGCGTTGAAGCTAGTAATATGTAGTTAATAGGTAGTAATATCTACAACGTAGCGTTTTAAAGGCCTTCTTTTGTACATTAACTGGATGAGCCAAAAGTTCGTTAAAACTTTAAAAATTCATTAAAAAAAAGAGAAGAAATGATCATAAAGAAGTGCGGTTTGCAAGAAAGGATTCACAACAGAGTGGGCTTTTTTAAAATGGAAAAACATTTTTAATTAAAAATATCATCCTCTACGGGCACCGAAAATGAGAAAAACAATATACTAGGCAATATAGTATGCTCCATTCATTTATTCTTGCAATAACAAATCATTAACATGACCACCAGAGCATTGTTCGACACAACTAAGGCGAGTCATAAAGCCTGTTACAACTGAATGCAACATATTGGAATGAATTACAAAAACCTCATGGCAGATAGAATCTTTGAGTTCAGCCATTGTTGTCTGGGATAGATGGTTAAAAGTAATTTTAAATAGCTCAGCAACCAGAAGTCGACCGGAGTGAGAGCGACTGAACATGGTGACCATGCGATCTTGCAACATCAACCAATCACTTTGTCTCCACCAAAGTTAATCAATGGTAATCTTTTTACTGGATTGGGATAGTATGGAGGCACGCCATTCTGCATGGAGCTTAATTTTCTCTTGAATTTTAACAAGCATTTAAATTATCATCAGCAACAGAATTATATATACAAACATGATGGTGAACTGCGAACAATAGATTTTTTTAAAAATATTTTCTATTTTTAGATTAAATAAACTCAAAGTACACTAAAATATTTCAAATAATCAAGTTTACAAAAGAGTCCCCCTCTTATTTATTGTTCATACGCCAAATTTTTATTCAGGAATTTGAACAAAGATGTTAAAATTTTATTCAGGAATATACCAGTGCTAATCTAAAAGAAGGTAATACAGAAGTAAAATAGTATACGAAAATACAGATACAATTTCTTCTTCTAATGTGTGCAGATCTGCATCTTGCTGAGCTACTCGAATTCAATATTCAAATAATATTACTCAAACTTTTTATTTTGTCGTTACCTACTTACAAAAAATGTTCTTAAATAAATTATAAATTACGGATCTTGAATAAAAACAATTACAAATTTCCTTTTAAATTAATTAAATTTGAACTATCTCGCAAATTATTCAATACAAAAATACTTATTAAGAATTTAATAACACGCAAGAGCTTTCGAAAAGAGATCGACAAACATTTTTTTCGATACTGCTTCTACTGCGAAGAGTTTTTTGTACTGTAACGACTTCACTTGGTATGTACCTCACCCTTTCCATTCACGTCAAAGTTTATAGTTCCGAGCAGATGGGTAAGTGACCAGTGCGCGTGGCCGTGGGTTCATTGTTTATTGTTTGACCTCAGAGCGGCGTCGACACTCTGACTGGAAGTCACAATAAATAAAGGAGTGCCAACCGGGTGACAAGAGACGAAGCCTGTCTGACGCCTTGGAGATCTACGAAAGAATGGATTTAAGAAACAAAGAGGTGTGATGAACAAGTGTGTCCAGAGGTTGGACGAGAATTCTGGCGCCATTAGATTCCAGACGGGCCAGGAGTGTATTTGTGTGTTCCGCACGAATAGGACACTAATGAGGCCCAGGGTCGTGAGGAGACTTTGGTGGCCTGCCAATGAGAAGGGATGAGGGGCGTGTTGTGGACCCGCCCCTGGTGTTTAAAAGGGTTTTTTAGGAGACGAGAGGAGAACCCAGGAAAGAGACTTGGAGAGACCTGAAGAGACGGGAGGAGATTTTAGAGCAGAGACCAGCAGAGATCGGATTCCAGACTTTCCGGGGGATGAATGCCGGGGGCGTTGGAGAATTGTCCAAGACAACGTTTTAGAAAAATGGGCAAGCGCCCTTCGGACAAAGCAGTGCTGTGAAGTGTTTGGTCTCCCGTGATATAGACTGAATACACCGGCTTGGCTTAGAAACTGTACTTTATTGCTTCAGTGATAAGTAATTAGTTGAGCAAATAAAAATAATTCTTTTATTTTAACATTAAGCTGTGATAATTTTTGCACGTTACCTATCCACTACATCACAGTACATTCTTGACCGTAATTATAAATCCGATAGCTTTTAATTTCATACAAATATTTTCTGTATGCCTCATGACGAGATAGATTAATTCTATAAATTATAAAATATTTTTTCATTTTTTTAACTGTAATTAATTTAACTATTTAAGTAAAGTTTGTGGTTATTTCAGTTGGAGTTAATCAGAAATATACCTTGAAATATTCCATCGTACTCGTCATTTAACCATGGTTCAGTTTTGCAAAGTTTATCCCCAAGAGTCCGCGAGGTACTTCAAAGCGCAATAGTACTAAACGTTCAACTTAACCAGTCGACCATGAAAATTGGCGCAATTCCAGCCAAATTTACAACCACATTTATTTTTCTCTGTTTAGTAGATCAATAGATCATGTTGCTTTTGACAGCCAGAAACAACAGCGAATGTATGAACTATAGAAAGGTTTATTATAATTTGTGGAAGGGGGAAAAACCCTGTGATAATAGCTTTGCTTCTGCTAATTTTTATTCTTCAAAAAATGTAATTCATAAAGGTACAATTATAAAAGCAAATTCAGAAAGCAGCACTTTTTGTGAGCTCTTACTAAGTTGGTAAAAGCAAGATGCCGAGAAAGAATTAGTTGTGCTGATGTTGATAAAGAGGAAAATATGTGAATTGTTATTGAAACAACCGGTACTTAGGTATTATTGCAACCTACTGGTGACATTATATGAAACGAAGCACCTGGTTGCTAATTCAGTGCGTATGACACATATTAAATCAGGGTTGCCAGCTCGGCAAGTTATTAATAAAATCGGCTATTGTTGTGATAGTATGTAAGTACCAACAATTGTTAAATTGCCTTCATTTGGGTACATAACACTAAAGAATTTTAACATGAAAAACTACTTTTATAGATTAGGTTTATAATATACTCTTCACTGCACCATATCATTCAATCAAGACCACAAGAAGTTTTATTTTTTCCGCAACTGGATCACTTGAAATAATTGTGTCTTAAATATTACATTTTAATGATACGAATTTTTTTATTTCAACAACAAACATAATACATAATACGAAACTTCTATAATCTTTAAACATTACATGAATTTCTATGCTATTTTTATGTCATATTTTCGTAGACTGAATCATCTTCCACTGTAAGTTCTGTTCTATATTTAGGTCTTTTATCTGTGTGTGATGGTGAATGCATTTTAGTTCCAGATATTTTTTTGACACGCTCGTATCCTCTATCACAAAGTCTAAAGTAATAACCGACCACACCAATGAGAGCGGCAACAAAAAGGATGCAGAACATAACTCCTAAAAGAGCACTTACAGTGAAGCCATCTAAGAAAAAGAAATGATTAATTTTATTTTAACATGAGAAAATTACAATACATTTGAAAAACATTAGCATTTTTAATAAAAATTAATTTTATCATTTAGAAAATCCCATATACTTTTAACTGTAGCTTCTAAGGTGAGTTACGCATTTTATCTCACATTTTTGTTTTATTTTAAAGTAATATTTTGTATATTATACACTGTAGAGCCAAAAAATATTATGAATACCTCCACATTTTTTATTGAACTCGTCTAGATGACGTGGAAGCCACGTGATTAAGAGAGAATGGTTTTTAATTGCTACTGGAGAAGGTAAGCTATAATTCTTGAACTTACTTTTGAAGTGTGGAGAAAGGTGGCTGGTCCAAACGAATTTGAAAGAGGGCAGGTTGTGATAGCCCAAAGACTCGGAACGAGTATCTCCGAAACAGCATGAATGGTAGGTTGTTCGTGTTCTGCTGTTTTTAGAATTTATGCATAGTGGATAAATGATGAGGAAACCAAAAGTAGATACCTAGCTGTTAGAAGTCCACGTGTAATCAAAGCAAATGGACGATGGAGACTATCGTATAACAAAATCAGCGCCAGACAATGGCTGAGATGACAGCACAATAGAATACAGGTCCAAGTACAAGTTTTTCGGAACGTACAGTTCAGCGGACATTGTTGGCTATGGGACTGCACAGCAGACGTCCCTCTCGTGGGCCTCTGTTGACCAAGCGTCATTACAAACTATGTCTTGAGTGGGCTTAGAAACTTTGAGACTTGATCATAAATAAGTGGAAGAGAGTTTCCGGGTTGAATGAATCACGAGATTTCTCCTTCATCACGACGATGTTTGTGTCAGTGTGCGCCCTCCACAGTGGATCAGTTGCTCTCTGCGTTTACATAGACTGGTGATGACAATATTATGCTTTGGAGAACGCTCTCATGGGGGATTCTGGGACTCTTAGTTCTGGGTAGAAGGGACCGTGAAAATTGCAGAATATCTGAGCATGATTGTGGATCAGTTGCACCCGTATTCCGTAGTTTGTTTCCCAACAGGAAATGGAATCTTCCAGCAGGACAACGTCCCTTGTCAAAAGGCTAGAATTGTGTTAGAAGGGTTCGAGGAGCATAAAGATGAATTCCAATTAATATACTGGCCCCCCAACTCAGCGGATCTTAATCTGATGGAGTCCATTTGGGTTTTCATTAAAAGGCAGCTTAGAGATTGAACATATTCTTGTCAGCTTACCTCGACTTTAATTGACCACTGCTTAGACATTTGGTACAACCTGTCTCCAGTCATCTACCAAAAACTTGTGGTATCCATGCCAAGGCGAATTGCAGCTGTTTTGCAGGCAGAAACTGGTGCAACGTGATATTGAATAGGTGTTTATAATGTTTTGGCTCTTCGGTGAAAATATGAAAGACTTTACTTTTTTAACAACAGTTTTTTTTATTCAGCGAATATTTTAAGTAATAGGTTCATGTTTTCTTGATTTATATATCTTTTTCAATACGAATCTTAAAACAATTTCTAAACTACTTGGTAAATAATAATAATAATAATAATAATAAAAGGTGAGAAAGAAATTTTTTATTTATCTCAACCACTCTTACACAAGTTTTCTATTTTTGTTGAATGTTTTTCAATCCTATTTTCATGTTCATTTCTAATCGTATTAGAAAAAAACTTAAATTACTCAATTACCTCAGCATGCTTAATATATTAAGAGTTTACGAAGTTTATGACTTTAGCATTTTTACGATTTTAATGTGTATTGCTACAAAGTAATGCTACTCTTTCAAATCGTTGTAGGTAATAAAAAAAAAGAATATTAATATAGCAACCTCTATTTATACCTGCATTAGTATTTTATCTTTCAATATTTAAAAGATATTTTTAGCAGATTAAACTAAAGGTATATTCTATGTAAAAAAAATTCATAATTTTAGATGGGGTATTTTGATTTGCTATATATTAAAGTTTCTAGCTGCAATTAATTTTCTTAGTGCCTAGATAAAAAAACTTTTTTGGATACATTTCGTTTTAACATTATTATACCTTTAGGGAAATCGAAAGAAATCTGGGCAGAAAAAGTTTACAAGAATATGCAGATTTAAATCAATACCATTCCTGCGATCGAACAAGACACTAAAAACAAAGGAGTAAAAATACAATTTCCAGTCCTCTTAACCGGGCGCCATCTGGTGTTGCTTATATATAACAATATTCAAAGCACAAATAGAGAATTTTGCGTGATCAACTTTTGTTATCACACATTAAAAAAATTATAATGAAGTAATCATATATATGAATGCATTTAAAATTAATTATAAAAATCGAGATAAAAAAATATTTCACGCAAGTTGGATATACTCAAAAATGTATTTTCTTAGCAATTTATTTTTATGCGCATTAATCAATTAATACTTAAGCCCGCATTTTTTTAAAATATATATATTTACGTCAATAAATTATTAGTACAATTATGTAAAAACAAACAAACTGATTTCTGATTTAAAGACTGTGCTTTACTGATGCTATTTTAAAAGTTAATTTATACCCATTACTGAAAGTTACATTTTTAATTCGTCATCATGATTTCAAGTGATTTTTACCATGTTTTTATTGACTCGCTTTCTTGTATGTCTGTCCGGGTGGAACTTTGTAATTGACTTTAAATTAACTTCCAGATGAGCTAGAGACTAGAAATTAGGACCATT
>BMAV01012176.1:0-64633 GCA_019973955.1 Trichonephila inaurata madagascariensis | reverse complement strand
ATAATCACGGTTGAGAAAATGTTTAAACATTAATAACAGATTATTAATGTGGCCGCGGTAGCCAAGTGGTCAAGGTATCAGATCACATGCCATGAGCTCAAGCCCAGTACCACTGAAGCCCCTCCATGTAAGGGAGCAATGTACATTAAATCTGTCGAGAGCTCAAACGTCCTCCCATTGGTGTGGTGTGGTAGTTAGGAGAGGGGGTGTCAGCTCGTCACTTGACCAAGGTTCAAAATTACGAAGTTCGTTGCTAAAAGCCCTCGGGTAGCTGAACAGTGCCACGTTAATATTCACTCACTCACTAACAGATTTTTAACAATATGTTGAAGCAGAAGTTAGAAAAGCCGCAAACGTCTATTCAAAGAACCGCTTATGGCTCGCAATTCGCTGTCTGCTGACCACTGATCTGGAGCACCTTTAACAATATCTTACCCTATCCTAACCATTTTTCTCGGACATTCCTTTTTCAATTCCTATTATTAGTTCACATTCTCCCTGTATATATATATCTTGTTCACAAATTTTCAATCGTTAATAAAATACTTTTTATTCATCCACTCAAACTCAAATATAATTTTTTAAACTTGTAGTGGATGACACTTGATGTTAATACAGTTTTTTTTCAAATATTAATTCATTAATTAAGTTAAATTAATGAATAAATAGTAACAAAGATAATAGTCCAACACCATATACGGAAAGGAAAAGCGTTTGATGTGTCCCTGTAGTGCAATGGGCAACAGGGCAACATGTTGGACTACTAATCCAAAGGTCGTGGGTTTGAATCCCATTTTGGATGGCCTAATTTCTGAAAATGTGATTTTATTTTACTATACTATTTTATTAGAATAATTAAATTTAATTAATGAATAAATAGTAACAAACAAACAAAAAAATAGTCCACATGTAGAAAGGAAAATCGCTTTCTATTTTGTCACTTAATATTGTGATTTCGTCATACGTATATGCGTATTTATATTAATTGTAATTATTTAATAACAAGTAACTAAAATAAAAATTTTCTTTGTTGACCTAAGTAGAAATTGACTAAATTTTTTTATATATATTACTTGTTCGATATCAATTTTATCAACAAACTTACGAAAGTTATCTTCATTTTTGTAAATCACCGGTAGAGATGAAGTTCCCTGAAGATTGTTGCTTATCTTGCTACTTTTCGAGTTCGTTCGGTTAAAAATTACGAAGTCCGTCACAAACAGTCCTTAGTGCGTCGTTAATAAAAATCAATTTTTCTCCCGAATTTGTGCTACTACATTGAGTTTCCTCCCGACCGTATATAAGACTTTTGCTCTTATATTTATATACATTATTTTTACATTACTTTTAATTATTACGGATTCACTTATAACAGAAAAAAGTCTTTACAGTTCTTAAAATTTAGCCAACACAAAATGGGTGAAAGTAGAGCTAAAGTACTTGATCTCGAGATTCCGAATTAATAGAATTCAATAATTCAAAAAATAACACATTAGAATAATACAAAAGGAGATATTTCATTTACCGGGAAATAGAGTATTGATGTATATCCATAAAATAGAGAGATTATATATAAAATATATATATATATATATATATATATATATATATATATATATATATATATATAATATATATATATATATATATATATATATATATATATATGTATGTATGTATGTAATAATTCCCTCTAACACACATACTTTTAATTAACTCTTTTTAATTATCTATAAATAATCTTTAATTATTGGGTTTAAAAATAAACATGGTAATCTTAATCGTAATCGGCTAAACCGAAATCCCTATCCCGCGCATTCTAGCCAATCAGAACTACTATTACGTAATAGTCACGCGCTTGTGCATTGTTGGTATATAAACACAAAAATCTGATGTAATCGCGCTCTTTTTCTCTGCTTGCCGCCATAATGTAAGATTGTAAATACTTGCTGCTTTCTTTGTCTTTGTGTTGTGTCCTCCAAAATGCCACTGTCTATTTATTCAATGTGAACATGTAACATAATTGTGCTTTAATCTGCTGATGTGTGCTCATAATAAAGGAGGTAAAGCTATTCTGAAGACATCGTTTTCATCAAAAATGATAATCACATACACCGGTCAACACTACTTCAATATATTTCATATATATATATATATATATATATATATATATATTGAATTTCATAAAATGAAAAATAAGAACTATGAGACATCTCTTAGAATTATAATACTTAACACGCAGTTGTTAAATGACAAATTTAAACCGGAATTTCAAAGATTTAATAGTTTTTAAGTTAAAGACATTTTTAAGCGAGCTATATATGTAACGATTGATTGATTGATTCATGAAAATCTCTCTTATATAAATCTATTTTATTATTTTAAATTCTTAGAAACTAACTATTATTAAAAAATTATGAACGTTTTTTGTTTTACTCTTAGCACATCAGAATCGTTTTCTTTTTATTGCTTCATATTAATAATTTTTTAATTCTAAAGCAATGTTTTTTTTATATAAGTCATACATCGAAATTTGAAGCTATATCTTATCTGTGAGAAGGAGGGGAAGATAGAACAATAATTTTACACTAAACAAAACCGTGTTCGGGCTATAGAGAGGGGAAAGAAACCTGTCTTAAATTAAAAATAAGTGGAATGGAACAAATTTCGAAAAAGGGAAATTTTTTGACATAATTTTAGAAATCACTCACATTGTGCGTGTACAAACACACACACAGAAATCCTGGTGTCATGAGGAAAAGAGAAAGCCCGAGCAATAGGGGCTAAGAGGTGGAGGGGGGAAGTCATTTTGAAAAACAGTATTAGAAGTGCTGATTTTGTGAAAAAAAGGGAAAATTTATAAAAGTAGAGACCGTGCAACGCCGGGCCATGCAGCTAGTAGCTATTAATAAAAGAAAATAATGCCGGATGTGACAGATATCGTAAATCTTTGCGTTGTTAATAGAGAAGCCAGTTTCAGTACTCGCTGAAACAAGAGCTTAGATTAACACAGCAGAATGAAATGATTTTAAACTGTTTAAACTGTAAGCGTGCGTGTGATGTGTGTGTGTGTTAGCTTTTAAAAAAATAATCATCTTTTAATATATACTATTTTTGGAGGAATTAGAAAATTTAAATACGGAACATTTTTGCCCGTTTTGTGAAAATAATTATAAATATTTCACTAAATCTATTTTGCCTTGGTATAATTAAGGTTACTGAAGCACAAAGTTAAAAAAAATTAAACTTTTCAAATTAAATGTATTTAGAATTTTAGACTGTCTCACGTGGTTTTAAAAACAAAATCCAAAAATGGAGGGAAAAAATTCTCTAATAATAATTGTCTAAAGATAATTTTATAATCTTACTTCATTATCCCCTCTATGGCGAGCAATATATATTTTATCATGGTAATGATTTTTATTTTAGTCTTTTTTTGTATAAAATGTGTTCAAATATCCCGCTAAATTTTTAACAACTTCATATATTAAAGGAAAATATTATTTATGTATGGAATATAGTCGAACCTCCTAATTGCGAACTTTTTCCTGGAACCAAGAACCTTTCATGATTTTCTTCGTAAAATAAACTTCCAATAGCGAAGTCCATTTTCTATATAACGAACTTTCCCTTTTGTGATTCAATTTTTTTTTCTCCCTATTTTAAATTATTTCTGGTCATTTCAAGTTATTCTCTCTTTAAACTCACTTTATGGTGGTCATAAATCTTGAACTGGTTTTATTAGGTGCCTGACTCACCAAGAGCAATAGAATTCTGGGCAGTTTCTTCCAAGAAACTCAACCCTTAACCCCATTGTCCAGTTCACTGGAAAGATCTTCGATATCCCCTTACATCCCCAGTGGAGTTGTCTAGTGTCCCTTTGTCCTTGAACTAGTCTCCGTTCATCTGTAGTGTTGATCTTTCGTACTCGTAACTTCGTTTCTTGTGGCTCGAAAATGTCAAGGCGTAAGTGTTTTAGCATCAATGAAAAAAATTTAATTCTTCAGGAAGTGGATAAATGCGTCAAGAAACTTTCCTTGCAGTTTTCTTTCTTCCTTTTTTTATTTTTGATAGGTAAGACATAAAATAAATATATATTAATATACAAAAAGCTATGAATAATTACTTTTTTTAAGTATATAATGTTCATGAGTTAAAAAAAAAATTATGTGGTTTATAAAGAAAATTGAAAGATGAACTTCTATGTAACGAATTTTCCATATAACGAACTTTTTTTCGGGATTTAGTGACTTCGTTATATAAAGGTCCAATTGTATTTTCAAATTTTAAAAACCCAGTTTTACAAACAAATGCACAAAGCAAAAACTTGCATAAAAATAAAGCCACTTTTTTTAAAAAAATAAGTTTATAGTACAAGTTTTTTTACATTTAGCAGACTGCCTTAAAAAAAGAACCTTTAAACCATTATTTTTCCAAATCTTTAAATAATTAATTATATAAATCTTAGTACACTTCATTTATGAACTTTTTGATGATCATAATGGATTTATCATGATTTGGAATTTCGGGACGGAATCGCGCAATAGGATTTGATATCTTATTTTGAACTTGTTTTTAACCATAACTGCCACTGCGTGTATGTGCCTCACCCAGCCATAGCGTTAACTGCTGCTGACGTATATATACGTCTTTCCGAATTAAGAACCTTTGCTTAGCGCTGCAATCAGTAAAACTATTACGAAGGCTTTGTAATGCAATACAATCACATGGGCAGAGTTTGCGAAGGATTTACTTATTTATGCCCCTTTAATTTTCCCGCAATATGTATAACTACGTACATCTGCGTGGAGAACGGTGGCACTGGGGAGCCATTTGTACAACATTTCTTCGGCAGTTAAGGGGTTAATCCAGGTAATTATGCATTTATGTACTTAGGATGTTTGAAAAAGGGAGTACCAGCTGATGCATCGTCCTCGTCATTCGATCGTGGTTTAAAACAACAACATCTATAACACATCAATGGTGCTCAAGTATGATTTTAATATACAACAAACCGAACGGTTTTCTACAAAGAATTTTTTCTTTTGTTCTTAATTTTTTTCCCCTCCTGATTTCTTATCCTTTATTTACACTATAAAGTGTAAATAAAGTGTAAAGATATAAGCTTCTTTCCGAAAAAGAGTATCAATTTTTTAGTTGAAAAATCCAGGAAGTGGATAAAATTCACTGATTTACACTGAATACCAATGCAAAGTACAAAATATTCCAAGCAAAGGACCCTGATTGAAGTCAGTTTGAAATTGAATTATGAAGGAACAAAGGGTAAGACGGCTGTAGTGTCAGAGACTACTGTTGGCAGAAGATTATGGAATGTTGGCGTGAATCGGTACGGTTTCGGAGGGATTGCTGTGTTTTCAAGGGAGAAGGTATTTTGACACTGGAGAATATGGTCAGGGAAGAAAAAGTCCCTCGTGTTTTGGGAAGCGCTGAACTGGTTTTGGGGTGAAGGAAATGGAATTCCTTCGGTGAGAACCGATGCAAACCGCATGCGGCTTGCTGTACCGAGAATAGTTTCTTGAGAGTGTTTTAACATGGAGGACTGTGTGTGGTTGATTGTAGTGATAATCAAGATAATTGTCTAGTAGTTGATTATATTACAGTAGAAAGAAAGTAAATGAGAGACATTACATGTAGTGATAATCAAGATAATTGTATTTAATCAAGACAATTATGTGTGGTAATTGATTATATTGAGAAGTAGTTCAGAAAGTAATTGAGAAGTCATCACACGGCAGCGAATCAAAATTGCCTCTGAAGGCATGGTAGCCAATTACTGACGTCCTTATTTTACTTCTTGCGCACTACTTTAATGTGAGCGCAACCGGTAAGCAACGACGTCTTAAGACTATTTGAGACCCTGGGCTCAGAAAAATCTTTTGATGCAAAAGTAAGCCTTACCTGATATCTTTAACAGTATATAGCATGTATTGTCAAGTACTCGTTCGAACGGTAATTTGAAACAAATGTTCATGACTCGCAATTTCAAAAACGTAGGCACAAACCAGCTCGAATGATGACCGCATTGCGACTAAATGAGTTGAATGATTGTTTATGGTATTAGGCCAGTAGTCGGCAACCTTTTCTGTCGGAAGAGCCAAAAATTACAATTTACAAAATTTCAAACTTTTTAAAGAGCCACAAAAATTTTTCTTGCCAACAATAAATAGTACTTGCAAAAATAAAGTTTTTTTGATAAAAAAAAAAACTAATCTATTTATTCATAATAAAAAATATATCTATTTATTCATTTACAAGTAGTATTTTTCACAACAAGTTAGATAATATATATATGGCATTAGGAAAAAATATTTATAGAAAAGAAAAGGTCGAAAAATTGGAGCTTCGCCACCTGGCGGGAAAAAATGGCAATAATTATGCGTTTTAAGATTTTTAATTAATATCTTTTTAACCAATTGCAATATCGGAATATAAATGGTCAAAACGGATTCCTCGGATCATTCCCGATCTTTGGTACCTTCGGCGAGTTTCTGCGTTGTGCGGTTCGTGAGAAGATACACCTAGTCGCAAAGTCGCCTGCGTAGATACGTTTGTTTACCTACGAATTTTAATAGTGTGGATAAATAATATTTGAGTATGGAACTAAAGAGCCGCAGCTTCACATCCGAAGACCCGCTGGTTGCGACCCCTGTATTAGGCCTATATATAGGCCTACACATGGACAACGGTCATCATATAATAATACAGCCTTATCAATTTTGCCAGTTGGCAGGCAGTTTGAAATTCCCTGTTTTTCGGAGAATATGTATGGGAATAATATTTGTCCATTAAAACTGCCCGAATCATGATCTTATTAAGACAAAGTAGAGAACGAAGCGAGGGCCTAAACCCAGTCCCTGACAATAAGGGGACTGATCTTTATCTAAAATTAAAAGAACTAAGGTTTGTAACATACCTGTGTCTCGGTGAGCATAAGATTTGTGGCAACTTCGAACCTTTTCGGTCTGGACAAATACTTGTTCATACGGAATTGGTTCTCTAGTTCCAGTAGCTGCTGACTCGTAAACGCCGTTCGGGGTCTCCTGGTCTTTCCTAGAACGTTCGGCTGGCCCTGGCCTGTAAAAAAGATATCGTCTGCTTAAAATTAGTCACTTGCCTCAGTATCTCACTATAAACACAATTTAGGTTTCCTCAGAACTGGGGAACCAAAACAAAAAAAGTAAAAATTTCACAAATTATGCAATTATTATATTATACATTTTTTACACCTAATAATATTCCAAAATATAAATATCAGGGCAAAAAATAATAAATAAGCTCATCTATAATGCATCAAAAAAAAGAAACACTTTATGTTATTCATAATTTATAACAAGTTATAATATCAGAGTTGGTTTTTAGGGAATTAATGTCAGAGTAGTATATTTTCAATTATATATATATATATATATAGTTTGTGTTAGAATGTCACAAACAAAGTCGATTTTTTTTCTATTAAGAATTTTAATTAAAGCATTAATATGACATTTTTGAATAAAGTAATTCATCAATTACTATTCTTAACAGTGTTTCTTCGTATACTTTTTATTTATCTACATTTTATTTTAATTATATTTAAGAATAACATGTCTGTATAGATAATCGATTCTCAAACTGTGGGGTGCACCGCACTAGGTGGGTGTAATAACCCTAGTGGGGGCACGAGCATATCAAAAATGGAAAATCTTAAAATATTATTAATTTACTGAAAGGAAGAAAAAACAAAATACATTCAGACATAATAAAAAATAAAATATACGTTGCATGTTTATTGTAACGAGTTCCAATTTAAAAATTAGAAAAGAAAAGTAATATAATTTTTATCCTATTATTTAAAAGTAACTTTTTTTTTCTTAAAATATCTATTAATTAAAAGTAACTTCTTTTTTTACTTAAAATATCTATTAATTAAAAATAACTTACTTTAAATATCTATTAATTAAAAGTATATATATATATATATATATATATATAATTTACTTTAAATATCGATTACTTAAAAGTAACATATACAAAATTAAATAATTATTCTGATTATTTATACGGCTTATAATTAAGGTCGTATTATAGTTTTAGTGTCAAATTACATTATTATTGCATTCATCACATAGTTATTATATTGGTGGGGGGGCAATGAAAATTGGGTCGCAAATATTGTAAGTTTGAGAAGCGCTGGAGTAGGCCAAATAGGATAACATTAAGAAATAATCTTATAATTTCAAAAGCTGACAGTATCGTGAGATTAAAATAGTCTGCACACAAAATTCATATTTTATTTTAAAAATAATTTATTTACAATCGTTTTTACTTTTATTTTTAATCAACTCATCTATTTTCAATCAAGCTACGTTTCTTTTAGGATCATATTTTTAATTCGTTAAACTAATCAAAACACTCAACATGATCAAATACAGCCAAATCTCCATATAATGAACCTCTATTTTTCGAATTTTTTCCTGGAACCAAACATTCTTCTCTTTTCTCTGTAATGGAACCTCCAAATAACGAAGTGCATTTCCCATTTAACGAACTTTTTCTCTTGTAATTCGATTTTTTTTTTATATTTTTAAAATATTTCAAAACATTTTTGTAATTATTTTCTCTTATAGCTCATTTTATTGGGATAAATGGCCTTGAACTGGTTTTACCAGGTGCATAACTCACCTAAAGCAATGAAATTGCCGTAATTTTATGTACAAAAACCCAAGTAAAATTGTCAGATTTTATCAATAATTAAATTTCAGGACGCATGCGGTAGTGTAGGATTCAAATTACGTATAATAAAATAATGTATGTTTAAAATTGTGTTGACTTATATAAAATTAGAAAATGTAGTAAAAAAGTTATTTTCTTTTAATATAAAATTGATTTTTAAAATCGAAATTGCAATGCATTTTTTTTAGTTCTTGCAGATTTTTTTTTTTATGGGTAAGATATACAAAATGAATAGATTTTAATTTTCAAAAAAAGTGTGAATAGTTACTTTTATTAAAAGATGAATCTTTATTTAACAAATTTTTTACTTAACGAACTTTTTTCAGGATTTAGAAATTTCGTTAAATAGAGGTCCAACTGTACATTAAATTCTGCCACACAAAAAACTTGTATAATTACCTGAAGAACAGTATTATTTACTGATACATTTACTATTCATAAAAATAATCTCTATTTCTGTTATTATATTTAATAAGCATAGATTTAGTCATGATAAATTTAATCAAAAAAAAAAAAAGAAAGAAAGAAACTAATAATTTATAATCCAATAATTTTTTCACAGTTTTGAGATATTCCTCAATATTTTAACAGCAAACATGTTGTTCTTACTCATATCCATGTCTAGCCAAGCTAGACCAAGTCCATGATCTCGTTCACTCTCAAAAAGTCCAATACCATTAGAGGGTCTTCATAAAGATTTTGTTTTGAAAGCCCCAGACAGTCAAGAATGTGTTCTGTAGATGCCTGGCAGTCATAACACCTTACACAAGTTGGAAAAACTTCGTTTCCATCCCTAAAAGTCGGAGGTGACCACTCCGGAAACAAGTCAGAATAGTTCGTTCCTGTCTGCTGCATTGAAGGAAAAGAGAACCACCAGGTCGTTTAGCATCATACCAGTGATGAGCAGGAGGGACAGTTGATTGCTTGTTGTTGATGTAGGTGGAGTGCAGTTCTGAACAGGGGAGAGCTGCCGAGTTCATAGTGTGTTGAGCTGCGCCATCTTTTGCTAGGGAGTCAGCAATCTCATTTCCCGTGATGTTAACGTACAAAGAAGCCCATTGTAGATGGATTTCGCGAGAACAAGAAAGATGTTTTAGCTTCTCCAAAATAGCCACTCTTGTGTTATCACCCACCTTATGCCAGTTAGAAAGATGTTGAATGGCACTACGGCTTTCAAATAACATCCAGATGCTGTTCGAACCAGGAATTGAGAGTTCCTCTTTAAGGCCTGTATCAATAGCAATGAGTTCACTGCGAAAAACAAAGCAACCATCAGAGTTTCTCAGTTTAATGCGACTGAAATAGTTTTGGGACTTAATGTAAATACCACTGCCAAAACGAGTATTCATTCCTGCTGCCATCAGTATATATAAGAAATGCATCATCAGGAATGTTGGTAATAACTTCGAGGGCAAGTTGTCTATGAAATTCAGGAGGATCTGAAGTCTTGTTGACATGGGCTGAGAGGTTCGGATGGAAATCCACTCCTGGGAGGCCCTCGGATGAGTCAATATAAGAGCTCAAGTGATGTCGTTCAACAGAGGGGGAAATCATATTGACTATAGGGGCTATTCCTCTTCAGTCTTTGGTTGTTACTCCAATTATTTAGGAAATTTGATGTTCGATTACTAGGATTATAACTATAAGAAGTTTGTTATAATATTTCACAAGAATTGAATTTCTTTGAAAGCTAAGCGGCTGCAAATCAGCCTCAAAAAGGACAATGTCACTCGGACAACTGTTACGAAGGCCTGTTAAAATACGTGACGCTCAGCTGAACTCGCTCGAGTTTCTGAAGATTTGTCTTGGAGGCACAACAATAAATCGGGTAACCATATTCCAAAATAAGTTTAATAAGTGTAAAGTTATAACAAACGTTGTAAAATAATGAATGAAGAATTGTGACGATGATAAAAGGCGCTGAATCAAATTTGGCTGTTTTGCACCAATTAAAACCATTTTTACAAATAGGTAACATTTAATTGTATTTACGCTGGATTATTTAAAATTGCAAAAGTTTTTGAAATACAAAAAATTTTGATACATTTACTGTAAATTATAAGCATAAGTGTAGTATTATGGGTTCTATGTTTTTACACTCATGCTTCTTTAAAAGAAAACGTTTTCAATACCTTTAAATGCTATTTTTAAGGAATTATGGGATACAATCAAGGACGTTTTTACGCTTATGCACGCTCAGCTTGTGCCGAGGGTGCAGAAGATTTGGGGGGCAAAAAATAAGAGTGGAAAAAGAAATAAATTAAAATTAAAGCTAACGCATCCCCTAACGAATCATGACAGAGTGAAAACTGCAGGGAAAAAGAAAAGTTTGATAGTTTGACATTATTATGAACTCAAAAGATATTACAATGGAAATTGATTACAATGATGTCATTAATGTTTTTGCAACGATCAAAGCTCGAAAAAAATCCTTGTTGTACAAGTACAATAACAATGACTCAACAAAAAAATAAGGATGACTAAAAGCAGAAGATAGTGAAGAGATAAGCTATAAAAAGATGATAATTAACAGGTTTGAAAACAGTTCATACAATAATTTTTATTCTAAACTGTAATTGCAAACGACTTCCTCAATTTACTTTACTAATTTACAAAAGGGTGGGTGGGTTGCCCCGTGATGCCGTAAGGTAAAAATTGAGTAAGGGTGGCCAAACCAGGCCAATGTCCTTTCCTTACGGTTGCCAATCCGGGACATGGCGGGTCTGTCTACAGATGGAAGATAATAGAAAGGCTCTCCAGTGATTCAAAACAAAGAAAGGGAAAATAGTAAGAGAGTGTTAAGGGAAAATCCCTCCTGAAGCAAAACTGACGTTAGAACTGAAGGAGGTGCTCTGGAAATAGGGTGGGGGGCGAAACAATTTGAAGTGTCTAGGCCCCTGGGGAAGTTAAAAATGGCCCTGGACACAACAGTGTAATTTTTACTAAGTTTCAATTTTATACATATTGGACAGACCGGAGCAAGCAGATGATTGGAGCATGGTAATGAATGGCAAGTTATAAGTTCATACTAGTAGCAATGCTTTCATACAATACTAGCATTCCTCACTGCTAGACACTAAAAAAAGAAGAAAATCAAAGATCATGTTTTCGTTACGGTCAAAGCAAAAAGTGAAAATGCCTCTTCTTAGTGTGGTGGCATGAGGATTGTTCAAACTTTGGAGAAAAATTTGTATATAATTTTTGTTAATAAACAATACAGAATTTAAGTCTCTCATACAAGTAATTTACTATTAATTAAAATTTTCAACACAATAGTCCTTTTATTGCATATTATTCAAGAAAAAATACGCGGCAAGGACTAATCAATTTTGTCTTGTAGTTTTTAAAATTAAAAATGCATTCCAGTTTTATTACTCCGTGGTAAAGTTGTTCACGCATTCGTTGGGCATTAAAAGTCAAGAAAAAAAACTTTTTTTTTCGTAACTATATAAAAGTATATATTAACTACCGGTATTATAATTATGTATAGGACAAATTAATTTAGAATCTTAATTAATTAATTATAAAATATATAAAAAAAGAGTGTCCCTGATTTATCATTTCTATCTAATTTTCAATCTTTCACCACCGCGGAACCGTTATAATCCCTCCAACATCAATACAACGATATCTACTCCGCCATCGATAAACTGAGCCTTACAATCTTCAAACACCACATCCAATTATACGGAAACGTGTGCTGTAACATCGAAATTAACGAACCGCAGCCAGTAACTGGCCGGCAACGAGACTTGTGTGACAATCCAGTTAATTCCCCGTCCATTGCAATCGCTCAATCAAACATTTGGATCGCCTTTATTGGCAGTCGTAAAGCAATTTGCTTATCGGAAAACCAATATGGCTACCGCGCCACTTTTGTTGGCGAGTAAATAAATAATGGCGGCTCGGCGTTATCGCCAATCTGTCAATTCAGAGTGACACAATGTGATTTATGAGTACTCCATTACAACCGCATTGTCGAGGGCTTGCGTCGTTTTCTACACCCGTTTGCGACACCTGCAGAGGAGAAGATTTCTTGTTAATAATTTGTAAAGGAAATCGGATTGGAATTATAGTAAAATTTCGTTTTTCTTATAAATACGATTAAGTTGAATTTTTTGGGGGTTTTTTGTTGTTGTTAAGTAAAAGATGTAAATATAAAATAAGTAATGCTAATCACAAAATAGTGCTACTTCCCCATTAAACGAATTTAAATCATTCATTCTGTAAGTAACGTAATTCGAAAAATGTGCATCTAGAGTTCTAATTAATAAATTTTCTTATGGGAAACTAATTAAACTAGAACAGGTTCTCTCTCTCTCTCTCTCTCTCTCAGAGAGAGAAATCTCTGAAAAAGTTTAAAAGGAATTTGTGAATAGTTGTTCCATACTTTTAATGTGTGAAATTTCGTTTCCACATGTGGATTTGCATTTCCATTGTAAAGGAACAAAATTAGCTTTTTTATTAATGGTTTCTGCTGGAAATTTTAAACAATTATTCTTTTCTTAAAACATCGTTTGGTAGTTAAATTTTGCATTTTTCGAAAAATAATTGTAAATTATAGTTGTTTGAATAAAATCGTTTGCTTTTTTTTTTTTAATATAATAACTGCTGTCGTATAACTGTACTTTGAAAAATAGAATATGATACTAATAGAAATTAAGTTATGCAAACTAAGATAAGCTTGAATTTAACTCAAAATACACACTTTAAAATCATTTGGTGTTTTTGTCTTTTTTTCCCCTTATAAGTACAGATATCCAAGTTTCTGAAAAGTGAGCAGAAGGTAAAAGTAGGTTTATATTTTCTTTGGAAATAATGTACTTAAGTTTTATAATTATTTTTTTTAATTAGTGCATACTATTACTAACTCCCCCTTACTTCTTTCCCTTTTAAATCTTTTAAAAAGAGATCTATCCAATACTTTTACTTTTATTGTTGTTTTATTGACTCTTGTTTAAGATTATTTCAGAATAATTAATGAACAATATTAATGACTCTAGAAACAACAGTTTGAAATAGATATCACTAAATAATGAATTTCAATTATTCCAATACTGCAATATGTTTTTATTACATCTTTCAATAACCCCCTTCTTGAAAAAATCATGTCGCCCTATTCTAAAATAACAAATAATACTAATTGAATATGAGCCCTAATGCAAACAATAAATGAATATTTGATGAAATGTTATTACATTGTTATAATGCTTAAGTTACTACAGAGTTATAATGCTTAATTTATACTACATTATTACAATGTTTATTTTACCACATTGTTACAATAAATATTAACTGCATTGTACATTGCTACATGGAAATTATACTGCACTCAAAAAGCATTATGGCTCACAGTAAAATAACATCACATTTTGAAGTATTATAGTTCATCACACAGGATCATCAAAACATTATTCAAGAATGAATTCATATTTGCCGACCCAGTTAGAACAAAACAAATATATTTCTATAGAATGGTTCGTAAGCCAAAATACTAGTAATTTTTTTTTCTCTTTTTAGAGAATTATAAATAATAATTTATAACACCCAATACAAACAGCATATATATTTCTATCAAGCTTGATTGTGCCCATATATATTTTGATCTGATTGTTAATTACATCATGTAATGAGAGACTTTTCATCATTTCTCTATTCCGAAGATTATTTCAGAACCTTTCAAAATGATCTAATCTTCCATCACAGTTTTCTCGAACGATATATTATTTATGATCCCTAAATATCGTTAAATGTTGACTAAAACAATAATTGAATTTTTAATTAACTCTTAATTACTATATTGCCTTATATAAAGAAGTCTTCAATATATAGGAGTAATAATTATATGATTGCGTACCATCAATATTTTAAGTTCTCTCTCTCTCTCTCTCTCTCTCTCTCTCTCTCTCTATATATATATATATATATATGATACATACATTAATTTATAAAAAATTACATATGAAGTACAAAGTTTTTGTAATCATCCGTGTCTGCTTCATTAGTAATGACCTTATGTTCAAAAATATAATGTAACAGTAAAAAAAAAAAAAAAGAAATGTTTGAATTCTAATTCAACTTAATGGAAATTTTCAAAAATGTTAGGTATCTTTTGACATATTGAATGATGTATTCCTTTAGCTTACATGTAATTAAGAAATGAAGCATTTGAGCGGGCATTTTCCAGGAGTTTGAATATATGTACGAATCGCGAAATTTCTTTTAACACCTTGCAAAGTTTTGAATCTTGGGTCTCAAAACCAAAGTATCATCGCAAAAAAAAAAAAAAAAAAAAAAATCAAAACTTTTTTATTGTAATTATTGACCTTTTGGTTACATTTCTTTTGCATTGTAATAGGTAAATTAAATTGGTTTTGAAAAGAAAAATTAACATTTTTTTAGAATTCATGAATATACTGTAAAAGGTTCAAAATGATAAGTAAAGGAAAATTTAAGTACTTAGCTTAAATTTTAAGTATATTTTCCAAAATTTCACATCTTCAGGTATCCGACTACGTTCGGAACCGTGATTTAAAAAAAGCGTATAAATGGATAAGTTTCATGATATTTAGTGTAATTTGGATTAAAATATTTGTATAAAATTGTTTTAAGAATATTATTAGAATAAAAAATTATTTAAATACAATATTTTGCCAAAAAATGAACTTAGAATTACATATTTTCCAAATATTCTCCTTTGATTGAAAATGCTTCTATAATAATTATATTTTGTGCTTATATAATGCAAAGATTTCTCCATAGAGCCTGAACTAGGATTTCTGAAAAATTCCCATTATTTTCAGTTACAAACAATTAAAATAATTATCGGTGTGTTTTTTTTTTCTTAAAATTTGTCCACTCTTTTGTTTTAAAGTATGGATAAGCTCATTTCTAAATTATGCATTTCAAAAATTCCTAGTTAAGACTCTGCACAGAGATCTGAGCTATATATAGACAAAATAGTAATACTATAAAAGCATTTTCCATAAAAAGAGAATGTTTTGAAAAAAGGTGCTCATTTTTTGCCGAAATATTGTACCTAAATAATATTCTTAAGACAATTTTATACATGTATTCTGTGGCGGGCTCACGCGTCTTTTCATTAACATATCCTTTGGGTTCTTTAGGGCCAGAATTAATGGCAACTCTTTTCCAACCAAAACCCAAGAATTGAAGCGTGAATAAAAGATGCAAATTAGAAAGCTTTTAAATATCAGAAATTAGAGTAAGTGGTGTGGCAATTTGGGGAATGTTGTGATAGAGCGTGATACAATTGTGAAGTGACAGCCAACAGAAGTTATTCCGGAGATAGAACCATTAGTCAAGGTGCATACCATTGCACTCGAGTAAAAACGAAACTTGCATTAAGATTGGATCGACGATAGAAGTTAAGGTAGGATTGACTATTTAATATTAGGATCTGAGATATTATTGGAATTGAGTTTAGGCGTGTTAGTTATTGATAGTGGTCCGGGTTAAGCTAATTCGGTTTATATATATTGTGTGTTTAGTCATCGTAGATTCTCTCCCATATATTATTATCTTATCTGTTAGAAGTTTAAGTTGTAAAATCTTAATAAAGCCAAATTAAGATTATGGAATCTTTTAGTTCTTTCGTTAATCCTACACCTCTAACTCACGCTGATAATCAAAGAGTAGGGCACCCGAAAGGGGCAATTTCACAATTCTAATCTAAGTGACACTAAATATCATAAAAAAAATTATCCATTTATACGCTTTTGTAAAACAACAGTTCCGAACGTAGTCGGATACCTAAAATGCGAATTATAAGGTAAACACTCCAGAGAGAGAGCGGTGGAGTTAGTGTCTCCCACTTCTAATTTCTGCACCTTACCCCTTAAACCTACCTAGGCTCGCGGTAGCCTAGTGATTATGGTTACGAACTCGTGGCTAGTGTGTCCCGTGTTCGAGTCCAGGTGCCGCTGGGGACCCGGCGTGTAGAGGAGGCCGATACAGGTTAAATTTGTGGAGCTAAAAATCATCGGATTCGAAGAATGTGGTAGTTTGGAGAGGGACTACAATCTTAGGTGTCCTCCTCGCCACTAAACCATGGCTCAAATTTATGAAGTCCGTAGCCAATAGCTCTCGTGTTGCTTTATACTGTGAAATTTTTATGACTTTCGCTCACCTCACCCCTTGAGGACTTGGCTCATTTAAGATTAATATACATCAGGCCTGTGGAATGTAGGCAGCTGTGGCGTAGCGTACACCCCGTAATCTTCGCATTGCAGTGTGTGGGGGGAGTAGGACTCTAGTGGGCCCAAAGTCTGATTGACGTTTAGTACGGACGCTATGGAAGCTCCGGCTTGAAGCACAAAACCTGACTTTACAGGGGCTAACAGTGGCGTAACGTACACCCCCGCATCGTGGGGGAGGGGGATAGTAGTCTAGAAGGCCCAAAACACCTATGGTTTTGCTATCCGTTGTAAGATCCTTGGGGCCCAAAACCTGACTTTGCCCTAATATTCTTCGTTACGTCACTGGTAAGCAGCCAACATCAAATTTTATTATTTAACTTAATGTGAATTAAATACGCATGAAATACTGACCGATAATGCAAAACACACAGAAATGATAAACAAAATAAAAAATGTACAGATACTATAAGAAAGAAAAAAAATGTCAGCCTTTTTTCAGATTTCCATATATTATGAAAATTGGCAATTGCTATTTAATATTGACTACTTCATAACAATTGTAAAAATAAATATGCACTATTGTGCTTCTCGCTTGATTGTGTAATTTTATTTATAAACTAAGCGAAAAGAATAACGTGGTATTCTTTTAAGAATTGAACACGAAACTCTAATTAAAAAGGAAACCAAAACTTCCAAAGAAAGAACCCATTCCCCCCCAAAAAAACCCTCCTCTTAATTTCCCTGCTCCAAACTTCGTCAAATTCGATTTCCCAAGTCGCAAACCTCTTTTGAATCACCCAAATAGCAATTAAGTCATTGCGTAAATTAACAAAACACCCTTTTAATCATTCGGCTGCTTCTATCGAAGCGAACAGCGAACCCTCATTCAAATGAGGCGACACCATTTTTGGCTTCTCCAATTCTCTAGACATGTATTTTCATTCGCGCGTCAATCAAGCTCCTTGGCCCCGCCCACTCTCTTCGTCTCCCAGCCAACCAGCGTCGCTATCGATCGGAGAGCCGCGTCGTAAATAGCGGCTAAAGTGTTACTCCAGAGACGAGTAAGAGTTACCCAGCTAATTAAAGAGGAACATACGACATTTGCATAATCTACTCAATTTGCAGAGAAACTCGCAGATTTTACGTTTCATAAGTTCCGCTGCGATTGCCCATCTACATACTCTACGGCGACCTTTTTTATTCAGTGCTATCACAAGCCACTATTTTTTTTGTTATCGGTTAAAAGATTTTTGAAATTACCTCTCACACAAGCTATGACTGTAACGCGCCTGCTGCACGTCGGGGGATTTGGGGGTTCGGAAAATTTTAAAATAGGGGGGGAAAAAGTGGGGAAAAAAGAAAAAAAAACTTGTTGCAGAGATGAGCTGAATTTTTTAAAGAGTAACTTGTGAATTTTTTTTTTATAACTGGAATTTTTTTTTTTCTTTTTTATCTGATATCCGTTTGATGCAATTTTCAACACATTTTTTTCTTTTCTAAGAGGGAAAATTTTTTCGAATATATAAGTTTTGAATTTTTGTATTTCTAGTAATTTAAAATTTTTCCCGAGATAGGTTTTTTTTTCTTCAGAAATTTGATTAAAGTTGTGTATGTTTGTTTTCTGAGCTGTGACGCGTCATATATGATTCATAAACTAGGTAGGCGAAACATAGTCATATTGGCATAATGAATATCTCTCGACGGTTCCCACAAAATAAATAAACTAATTTGATTTAGATTTGATTTTGATTAAAAAAAAAAATGAAAGTCCTTCATTAAAAAGGATCTGATATTTCATTTTAATTTTTTATTTACTGTTCAGCAACAAATTTTTTGTTTCTATGTTTTACTAAAACTTATTAATTTTGAAAAAAAAAGAAAAAAAAATGAAACAAAATAAAGAGATAATCAATAAAAGTATCACACATAAAAAAATTCACTCTGTAAAAGTTTTATAATGAAAATTTTTTAAAAAGAATTTTTTTGGGGTATATATATAGCGTGTGTGGGGGTTTTGGTGTGCGGCTTGGGGGGGTTTACGTGCACGCACGCGGGTTGTGTTAAAACTAAATAATAATAGTTGGGCTGACCGGAATGGCCCCTTCCCTAAGTTCTATAGACGTTGATTTAAATGCAAAAAAAAAGCATCTGAAAAAACAAAAAAAAAAAAAGTCCCCCTTTTTTTCCATTCTTCCGCTGTCTGAAAATATCCCAAGTACTTTTAAATGTCTGAAAAAATTAAAAAAAATAATTATTTAAAACAAAGGAAAATATATATCTAGAGAAATCTTCATTAATTTTTGATCTTTTGAGTGTTCCTTATTGCATGCAAACCAATGTAATATTCTAGGTTTGAGGAAGAAAATATATTTTTTTTTTCTATAGAATAAACATTAGATTCACAAATTCAAAATTTAAGCCTATTTATCCAAAAACTTATGGCTGTTCACATAATCCTCAGAAATGATTTAATGATGAGAAAACAAACATCTCCAAACTTCCTTATTACACACACAGCATGAGGTTTTTAAAATACAGTTCTATTTAATGCGGACCACTCTACAAACAATCCATAAAATGCATCTTTCGTGGAAACATGACGATAGCTCTAAAAATGAGTTTCACACACATCAGATTTCATAAAACTCGCATAACTATTGGGCTAACTCACGAAAGAAAGATATAAAATGCATATTTTATTCTAATTTTTTAATTAAATCGCAATAAATAACTGAATATTACGTATATTTGACTTATAAAGCACATAACTACTGAATCAAAATCCCTTACAGTAAATATTTGAGACATAATCATTTATTTTTGAGGAAAAACGAAAAGCGATTAAAATTATAAGTGATTGATTGATTGATTGAATATTAACGCGCACTGTTCCACAGGGGCTTTGGGGGCGGACCACGTAATTTTGAACCATGGCGGACGTGGGCGACACCGAGCTGGCACCCCCCCTCCCCAAATACCACACCACACCAACGGGAGGACGTTTCAGCTCTTTACAGATTTAACGTGCATCCTGCCCCACGGCGGGGCTTTAGTGGTACTGGGCTCGAACTCGTGACAAGGCAAGCCACGATCCGATACCTATACCACTCGGCTACCGCGGCCACAAAATTATAAGTGAAAAAGGTAACAAGAAAAGGAATGTTGTTGTTAATGCCACCTGATCGGCAGTGCCAGATCGAGATCCACGAAATTCATATTGGCAAAGGGCTAGATTACACGCTTGTCGTTAGCCGTAGTTTTGAGCACTATGCAGGTGGCAGTTCGATTTGGCGTGTTTCCACCCCAATTTTGAAGGACAACCTTCGGGGTGGTCAGGGGTCTCCAGGGACGTGTTAAGGCATGGGCCAACTGAGCCCGGGGCCAAGGCCTCAACCTTGGTGGGAGCCTCGTCTCGTTCTTGACTCAGCTTCATATAAGATCATGATCCAATGGTCGAATATTGTTTCCGAACATATCCTCTGAAGAACATGGGATTTCAAACTATAAGGCACAGTCGGCGTTATTTTGTGAGAACTGTCGTCCACGTCTAGGCCTAGGCTTACCACCTTACACCAACATTACACTTTAAATCGAAAGGCGGTAGTCGTTCGAGCCTATATGTGCCTAGGTTTGCGAGATTGGGAATCATGTAAATCTATTTGTTTCAGATTACCGTTTGTGCGAGCGTGACAACGTATGTTTTATACTATTTTCTTTTAAGGTCATAAGAGGTACTTTTAAGGTCATATTTTTGCGTAGGGGCCCAGGGCCTTAAGAAGTCTTAAGACGTCCCTGGGGGCCCCCTTCTTCTTTTCCTTCCACCAACCTCACCCCCTCAGGGGCTCACCCCTTTTTGGAGGGTCGGGTTCACAATCCCGGGTAAACCCCAGTGAACTTTTTCCTTTTTCCCAAGGGGTTTACTACTTGGTAAACACGGGTGTCACGCCCCCCCGGTACCCCGTGACCTTTCATTTTCGACCCTCCATCTTTTTCATCCAATTTCATTTTTTTTTTCCCGTCCAGGCAACAGACCTATGAATGTTTGGCGCAGTATAGCCAAAACTGGCTCTTGCGCCATAAAACACCAAACTCATCATCATCATCACCACGAACTTCACGAGAGGACTTGCAACTCGTCGGCTATTTAGCGTACCTCCGTGCCACACAAAGGGATTCGAACCCAGGCCCTACGGCACAGCAGTCATCCCCACAATACCGGATAGACGGCACAAAGAAAGGTAGGGATAACTATAATAATTTATCAACCACGAAAGGACTAGTAATGGAATATTCTTATCTTCACCAGGAAATGAATCAAATTTCTATCGGCATATAATAATTTAGGCTCAGGGGTCGAGTGGTAGTGTATCACGCTTCCAGACCACAGGTCCGGGTTTTATTCCCGGGCTGGGCAAGGTTGACTCATCCTTTCATCCCTAATGCAGTGGGTCGATAAATGAGTACCAAGATTGCTTGGAGACTTAAAAACTGGGGTCTCGCTTCAGATTGACCACCTGATCGGGACATCTGCTCATGCATCTCAGCGCCCAGTGGTCGCGTATACTGGGATGGGCACAGTAGGCCCTGGCCCTCATGGGGTGTTGCGCGCCACTGAGTTTGAGCTTTATATAATAATTGATTTTCCGGTGGATGCGATGTTTTATGGAAAATGTTAAATATACTTTCTTAACTCGAATGAGCTCTTTTAAAGCAGTTGTATGGGAGAAGTCGTATTCACAATCAAAATAATTAAAAAGAGAGCTTGTTTAAAATAAATTAGGGTAGTTTTTTCTAAAATTCGACAATCATGTTGTATATTGTTGGTCTTATTTTGCCGTTATTTGGAAACATGTATTAGCTCTTCACTGGCTAATCATTTACACCTGAAAAATAAACGTATAGTTCAGATTTAAATTAATGTAACTGAGGAGAGATTTTAGAACTGGAATATAGAAACTAAATTCATACAAGATATATAGACTTCAAACTGTTTTTATATAACTAGATAGATTCAAAAAAATTCTCAGCTTGTAAAGTAAACAATAAAGTTAAGCTGGGAATAAAAATAGTTACTAAACAACTTAAAATTAAATGGTAAAACTACACAAAATGCAACTAAATAATTCTTAGAGCAATATATTATTTTAAGTGCAAAACCATCGAGTTCAATTTTAAATTCACATATAAATTAAAAAAGATGGTTTTATATATATAATATTCCTCTTTAGAAAGTAAAATACAGTTTAAATTATCAATCTCCTCTCGATATTATTTCGAAGAGTTATATTTGTCATAAGTTCATCTTGACAGAGAACAACTAAACAAACAGATATTTATTTTATTGATGGTCTCATTACAGAAAATACTTAATTCGTGCACAAAAAAACAGCAACAATAATTGTTATCAGAAATATTCAATGCTTTTTATTTTTGTTTCATTAAAATTCTAAGCTTTGAGATCTGCACTTTAAAACTATAACTGCTATAACATTACCAATAAATACTGTGATATGTAAAAATTATGTTCTGAAAACTATTAACGTCATGGATAAAAAAATTAAGAATTATAATATTAAAAATTAAAGAAAAATATACCAACAGAAAATCAGTTTTTTAAATTTCATTTAAATTTTTAGAATGCAAGAAATATTTCTTAAAGGATACGTATGAAGTAATTCTCTCTTAAAAAACAAATTTTTGCTATTTCTCTGAACTATGGCGGCTAACAGCCTGTTTAGATTATTTTAGTCTTAATTGTTACTTTTTGAATTTTAGAGGGACAAAAAGGAAAAGAAATATCTTATGATAGGGATTCATTCTTTAATTTGAGGCAAAATTTTAAGAACGATCCGATGTTAAATAAACTATTGTGTAAATATTTATTTCACCTTTATTTTTACCCCTCTTTCAAAAGTGATGGTTAGGATTTTTTTTTTATCAATGGTATGGATTTTATAACTCACACTAAAATAAGTTGTTTCTTAAATAAAACAAATTTCAAGGCAATTTTTTTCAATTTACTATTAATTCATACTCTATATATTTATATATTTTTATCTTGTTCAAATTTTCAATCGTTAATAAAATACATTTTAACGTACTCAATTGATCCGAAATTTTATACACGCGATTATTTTGGATGGCAATACAGTAATTTAATTATAATTAATAAAAATTGATTGATTAAAACTAATTGTTCAAAAAATTACAAATACAGATACGTTGGCATCATTTTTGGTGACATAGTGACCATTTTGGCGACTTGTGTCAAAACTTGAAAAGGTTTTTTTGGCACATTTTATAACGCTCATTTGAGCTGAAATTTTCTACACACTATTGTTTTGGGTAACAATATGATAATTTAATTATAATTAATTAAAATTAATTGACTGAAACTAATTATTTAAAAATTACAGATACAGCCACGTCGCACAGTGGGCAGTTTTTCCAATCTGGAGCTCGGAAATTATATATTTTATGGCTTTAAAGTCTTAACTATATCTGTTAAGGTAACTGACTCATCTCCGGCTTATCATGATTCGAGCCTGGTGCCGCTCGGGACCCAATGTGCAAAAGGGGCTTGTCTACGCTAAATATGTCGAACCTCAAACTTTCTACCAATGGTGTTGTGTGGGTTCCAGCTCAGATGGCGTCCTCGTCACTAAGCTATGTGTTAAGATAATGGATGGCGCTGTTTCAACAGCGGCGTTGCGTAACTGTAACTCCGGGAAGACGGGGAGTGATAGGTGGAGCGTTGGAAAGTTTGAGTGAATTGGCTGAGGTGTTGTGAGTTGGGTAGTATAGGGTGGGAGATTTTAGTTTGTAATGTATAAAGTGTGAGATTTTAGTTTGTAATGTGTGAAAATGGCGTGAGTAGAAATTTGTAAATGAAGTTATTTGAGAGAGGTAGATATTTATTTGTGGATAGCGTAATCAGTACACTATCTAAAGATCAAAAATCATAGTAATTAATGTAAATTGGGTATTCTTTTCTGTTTCTTACTCTAATAAATAAGGTTAATAGGGTCTTAACTAATTTATGTCCAGTTTGAATTTGATCAAGAATAAATGATTGCTAAGTGGAACTAGTTTTTAAGCAAGGATTTAAGGATATTAACAGAAGCAGTAATTTACACGTGGGAGAATATATACAAGAAATAGTGTGGCAAGTAAAAAAAATAAAATTTTAAGCAAATACAATCAAACATAACATTGTTCATATACAATAAAGATGATAGGTAGTGTTTAAAAGGACTCGGCACCCTTTGAACATTTTTTTTATTTATGTATTTAAAAATTACATTTTAGCATTATATATAATCTTTAAGAAAATGATGCAAGATTAAATTTTGCACATATTATTCACACAATTTTACAAATTTAATTTATTTAAAAAATTTGGAAATTTTTAAAATTTTACTTTTTTGTATTAATTTTTTGACATGATATATTTGTAATATTTCTGAGGATGTTTTAAACACCTTTAGGGATCGATTTTAAAATACCTTAATTAGTTCTGGAGAAAAAGCATTATAAAATATGTTGATATATATATATATATATGCTAAAATTCAACTAAAAACCTAATATTTCCCACACTTCAACTTTTTTAAAAAAGAAGTTTTCCCTTTACAGAAAAATGAATCCCTAATTTTGTTACATACATCACATATAAGGCACAGGGGAAAAAATAGAAGTGATTGGTAAATAATTGTGGAAGAAGTAGTATTTTGAATGCGAAAAAACACAAACTGAGAAAAACCATTCTAAAGTTTTTATAATTCTAAAAAAATAATTATTATAAGCTTAAATAAACATAAAATACCACACTAAATTATTAGCTATATATTTTTCTTAAAAAATAATAAAATATAATATAAATCTTACTCCCACGACAACCACACCTCATTCGACTTGGAGAAGAACTTTTCATTTCTATGGCCCCTCATCCATTTTTTCCCTGCAAACGATCAGAAAATTTTTAACAATTTTTCTAAATTTTATTTGCTGCTGGTTCTCATATTTATCAAAGTCCGTTGTAGTCCTAACAAAACTCAAAACATCATAAGTTTTACGCTAATATCTTGCTCTTCCTTCCATACATTGAATAATGTAGGCCGAGTAATACCATCGGCCAACGCTGAAAAAAAATCATAACTTTGGGAATAGCAGGTAGTAGCAGCTAAATTTGGTATTAAATTAGAGGTCTATATCTACTCTATGTGACAAGTGTTACTGTGATCAATCCGTGTCAATCCCAAAAGTTATACTCCAATAAACGCAAAAATCCGACATATGTTTGTAGGAGTTACATGCCGTGCTAAATGTTATGTTTTTACAATTTTTAATCAAACTTGAACCTAATTTGAAAGTAAAATCAAGAAATTACTTACCCATGGCATGTATTTAAAGAAAAAAAAACCCTCTTAAATCTGCAAAATCTTTTTCATACGAAACGATTGAACTTATTAGAAAATGACTCTCGCAAGTGTTTCTTCTAGTAAAAAGAAACCCGATCTCTAAGCCGCTGATTGTAGAATATTTCCTTTCGCGTTCTGACGAAAACTGTTTACCACATGGCTAGGGAACCTATGAGGACCATAAATAGTGGGTTGTTTTTTTATTTCGCGCAATTTCATTTTTGGACTTTCCGAGCCCCAGATTGGGAAAACTGCCCACTGTGCGTCGGCTATATTTTTAGCGACTTGGACCAAAACTTAAAAAGATTTTTTTTTCACGTCTTAAAGCATTCAGTTGAACTGAAATTTTAAATGCACGACTGTTTTGGATGACAATACGATACTTTAATGATAATTAATAAAAGTTAATTGCCACTTAATATTGTGATCCTGTCATATATACATACTCATATTAATTTGTAATTATTTGATAAAAAGTAACTGAAATAATTTTTGTTGTTGTTGTTCTAAGTAAGAATTGACTTAATTTTTTAAATTACTTGTTTTTGTTTTCAGTTTTGTAACCACTACATAAAAATCCAAGAACAATTGAAAAATTATATTTAAGAAATAAATAATATGCGATGCACACAAATTTATACAAAAATTCAATAAAGTTATCTAGAAAAATAAATAAATAAACGTAAATTGCAATACACTCAAATTTATATAAAAAAAAATTTTAAATAAAAAAAAAAATTCAGTTGCCTGCAATAGAAAAAAGTTAATTCAACAGACGATGCCAAAGAACAGTAAGAGCATTGGAAAGCTATGAAATTCGCTATTATTTTTTTTTTTCAAACAATCATTAAGAAGACAAAAATGATGACTCGTGAAATTTTTCATGAAAGAAATAATGTCCCGTGGTTCAAAGGCTGTCTTATATAGGGTGTCTAAAATTGAAAAGGAGGAGCCAAATGACTGAATTCATGTTCTTCATCATAAAAGCAATTACTCGAAGACATGCATACTTAGTCATCCTGTTCAACAGTCAATAATTGCTTTTAGATGGTTACAATATATTAATCTCTTTTTCGTAAGCGCGTTCTCATTTTGCGCCTCATTTATCTCATTTAAATAATCAAAAATGGCCACTCACATTTTTTTTTTTTTATACAGCTATTTTAGATGCCCTCTTGATACTCACATGGGGGTTTTCTTTTCGGAGAGAAAAAGGAAAAAACTTGCTAGGGATATTGGCAAGACAATTCTTTTGCTGCTAACAAACCCTTTTCTTTATCTTTTATAAGAATTTTGTAAATCCTTTTAAAAATCAAGCGATTAGATTTTTTAAAAAAAATACGAAGTAATCGAAATGGATTCGACAAGGGAAGATGAACAACAAACTTTATCTAGGGATGAAGACAAATTGCATTTAGAAAAAAATTTTATTTCTTAAGTTTTCAAGAGCTTGAACAATTTAGGAAACAGAACGCGATTAGGAGCCAATTAACAAAATTATTTAAAAAAGGGGGCCAACGAGATCTAAAAAGGGTTTTTATAAATCAGAGATTGGGGTCCCAATAAACCCAGGGTTAGGCGACCTGAAAGTCTACGTCAGCAAAAATTAATTTAATCCCAGAGGTGTAAAGATAGTGGTTTTCATTAAACTAGATCGTGACTTTAATTTTAAAAGAACAGTAAGTCAAGGAGAAACCAAATTTTACTTATTTAATAGATTTATTTAATAAACGTAATGTGGTTAATTTGCACTTACAAGGTAACAGCATAAATATTTTCAAACAAGAACCATTTCAGGGTCTTCTCCCACATTTAAGCTAAAGAAGTATAATACTGAAAGTCCCGAATTTTCGCAATTTGCCACAGACACTCTAAGACATTTTAACCTAAATTCAACATTTCACTGCCTTTTTTTCAGATTTTGTAACCAGGTTTGAGAATGCTTTGACTATGGTAATACCACAGTAGGCAATGAATTTATATGGTGACATTGGAAAAAAAATGTCACATGACAATAGGAATTGATTGTAACATGCACTAATGAGAGAGAGAGGGAGAGAGAGAGAGATCTTAAAGTTCAGAAACGGATGTCAGAATATTTGGCTGTAAAAAGGCAAACCTGTTACTTGTCCCGAATTATGGAATATCATGAGGATATTTTTAATTTTTTTTCCTTGTAAGAAGGACTTTCAGTGCGGTCGCCAATCTCCAAAACAAAAAAAGAAAAAAATTGGATACTTATAACAGAGAAGATTCAAGATTAAACCTGACAAGAATGATACTAAATGTTATATTTCATTAGTTAAAAAAGTAGTAGTTTTTTAAGTAGTAGTAGTAGTACACTAGTGGTCAAAAGGACATTTAAGTTGATAAATTTGCAACAAATCAATATTAATTAAGCAGGGGTCTACCACAAACCAAAAAACATGGCAAGGGGTCTATGAGACAAAGAAGTTTAGGAAACTTTGGTATAAATGATGACGCAACCGGTTCACACAAACTGAACAACCCTCGGTGTGTGAATATCATAGTATAAAAAGTCGAAAGAGAGGCTAAATTGCATCGCGTTATCTTTATTTTCAATGAAAATAGAATGGAAAACTGAAGCATTTCTTTCAACCTCCGATTATGGGTGGGAAAACAACAACATCCTTTCCTAAGCTGACCGGTTTCTGTCTAGATGAAAATGCAGAGCTATTCATAATTCCCTCCAAGGATTCGAACCGCTATAGCAAGAGAAAACTAAGACGAAAAAAATAAAAATAAAAAAAAAAACATTTGAAAAAATACAGAAACAATTCAAGTTTTATTTACATACTTTACTCTTTTACATTTTTTCAAATGTAAATAAAACTTGAATTGTTTCTGTATTCTGTTTTCTGTGTTATATGTGGGAAACCTTGGTTATACGACGATATATTATATGCATATCCGATGAACCGTGATTTAAAGCGCATAATGGATGAGCCATGATATTTAGTGTCAGATTAAAATATAGAGGTATAAAATTGTTTTATGATTATTTGATAAAAATTATTTAAATACAGTATTTCAAAAATTAACTTAGGTCAACCTTCTTTCAGCCTTTTAGAAAATGCCGATTATACAATATTTGCCTGCATATAGCTCAAATCTCTGTACAGAGGCTCAACTATGATTTTTGAAAAACTCACATTATTTTCAGAGTTACCACCCATTGAAGCAATTACCGGTGTTTTTTCCTTAAAATTTCTCTCCTCCGTTTTAGTAAAATATGGATAAATCCACTTCTAAGTTATGTATTTCAAACATTCTAGTTGAGCATCTGTAGAGAGGTCTGAGCTCTATACAGGCAAAATATTATTATAATAGAAGCATTTTTCACAAAAGGAGATTTTGAAAATGGGTCATTCTATGTTCATTTTTTTGTCAAAATGCTGTACTTAAATAATTTTTGCCATTATTCTTAAAAACAATCTATTATATACCTTTTCTAATCTAAGGCGACACACTAAATATCATAAAATATTGTGTTATCCATATCCGAAAAAATCCTGGCCTTTTACATGAGACCAAGCTGCACCTCTTTCCGCGTGATGTAGCAGAACTGCATGAATGAATAACGCGTGCTTTTAATAACGTTGATAGAACTACGTTGAGCAGTGTGGCAGGAACAAGACTATCATACATTGACATTAGTTATGCAATCAAAGTTTCACCCACAGAACACTTGTAAAGTATGTAATTAAAACTTGAATTGTTTCTGTATGCTTTCAAATGCTCTCTTTTGCTGGATTCGTCTTATTTTTTTTTTTACTACGGCGTTTCGAAACCTCAGAAGAAATTTTAAATAACCCTGTATTTATTATACATTGCAGTCGTTTTCCAACATGACAACTGACTAATAGTCAAAATACAATATGTAGAAGTGGATTAAAATAAAAGTAAAGTAGAAATTTTTTATAAAAGAAATGGAAAAAATAGTGTTGCTTTAAAAAAAAAAAAAAGGCAAACAATAAGAATTAAGAAAAATAAACTTTATGGCAGTGCTTCTCAAACTTTCACTGTTTGCGACCCAATATTTAATCATAATTTTCATCACCCCTCCCCCCTCCAGACAACAGCAATGTATTGAATTCAATAACACTGACGCTAAAGCTACAACATGAATTTAACTTCGTAAGTGCCACCGTCATATATAAAAGTCTCACTCAGCCAAAGCGTTAATTGTCATGGACGTATATATACATCTTTCCAATGTATGATATTTTTTGTGCACTGCTGTCCATAAAATTATTCCGAAGACTTTGGAACGCAATAAAAGGACCTTTACAGTGGTTGCAAAGGATTTACTTATTTCAGAGGATTTGCTTATTTTTTCCTTTTCTCCCCCCAATACATCACATACGTGCACCTACGTGCAAAATGGGGGCGTTGTAGAACGAATCGAATAACTTTAATTCAGCAGTTAAAGGAATAATTATAAATCGTACAAATTATCAAGATAAATGTTAATTTTTTATATAACAATCACATGGGGTCACAGGTAATTATTTCACTTGCTCTTAACTTAGTATTGTTAAATTAATTATAAAATATATTGTGCAATACTGATATATTTATAAGAGTATTAAATCAGCGTAAGTGTGTATTTTTTTTATTATGTCAAAATATATTCTGTTTATTTATTTTCCATAAATTAATAATTTTATTAAATAATCTTTTGTTTTCAAATTTTCAATATGCTCGCGCCCCCTCGTAGGGTTATCACGCTCCCTAGGAGGGCGCGCCCAGTTTGAGAAACGCGGCCTTATGGTTTCTTTTCAATGAGGGAACTATTTATCTTTGTTCATTACAAGAAGTATCATATGTGTGTGAGCTACATTTTACAATCCCCTTTTTCCTCCAAGTACAAGAAGTTTTTATCCTTTTTCATTTGGTAGCCAAAATCTTAAAAGTCTATACAACCTGCAATTTGCAAACCAATGTTTTAGGACATAGGTGGGCAAATAGTGGCTCAACAATCACATGCACCCACAAAACGTTTTTTGGAGAGAGAGGGGTCCAAAGACAGAAAATCTTGCCTTGAACCGAAATTAACTGCATTAACTTGCAGGTTGTAATGAGAAATTCAACAAGCAATCTACCTCCCGATTTTAAAGAAATTATAGAAAAGTATGTTAGGGTACATTTGTCTCATTCAACTGATTCTAAAATTAAATGTGTTTGCAGTACAGATGATATGAAATTAAAACAATAATTAAAGCGAATCCAACTGTCCCTATTTTATTTAATATTTATTGATTTTTACGTGTGGTACAATTTATATCTTTTCTGAGATGCAAACTAATGAATACAATCATTTTAAAAAGGGTGTGGTCCTCTGGTATCTTCCGCTTTTACAATGGAGCCCTCGAGCCACAACAATTGCCCTGTTCTGTTACAGAGCATAAAAGATACAATATGAAACATGCTGCGAACGAAAACAAAGTAATTTATTTGAATATTGAAATAAATAGCATGTGTTACATATGCAATATTGATCTTCGTTCTCAAAAATGGAACACTTTAACTATTCTTACCCCGTAGTTGAACAGAATTCAAATAATTAAAAATAGCTCAACCCCACACACATATTCTCTGATGTGTTAATTGATAAAATTAATTAAGTAAATTAACTTCTAACAAAACTAATTTTTTAATTATCGATGCCTATTTTTTCAATTCCTACTATTAGCTCACTCTATATATTTATTTATTTATCTTGGTGGAATTTTCAATCGTTAATAAAATCATTTTAAAGCGCTCAATTAGCTGAAATTTTATATACATGATTATTTTGATGACAATCAATAATTTAATTATAATTGAAAAAAATTAAATGATTAAAACAAATTATTTAAAAATTACAAATACAATCCACGTTGGCATTTTTTTTTGGCGAATAACTTTTAAAGGTTTTTCTCACGTTTAAAGCATTCAGTTGAACTGAAATTTTTCATAAAGATTCTTTGGATGACAATACCATACTTTTAAAGATAATTAATAAAAAATTTAAAGACCATTTAAAGTTGTGATTCTGTCATATGTATATACATATTCATAATAATTGTAACCATTATAATAAAAAGTAGCTAAAATAAAACTTTTCTTTGTTGATCTAAGTAGAATTGACTTTAAAAAAATATTTTTTTTGTATTACTTGTTTACGTTTTTGATTTTCTTTTCTCGAAAATGTACCTAAAATATCAAATTTTATAAAATCCTGTTTAAAAGTTTCTGAATTATGAAAGCTTAAAATGAACCCCTATTAAATTGTCTCAAACACATTTGATCATTAAAGTTTTCTTCTTTAAACTTTCTAAAGACGTTTACACCAAACGGCATTTTAAAAACGTGACAAGAAAAGTATTATTGTCATTATGAAAAAAAAGTTAATTACATTAAGTACGGTAAGAAAAAAAAACCAATTTTAACAGTCAATATGTTTAGACATTATCTTTCTCATGTCATGAAATTTCTAAATCCAAAATTTCTTCCTATTTTATCTCCAATAACTAAAAAATATATTTATAAAAAATAGCGATTTTTGAGAGACTTTTTTTTTTCAGTTTTAAGGAACCGTATATTAATTCCAGTTTTTAACTATCGATTCCCATTTCACAAGCTGTTTGAAAAAAGAAAACATGAAAATTGTTATTTCTGAATAAATATTACGTTATTTTTAAGTGTCATATCATGTATTAAAAGCAAGATTAATAATAAATAACCTTTAAAATAAGAAGTTATTAGAAAAGCTTTCGTTAAAGTTTCTCAGAGAAAAAAAATGTTTCGCGTTTTCTTAAAATAATCAAGTGTATGGTTCCTTAATAATTTTTCTAGATTATCTTTGTAACTAATGATTGGATTAGAAGGACACATTTGGAGAATATAAGTAATTTAAAACATTTTCTATTTAGAGAGTTTTGGGAAAAAGGAATTTCATGAAGAAGAATTTCATTTTAAAAGTATTTAATTAACACTATTAATTAAGTTAATCAGTCAAACTAATAACTTCCTAAATCATTAACATTGCAGCTCTGTTTAAGTTATCAACATTTAATAAAATTGCATAGGTGATTTCAAGGCTTGGTGTCAGGCTAAGAATTACGCGTGAAAATTAGCTGCAAAATTGAGGTTGTTTTTCAAGAAAAATAATTTATATGAAAAATAATTGGAAAATCCAAACATGAAAACAACAAAAATAAAGTTGGATGAATTTTATTAAATTTCTCTTATTTTAATACTGCTGTGTTATTTTGGTTACATTTTACCATTTAAATTTGAATTAATTTAATTGTCATTATTTGATTTTATTTGATTATTAATTTCCTATTTATTAGGACCTCATTTCATTTAAGCAACTAGGATTCGAAATCTTAAGGGGCAGTTTTGTCTGGTACGGCTCTCTGTTTTTATAATAATATTAATAAGTTTAATTTTCTGAAGAAAAAAAAAAACAAGAAATAATTTCTTTTTTTAAAGGATTTCCATATTCTTCATCACTGATGAACTTAATTAATTTCCCTTTCAACGCCTAATGCTGTTATAACCTTTTTCTAATGCTAACAATGATTTCTTTTATATTTTTTACGAGGCGCTTTCGTGTTAATTTTGGCGTAATTAAACCCAATCCAAGTGGGGAAAAAAACGCTCTTCTCCGAGCATTTCTTTGTTTCAACTGTTTTCATTAATTAGATTCATCAAGGGGAAAAAAACACACTTACGTCTAATTATGCAAATTTGTCCGGAAGTTCTTCACCGGGCTTCTTTTCTAGGAAGCATATACATTTCAAAAACTTATCTAAAAATTATCGCTTATTATTGCTAAGTTATTTATTTAATGGATATCTAACGAAATTATCGCTGAATCGATGTCCTTTCATTCGAAATAAATTTAATTTTCTAATACATTAAACAAAGATTTCTTTAACAATTAGCCATCTTGGAAACTCGTAATTTAAATAAAAAAAATGAAGAGTTTTGTTTGTGCGAGAACTCTTCACTGCCTAGAAGGCTGACTCTAATTTGGTTAAAGATTTTTACAAATTTTTCTTAAAGTGGAATGGCAACTTAATAAAGATTCGATTATGGTTGTAATGGAAGACAATGGCTACTAATTTCTTTTTTATTTTTTTTCGGAAAAACGGCTCCAATTATAGGAATTATTGCTGACGAAGGACTTCTTTTATGTTATTTTCATATTCTTGAACTGCGAAATGTCACAAAGAAGGAAAATTAGTCTATTTTTCTTTTCTTTGTTTTAATTAATCAATTGGAAGATGTGACGGGGTTTTTTTTGCTGTTGTTGAAATTATTGTATTGAGATTAATTTACGGTTTTGACAAGAATTGATTAAAACAGGAGTTAGCTTGGCAATAATTAGAAATATTCAGAAAATGATTATCTCAAAAAATAATTATCAGCAATTAATCGTATTTTCAGTTTAAGGGATTTTGACTGGATGCGTGATGATCAAAAAGTATTTAAAGAGAAAGGAACTGCTTGATAAAATTTTAAAACGAACTCGCTTCTTTAACGTTTTTTGGTAGAAAAATCAACCAACCGTCTTGTAGAGAGGGATTCTTTAACAACTGTATTATTAGTTCTAGTTTCTTGTTTTTGTTATTGTTGAAATTACAATGATGCGATTATATAATAGTTCTGACAAGAAATGATTCAAGCAGGAGACAAGTGGGCAATAATTGGAAATATTCAGAAAATAATTATATCAAATATAATCATCAGCAATTAATCGTATTTTTAGTTAAATGGGTTCTGACTGAATGCGTTTTGGTCAGAAAACAGTTAAAAGAGGAAACAACTCCTTGGTAGAATTTTTTAGCCGAAAAATTAACCACCCGTCCAGTAGAGAGGGATTCTTAACCATATGAATAAAAATTCTCATGATAAATTCTAGTTTGTTCTTTTGCTGCAGTTGCTGAAATTATTGTGTTGTGATTATATAATAGTTTTGACCAAGAAATAATTCAAGCAGAAAGCAAGTGGACAATATAGTCGAACCTGTTTTCCTTTTTGTGCGCTTTAATTTTTGTGCGATATTTTTTTTATGAGGTGTAGGAATTTCCAATGGCTTTGACGCCACTGTAATGTTTTTTTATCTATTTACTAATGGCGTAACGGTGAATGTTTGGACCCCCCTCCCTCCTGAAAGTCAGGTGTGTGACGCCTTTAATATTTTACAAATTGGGTAAATACGTATTTAGTGTTAGTCAGGCCTTGGGTCCTAGAGTCCTGCACCCCCGTGAAAGGACTCAATGGCTTTGGCTCCATTGGTAATGTTTTCTATCTATTTACCAGTGGTGTAACGGAGAATGTTAGGACCACCCTCCTGAAAGTCTGGTTTTGTCTTTAATATTTTATAAATTGGGTAAATACGTATTTAGCGTAAGTCAGGCCTTGGAACCCTAGAGTCCTGCCCCCGTGATGCGGGGTGTACGTTACGCCACTGAAATGTAGACACTTCAAGACGCTCTGTTCATTTGTTATAAACAGTCTCCCGACAATGCACATTCGGTTGCTTTCTCTCAACGCTCCAGCAGCTCGTACTTGATTGAAGACGAAACTTTCAATGACAGTGACATTATCAATAATTTGATAAATTATAAAGACGGACAAGAAGCCAGAATCTTTGAGAGCGGATAAAAATATGAAGTATAAAATTCCAAAAAGGGCTTCAATCATGTATTACTGGTTATAGTGACATTTACAAGCAACTGACCACCCGTCCTTCGTCCCAAATTTTATCTCTTATTTTATGTTGCCAAAAAATAAATCAATTAAAATTGCACCTTCAAGTGATGAAAGCGATTTTGAATTACAGGACTTTGGATTACGATGAGTAGCGATGAATTATGTATGTGCATTTTAAAGGCTTATCCGTATATACAATGAGAAACTATATGTTTTTAAAATGTTTCCATGTGTAATATTTTATTGTTTATTTTATCATGGAAGTACTCTTACATAAATTTCGTAAATAACTGGCATATTTTATAAATGCGACTTTTTTTATGCAGTCCCTATGCACCGCATAAAAAGTTTTTTGTAGTATTTCCACGAATTAGTTTGTTTTATGTAAGAATTTATGAAATGTTTGAATATTTTTTGTGTGCGTTTATTTTTATGCGGTCCCTATCTACCGCACAAAAATAGGTTCAACTGTAATTGGAAATATTCAGAAAATAATTATCTCAAAAAATAGTCATCAGCAATTAATCGTGTTTTCAGCTTGATGTATTCTGACAGAAGAGACGCATGGTGATCAGGAAGCAAGTAAAAGAGGAAAGAATTCCTTGGTAGAATTTTGAATCAAATTCATCCTTTAGATTTTTTGGTAGAAAAATAAACCACCCATCTTGTATAGATGGATTCTTTATCATATGAATGACAAATTTTCATTAAATGATTTCTAGTTTCTTCTTCCAATATTCGTATTATTGAACTAATGAACGATAATTTTCACATCGTGAGTTTAATTTTTTATTTAAAATAATGACAAAAGGCTTAAGAAAATCAAGACTTAAGTGCTGCATGAAATATATAAAAATTTTAAAACTTATCATTTAAAAAATCATTAATGAAGATTTCCAAAGGTAAATTTGATTTCATAAGATATTAGATTGATTAAATGATTGGGTATTTATATAGCATTACGCAGCCGCACAGAAGCTGTTGCCAAAACACCGCGTAATCTTAAGCCTCGGTCAAGTGGCGAGGCCGACACTTGATCTGACGTCTCGATCTGTAAAACTTCTACACCACACCAACGTGAGGATTTTGGTCATTGTCAGATTTAATGTTCAACACAACCTCTTTTACATATAAGACAACATTTCTCAAATTGTGGGGCGCGATAACTCTACGAGAGGGGGGTGCTATTATATTAAAAGTCAAAAACAACAGATTTTTTAAAAATTATTAATTTACTGAAAGTAAACAAACAAAATACTTTCTTGCATAACAAAATACACATTTACGCTGTTTTTATACACTTATAAATGTATCAGTACAGCATAATGTATTTTATAATTAATTTAACAATAAATTAGGAACAACATTAATAATTACCAACGACCCCATGGGTTTGTCATATATAAAATAATATACAAAAGCTTAACACTTATCTTGATAATTTGTTCGGTTTATAATTATTTAACTGGTGAATTAAAGTTACGCGATTCGCTCTACAACGCCCCATTTTCCACGTAGGCGCGCGTATGTGATGTATGGGGGGGGGAGGAATAAATAAGCAAATCCTCTGAAATAAGTAAATCCTTTGCAACCAAAGGTCATTTTATTGCGTTCCAAAGTCTTCGGAATAATTTTATGGACAGCAGTGCACAAAAAATATCGTATTGGAAAGACGTATATATACGTCCAGGAAAAGTAACGCTTTGGCTAGGTGAGACGTTTATATACGCCGATGGCACTTAAGAGGCTGAATCCGTATTGTAGCTTTAGTGACAAAGTGTATTGTTGAATTAAATACATTGTTATTGTATGGAGGGGGGCGATGATTAAATATTGGGTCGCAAATATTGAAACTTTGAGAAACACTGAGGCAAGATCTATATCTCTTACAGGACTCAAACTCACGACTCGAAATATACGACAATAGTCATAAAATGACTCTCATTAAAATATTTGAGATAAAAACAAAGGTTTTGGAAATAGGAAAGTATAAATTTACTATTGATGTAATACCTTAAAAAGTAGATTTTGTGTTTATATTCGCCAAAAAAAGTGATTGATTACATGTAACGTTAAATAACATGCAAGTTTGTCGGATTGGAGAATTTAAAATATATTGGCATTAATAATTAGGATGAATTTCACACACATGCATTACTGTAAAACGAGTTTCAATTTTTGAGGGAGGTTAACATCATACCCTAAGTCAAATCGGGGAATTGTTGGTTGTGAAAAATCAAAGTTTTTTTCTATAAATCCCTCTCAAATTTTTTTAGAAAAATAAGGGATTTGAATCTTGTTTGATATATACTTCTGATTTCACGCAACTCTTTTCTAATGTACCAGTACGCATATATGTGCTGAATAAAACTGCGTTGAGTCTAATTAACGGATAAAAAAATCACTTCTTTTTTTTTCATTAAAAATAATAGATTATAATCCAAGTTTGAAGAAATACTTGAATTACAATCCCGTTCCAACAAAACCCAACAAGTCATAGTCAAATTCACATAATTTTCAATTTCATTTAAGGTATACAGGGAACCGTGATTTTAAAAAAAAATAAATGGGTAATTTTCATATATTTTGTCACGTAGATTTGAATAAATGTATAAAATCAAGAACATTTTGACAAAACAAATTATTTAAATACACTTTTTTGGAAAAATTAACTTAGAATAACCTTTTTTAAAAATGTTCCCCCTTTGAAAACGTTTATTATAATAATATTTTGCCTGTATCAGCTCATCCCTTTGTACAGAGGCTAAACTAGATTTTAAAAAATTCACATTATTTTCAAGTTACAATCCATTAAAAATTTCGGTTTTTTTAAAATTTCTCCCCTTTTTTGGTTTAAAAATGGATCCACTTCTAATTTATATGTTGAAAAAAATTTTTGGGGGACATCTGTACAGGGTTCATATACAAGCAAAATATTAATAATAGAAGAATTTTTCACAAAAAAAATATTTTGAAAATGGTCATTCTATGTTCATTTTTGCAAAATTTACTTAAAATTTTAATTAATAATATTCTTAAAACAATTTATATACATTTTCTAACCTAATTGACACTAAATATCATAAATATTATCCATTTATACGCTTTTTCAAAATCACGGTTCCGAGCGTAGTCGGATACCTTAAATAGATTATACAAATTATACACAAGTCCCACAAATTTAATCTATGTACGGATAATTCATTATTTATGCATAAGGGGAATAATATGCTTACAAAGTAGTTACGTCCTGACTTCCCCATTTCTAATGCAGTTGCTGATTTCGGGTGGTCATGCTTTGAACTTTTTGGCAGAATTGTGTTTCTATCAAATCTAAAAGTCATGATCTACTGCCATAAACATCCCATCATTTAAGGCATCTGACTACGTTCGGAACCGTTATTTTGCAAAAACGTATAAGTGGATAATATTTATGATATTTGGTGTCACTTATATTAGACAATAAAAACTTGCAATAAAAAGTTATTTAAGTACAATATTTTGACAAAAAATGAACATAGAATGAGCAATGTTCAAAACATTCTCGTTTTATGAAAAATGCTTCAATTATAATAATATTTTGCCTGTCTATAGCTCAGACTTCTGTACAGAGGTTGAACTAGAATTTTTGAAATATATAACTTAGAAGTGGATTTAGCCATATTTTATTAAAACGGAGGGGAGAAATTTTAAGAAAAAAACGCCGATAACTATTTCAATTGGTGGTTACTCTGAAAATAATGTGAATTTTTCAAAAATCTCAGTTCAGACTCTCTGGAGAAATCTTTACTTTATATAAGCACACACACACAAAATATTATTATTATAGAAGCATTTTTTATAAAAGGAGAACATTTTGAAAGAAGGTTATTCTAAGTTAATTTTTTACCAAAATATTGTACTTATTTTTTTTTTGACATAATGTGTCCTTAAAACAATTTTATACATGTATTTTAATCTAAGTGACATTAAATATCATGAAAATTATCCGTTTATGCGCTTTTTTAAAATCATGGTTCCGAACGTAGTTGGATACCTTAACGGTCAAGATTCGCATTAAGTTTATCAAGCCACAAAATCATCACGTTGTCGGTGGTGAGGAAGTTAAGGGAATGAGGTGTCCAACCAAATGTCGTCTACATCATTGTCCATTAACTGAGATTCTAAATTACAAAGTCAGCCTTCTCGTGGTGCTTTTAAGAGTGATAATAATCACTCAATGAAGCAATCGACCCTGTTTCTGACATATCTTAAAAATAAGTTGTATCTTCTAAGCAAATAAAGTAACTACATTAACCTAGTGGTCATGGTCATGAATTCGTGGCCGGCGTTATCGAGTCATCGATTTAAAGCCTTTTGTTACTAAAGACCTGCCCTGTAGAGGAGCTGATGCACGTTAAATATATCGAGGTTGGAAGGCCTCACGTTGGTGTAGAAGAAGTTTGGAGAGTTATGAGCTATCTTAAGTTTCCTCCTCGTCCCTTATCGCCTTGCCAATTGTTTCATGATACTTCAAAGTATGAGCTTAATAATCAATAAATTGCAAATACGAGAGACAAAATATTTGGATTTATAGCATTTGCTTCTTATTTTATATGTATCAAAACAGTAAATTAGCTTAGCCAAATATGAAAAGGGAAGTTATTAAACGCATTCTTAATAAAAAAAAGGAATAAGAATTTTTAATTTACTTTAAAAGGAAAATGAACTATTTCTTCGAAAGCGAGTTTTAATAAGTAAAGGGAAAATGAAATGTTTTTAAATGAACGCTAATACACTTTTTACTCACAATTTTATCCACATTTCTCTTACAAAATCACCTTTTAAAAAAATTTCCTATTAAAGGAAGATTATTTTAAATGATAACTTATACGAAAATTAATATTTAACGGAGGAATAAAATTAATTATAACCATTTCATTTTTCTCAAATACATTTCGACTTTATTGGTAATTCAGTTTTGTTTCATCCAAGATAAGGCAGATAACTTTCAAAAATAAAATAGTATAAGAGGCTGAAAAAAAGGGGGATAGAAAATTCACAGAGTATAGAGTAATTGAACTTGATTAAAACCATCAAAATATATAATTTCTAAAGAAAAAAAAATAAAAGAAACAAGAATAAATCTATCTCATTTCATTTAATACCAACTCGATTTTAATCAAAAAGAATTTTCAAGCTGTAGTAATGGATGATATGAAGATTTAAAATAAATTGAAAAATTCTTCCAACGGGGAAAATTTACCAAATAACTTTTTTTCATCTAATATCATTAAAACTCATTTCTACAATGATTAAAACTCCTTTTTAAATTTAATTTACTGCAGCAAGCTTTTAAGCATATTTTTCACATTTTCGATTCGAAGGTGATAGAATTAATAGCAGGGGAACAATGATGTCATTATTCACCGTCTTTTTTTAGATGATGAAATGATATTTTTTAATGGGAAAACTAATATCTTTATTTTTTGTTTAATCTGACGTTTATTCATTAAAGGAGGTATATTTATTACATCTAATCATCAACGAATGGGAATTTTTTTATACTTTTTCAAAAAAACATGTTCTTATATTAATTTCAACGCAAAAAATTAAATTAAATATCCACAACAAAAATAGAATTAAAATAACCAGGTTTTATTTCAGAAAAAATGTTTCATGATTCGAATTTCTTGAACGCCACATTCTAAAGTTAAGCGATGACCGAGCTCGCCCAAACGATGCTAAAGCTACAAAAAACATCATTTAAACCAGTGATTCCCAAAGTGATCTATATCAATGGTCTTCAAACTGTGTTCCACGGAACACTGGGGTTTCACAAGGGGTTCCACGAGTCACAATAAAAAAAATCGAGAAGAAACAAATACACATGTAAAATGGATTCATGTTCTCTATGAAGTTTGTATTGTTACAAGAATCTAAAGCTCATCCTATGCATTAAAACTGAAAATTTTATTTATATATAATAACTTTATTTTGCAACACCTTTTAAACTTTTATTAAAATATAATAAAAGAATATTAAAACGCGCGTTTTATCCTTATATATATATATATATATACACTTCCTATTAGATTGTGAATATCCTGTTGTTTACTGTATCGGGTTCCATGAGATAATGTTTTAATCGTTAGTTAGCACAATACCTTGCAAAACTAAATAGTTTTCTAATGGAAAATGCAACTTTTTACATTTGTGGAAAACGACCCCTATTATGAGGGAAAAGGAACAACATATCAACAGAGTTGATGTTAAGATCTAAATTTAGGCAGGAACAACTTTTAAATTTTAGGTTGTAAGTTCATGCAAAATACACTGGATTTCTCACACAGCGATAAACATTTTAATGCCATTCAGAACATTTTGTTTAAGTGAAATATATTTCTCAACGTAAGTGGCTACAAAAACACAAAGTTTTGAAACGAATTTAAACTAAGAACTAATGCGATTGCATTTAATCTCAATAAACCTAAACTTCGACAGCGTTCTTTGTAAAAAAATACTATCATTTATCCCAGTTACTAACTATAATGCATGTACACAGGTGACACTTGAATCACAAATTAATATTATTAATGAGTAAACTATATTTTAAAAACTAGCTTAGAATTTTTTAATAATAAATGCAATATTTCTTTTTCTATTGCCTTTACATAAAGTGCCTATAACATGTTAATCTATTTTAAATATTATTTTGAGATGCATTCTTGGAAGTATTTGTATGGAAAGGGGTTCCACAAAAAAACACTTGCCAATTCTAGGGGTTCCGTGAGTTAAAAAAGTTTGAAGACAACTGTTCTTTATCGACCCCTAGGGGTCTATGACAACCTGTAAGGGGTCTACGTCATCAAAAAAATAATAATTTGGGGGTCTGAGGTGTAAATTGGGGTCTCTATGATAGTGGCTCTCATTAAACCAGATTGTAACTTTAATTTTAAAAGAAAATTTAATCAAGTGGAAATCAGATTTTACCTATTTAACAGATTTATTTACTAAATGTAATTTGTTTTATTTTACAAGAACCATCATTCCAGAGTTTCTTTCGAAAATTAAGCGAAAGGAGTATAATATAGGGAGTCACGAATTTTCCCAGTTTCTAAATTTGTCTTAGACAATCTGCCAGGAGATCGACATTTTAACCTACTTTGGACAGTTAAATGCCCTTCAATCAGATTTTGAAACTAAGTTTGAGAATGGTAATACCACTGTATAAAAGGGGAAGGGGGTAAAATACTGGATACTACTAATCGTGGAGATTTATGGTTAAATCTGGCAAAATTGATGTCATGTGTTGAAAATTTATCATAGACGCACCAGATTCATCCCTCCCATTCAAAACATTTGTTTGTAGCTCACCTATTTTATTTAATAGTTATTACATTTTAATTTAATTAACATGCGTTTATTAAGTTTTAAACACAATACTTCACTGCAGTTGGAAATTTAAAATTTTTAGGTAAATAGTAGAACCTGCTGTTAAAAAGACATTTTTGATAAATTTACAAAAATTCAATATTAGGTAAGAAGAGTCAACCCAAAATCGAAAAACATGGCAAGGGGTCTTTGAGACAAAAAGTTTGGAAACATCTGATTTAGACGTTATTATATAATTCGATAAGTAAACATTGCAAACTTATTAAACAGATAAATTCCTGATATATAATTTAGCTTTCTGTGAAAAAAAGAGAAAAATAAAAACGAACACCATAATTAAGGACACATAAACTCCTCAACTAACTAGAGTCTTAAATACAATGTAATTAACTCTCCTTAAATGGGTATTTGATTCTTATTGATTGATTGGTTTTTTGCTTAAATCCCTGCAACAAACAGAAAATACACCGTATCAATGTTACTTCTAATTGATTATTCCTGCTATATCAGCTTAATTGCAATGAAAAGGCCTCCGATCGGAAGATCTTTCAGAATGCATACTCTTGAAGTCTAAAACTGTTGTTTGTGAAAATGTGCTTAGAACTTTGCGGTTTTTTTTATATTTTTATATATTTAGAATATTATTTCATTTTAATTTTTTGCCAAATAGCTTAAGCCGGGGAGGGGGCAAAGAATTTTTTGCAACCGGCCAAGGCAGTCAGAAAACCATATAGACTGAAAATGTTCTCCACATTTGAGTAAACATATATTTGTGAAAAAAATTTTCTTGCATGAAGAACTGAGACGTCTTAAGACCAAGTGGGCCTGGTCCCATGTCCTCACCCTCGGTGGGGCCCTCATTTCGTTCTCGACTCTGTCTTAATAAGACAATGATCCGAATAATTTTAATGGCCAAATATTATTCCCATACATATTCTCCGAAAAACAGGGAATTTCAAATTGAATATCAACTGTCAAAAGTGGTAAGATTGTATTAGTATGTGATGACAATTGTCCATGTCTAGGCCTAGCCCTAATGCCATAAGCAATCATTCAACTCATTTAGTTGAAATGCGGTCATCGGTCGAGCCTAGGTTTTTGAGATTGTGATTCATGCACATTTATTTGTGTCAATTCACCGTTTGAACGAGTATTTAGCATTATATGCTATGTACTGTCTACTTTTACAGATCTCAGGTAGGGCCTACTTCTGCATAGGGGCCCAGGGCCTCAAAAAAATCTGGATTTCTCAAAGCTCAGGGCTTTAAATAGCCTTAAGACGTCCTTGATGAAGATCCACAAGAGTAAATATAAATGCAAGTTGACTGATATTAAATTGCAGGCTATGACGAGAACTTAAACAAACAATCTCACTCCTAATTTAAAAATAGCTTGTAGAAAAGTGTGAATGGAGTACATTTGTTTCATTAAACTTTTCATAAAATTATATGTAGTTGCAACTATAAATTATAGGAAATTAGTAAAACAAATAAAATATATAACTGCCACTATTTTATTTAATTTATATTTATAGTATTTTATATGATACAATTTATACCTTTTCTGGGATGCAAAGCTAACTAATGAATGCAATCATTTTAAAAAGGTGCGGCCCTTTGCTACCACAATGTGACTTTCGCGCCACAACAATTACCCAACCCTCGCTTAAGCTATATAAATTAATGTAACCCAGTCAGTCTGGTCCTAACAATCACCTTTCAGAGATATTTCACTGTAGCAGCTAGCGAGATTCTGAAATTGTAAATCTATAATGTAAAACTTGTAAGCCTAAAACATTAGAAAGAGACAGCCTTATGTAAGCCATAAGAGATATGCAATTTTCTAGCACAATTTTCTGATTATTCTGTGACTCTATATTCTGTTGATTTATTTGGGGAAAAGCTGCATAAGAAAATACATTGAATTACACTGATAAATATTTTAATTCTATTCACTTTTAACCAATTTAATAACATATTACTGACGAACTCTGCGGTTCGCAAATTGTTATGTATGATTGTGAAAAGTGTTAAGAGTAAGACTTTGGAATATTTATTCGCCACACATGAATATTCCTAATGGTAATTTGCGCGTGCTCGTAGCATCATATCCTTAGCAACCAAAGAACTTCCAATACCAGTTCGTAAATAATATCACCTAAATGTATCACACAGAGGTAGTGAGATGCCTCTTACAAGAAAAAATAGCATTTTAAAAACTGCTAAACAACTGCTCTAAAATCCAGTAAAAAGTTCGAAATGCAAACAAAAAGTTAAAAAAAAAAAGATTTCAGCTCGTATCTGTTTTTCCTTGTGACGCACATCACATCCCCCCTTCATTTTGCCAAAATTCCCACCTTCCTTTTTCGAAATCGTTCAAGCATCGAACTCAATTCCACATCCAACCTTCCATTTCGATAACGGAAATAAATATAACTGCAGATGCACTGTTCTAGTTCCTGTGTTTGACCTAACAATCAAAGCCACTTTGAAAAGAAAAGGAACTTTGTCCTTTTTACGGTTTATAAAACTCGCTCTGACTATAAAACGAACTCCAAATAGCCCCTACGAGCCTAGTTAAGGGAGGGTGTGAGGAAAAAAAATTACAAAAACCTTCGCATTACTGCAGAAATCAGGTTCCAATCAAGAAAGTACTGTTGACGAACCTCCCCAGCCCAGCTGGGTCGTGGACCTAATAGCCCCGACATTGAATCGGCGTCTTTTACAACGTTTTCCCACGAGACCCAGGTGGTAAAATACGTCCCTTGACTGAGAAAAAAAAGTCACCACCCTTCGCTCCTACTCGATGGTATAAACTTAATCTTCCGACAAGGACCTAACGGCTGAAGAAAAAACATTGTACTTTCCAACGAAACGACATACTCCTAGCCCGGTTATCGTCGCATTTATACCAAACTCCTCGAGATGTTATAGGCTGGTATAAAACCTCGGTAGAAAAGTCTCCGCCAATCAAATTGTAGCCACTGAAAAGGAACGAACCAATGGTACCTCATTGTATACGGAACGGATAATAAAAGCTTTTGTTAACAATAGGTTCTTCCCGAAAAAGGTTCAAGAAAAACAGACCTCGACGGGTTTTGGTGGACTCATAAAAGAGTGTGTGGTGTTTTTTGGGGTGGGCCACTTAGGGAAAGCTCCAGTTCTTATTAGCTGGAACCGACGAGGAATTTATCGTTTGCTCGACCCTTTCCTCCTACCCCCTGTATTAGATTAAATGGAAGGTGGGTTCTTTGTGATTACACCCCGCCACTTCTATTCAAAGACAGCAGTACTCGTTCTCTGAAAACCTGCGGTATTTTTTTTTCCTGCAGAGGGCGCTTCTTTGTGTTTTTTGTTCCTTTTAGGGGCTCAGGAGGTTAATTGTATTAACGCGATAGAGGGGAGAGACGTATTCAGTTTGTGAATGAGGAGTGTTGGAGAAGTTAGGTAGGTGTGTGGGGGGAGGGCTAGACTTAGAGAGGGGAGATGGCTGATGAGGTTCAATTGTGAGGAATAGTGTTTAAATTTCAGTAAAAGGCACCCAGTTCGAAATGATCAATTAAATACAGCAGAACACATTGTGTAAAACTGTAAATTAGATTTATCTCTAAAAGAAAATGATGAAAGATAAATCTTTTTAAGCCCTTCATCACGTTATAAATTGGTTAAAGAGAGGGAAATAAAGAGTTGTATTTTCACAACTAATTAAATAAATGGGATAGTTTAAAAACTAATTTAAATTGATAAACATTAAGTAGATTCTAATCATGAAAATTATTATCACTGATAGTTATTATGGGGTAATGAAGTTATTTGAAGTCTCATTTTTTATCTTAATTACTTCATTTTTAAACTTCTTTGTTTTCTCTCGCAAATAATAAGGCATTTAATTATTTTATATAAGCCTACCTGTGATATAAGGGGTATTTTATATAATTGTTTTTGTTTACTACAATCAGTAAGAAGCAAAATAACACTTATAGACCATTTCCTTCTTTTAAAATAAAATCAAAATTTCATTCAAGACAAAATCACAAAATACTTCTTTGAAAAATATAACAAATACTAAAGTTTATGGATAAGATTCAGACGAGATTATTTTGTTTTCTAGGTTCCATTATAATACATTCCTTCTTTAAAAAGGAATAACACCCATAAAATATTTAACAAACATTTTAGAGTACTATTTTTAGCTTGTTTCGAACTTTTTTCCCCTAAATTTATTTTTTCTGTGAATCTACAATACTAAAATAATTTTACACGAGGTTTATTCATGTAAATAGATGAACACATTCTTACATTATTATTATTATTATTATTACTATTATTATTTATTTATTTTTGCAAAAACTTGAAAATAATATCAATTGCAAAAAAAATTCACAAAAATTAAAATAATGATTCTTAACTCTTTTAGTTTCAAAAGAAAAAAAGAGTATTCTATAAGTTCCAGTAGTATATAACAAATTATTATGTCTCTAAAGTTACTAAATCTTTGACAGTCTCTAATACAACATTATTGAAAGGTTTACCATTTATTTAAATTGCATGTCGTATATTTTTCAATCTTACCAAAACTGGACAATCCCTAATGAATTTATTCAGTATACTATCTCAATGTTGTATTTTAATATTACTATTTTCAAGATGAATCTAAAATTACGGCAGATGTTATAAATTAAATTAAAATGAATAGATGGCACTGCAAGTCATCTGAGAGATACTTTTTTTAGCTTGTAGAATCAGTTATGTAATGTTGTTTCTGCTTTATACATGTCTTCTGTATGTGTCGTCTAATAAACCAAAATGTCTAAAAGGATGAAGTGAACCATTGGAATAACATAAAATATATGGACATAATCGTCCAACTGACCAATGGAATTAAAGATTTAGGAAATATAACAATAGATGTATCGCTGATGGCAACTTGATCATTATAAAAGAAGAAAGGGAGTATTCCGCGGGGGAAAGTTTATTTTTCCATTTTTTTCATTCTTTTTCAATATTCCTACTATTAACTCACACTCTCTATATATTTATTTATTTATTTATCTTGGTGGAATTTTCAATCGTTAGTAAAATACATTTTAAAACGCTCCATTGAAATTTTATATACATGATTATTTTGGATGACAACACAATAATTTAATTATAATTAATAAAAATTAATTGAATAAAACTAATTATTTAAAGAATTACAAATACACGCTGCCACGTTGGCGACTTGTGTCACAACTTGAAAAGGTTTTTTTCTCACGTTTTAAAGCAGTGATTTCCAAAGTGGTCCATAAGGACCCTCAAGAGTCTATGACGACCTGAAAGGGGTCCACGTCAGCGAAAAAATAATTTGGGGGTCCATGAGGTGTAAATGGGGGTCTATGATGGTGACTCTCATTAAACCAAATCATGATTTTAATTTTAAAAGAAAATTTAGTCAAGTGGGAACCAGATTTTATCTGTTTAATATATTTATTTACTAATTTTAATAAGGTTAATATGCAGTTACAAGATGACAACATAAAATTTATTAAAACAAGGGCCATGTCCGCAATTTCGGCTTTAAAAAGACATACATGTTATTTATCACAAATTATGGAATATCGTGAGAAAATATTTTTAATTACTTTTCCTAGTGAGGAGGAGTTTCAGCGTGGTTGCCAATCTTCAAAACAAAAAGGAAGGGGAGAGAATAAGGTCTGGTCACTACTAACCGAGGAGATTTAGTGTTAAACCGGACACGATTGATTCCAAATGTTGAAAAATTGTTAAAGAAGCACCAGATTTATTCCTCCCTTTAAAAGCATTTGTTTGTCGCTCAGTTATTTTATATATCAATTAAATTTAAATTTAATTAACATGTTTTTCTTCAGTTTTAAACATCGTACTTCACTTCAGTTAAAGATTTAAATCGCTTAAAGTAAGTAGATCTGTACCAGCTGTCAAAAAGACATTTAAATTCGCAAAATTTCAAAAATCCACTGTTAGATAAACAGGGGTCTACCCCAAATCGTAAAACATGGCAAGGGGTCTCTGAGACAAAAAAGTTTGGGAGCCTCTGTTTTAAAGTATTCAGTTGAACTGAAACTTTATATACACGATTATTTTGGATGACAATACGATACTTTTTAATGATAATTAGTAAAAATTAATTACCACTTAATGTGATTCTGTGTCCTATGTATATACATATTTATATTAATTGTAACTATTTAATAAAAAGTAGCTAAAATAAAATTTTCTTTGTTGATCTAAGTAGGAATTGACTTAAATTTTTTTACATTACTTATTTTAACCCAAATCAGAATGCTTTAGCTCTAAGTCAACTGTTGGAAGGGGGAAAGAGTCATTAACTAGTTTAAAAAATTTAGACGATTTTTACAAGATCGATCTCTTGATGAGCTAACTAAATATTATGTCAAAAATTAATTAGTGTAAAAGAAGATTACTTAAACCGTTAATTAGAGGAACGCTGATTTTAATTTTCTTTAATTTACTGATGAAAACCTAATTAACTTGATTAATTACTCAAAAACTTAGATTAAAGCAGAGTTCCTAAGTTTTAATTCTTCGTAAAAGGAATTCCTTAAAATGATCTATTACTAATTATCCGTTCTATTTTTATTCTCTTAAATGACATAGGGATTTGAAAAGGGGTAAAAAAGGATTTTCTAGAATTTGATAGAAAAATCTCATTTGTTCATACCTTTGATATCATACAGTTGCATTGCACAGTAATTACAGAAACGAAAAATGTGTGAAAAGAATGCCAATATTTAGGAGAATGTTAAAACAATTTAGTGTGCTTTTTCTACTAATCACACTAAAAGCATTCCGTTTTTTTTTGTTTTTGTTTTTAAACGTTTTGACGGACACAAGGAAAAAAGTCGTTCTAATAATTGTATTCAAAATAATACAACTTGATATTATTATTTATAACAGTCTGGATTTCTGATAAACTATATTTAAGATAATCCATCGACGATAGGTTAAAAATTACGGTAATTTTCTATTTCGCCAGCACAAGCGATAAAGTAAACAAAAATGATACAACCGATGCCAAACGGAATACTTTCACTGGTAACCTTTTACTACCACAATTTCAAAACAAGTCACGGTCTTTTCTTATCAGTAACGTATTTTTCCTAATACATCAAAAATAGATGAAAAACGAATGAGAACTAACATTTTTTACTGTCTATATTGTGTGTTATCCCAAATAAAGCCTTCTTGGCAAGATTTGCGCCGGCGAAACGGAAAACAACCATAATTACTTATTTTTTATATGAATTTTATTAAAATCTGAATCATGTTTTAAAATATACAAGGAAAAAATTCAAAACTTTTCCGCAAGACAAACACAATATAAAAAATTATTATAACAATTTATTATACTCACAAACAAATTATTTTCCGTTTTATCCCGCTGGAACAAATTCCATCTTAATATTTCTCGAAATAATTTTCAATACAAGCGATTGCCCCAAAATATGTATTTACAAACTTTCTTAAATAAAAAATATATCAAGTAATAAATCGTCAATATCTGCTTCTCGATTTTAAGAAATTAAGGAAAATGAAGTACATCATTATTTTTCTTAAGGCATCCGACTATTTGCGAAAACTTTTTTTTAAAAAAAATGAAGATATGTTGATTTTTGTGGTTTTTTAGATTTATTTAGTACATTTTAAGAAAAATATGCTAAAAGTAAGAGGACAAAAAGAAATTATTATTACTAAAATGAGAAAAAAAAACTGGTAAAAATTTACAAAAAATTCATAAACTGGCCTGTACCAAAGTTTAAAAAAAAAATTTTCAAATTTTCAATTTTGATATTTGTTTTGCTATTCATTTTTGAAATGACCTTCAGGATAAGAAATATTTTAATTTTTCCAAAAACTTGAGCCCTTTATCTTAGTTATTATGTGAAATTGCTTAAAAAACAGTGATTATATTCACATAAGGGACTGTAAATTTTGTAATAAAACAGTGATTGATAAATCTGAAGGTTAAAACATTTCTACGATTATACAGAACAAACACAAAAAATTCCAGTTAATCATTTTCAAAAATACTTTTTGAGCAATCGCTGTCCCCGTTTGAGCATTTAAAAAAAAAACACATTTTGAGTAAAACGCATTTTGAAGTATGACATTTGCTTAAAGTAGTATCATCTACCTTTACTGAAACACTTGCAGTTTTTGTTCTAACGAATGGAAAATAATATACTTGGTATTTTTATAATGCTAAAAAAAGCTAATATTTTTTATAATGCTCATAAAATAAAATCGCGAGAAAAATTTGTCAGTTTTTGTCAAATTCACAATTTTAAAGTAGTCGGATACCTTAAGTAACTTTTAATTACTATTTAAAAAAAGTAGTTTTATCTAATAAAAAATAGTTCATACCTTTTTGTAAAATTAATTGTGAGATTATCTTTAAGCAAATGGCGCACACATATTATAATATACCCATTTATTATAAATTAATTTTAGAAATAGTTATAAAATTTATTTAATGCACGCGGATCAAAAAAATAAAGAAAATACTGAAAGTTTTTATCAAATTTTTTTATTTCTATTTTATTTTATTCTATATTTTTAATTTCTTACGTTTATTTATTTGATTGCGTCTTTTTTCCTTAATCCAAGCAAACTATCCCTTATAGTACTATTTTTTTAACTGATTCGTTCATCATTAAATAAAGCTTATATTCTTATTCTTAAAAATATTTTACAATATTTGTGTGTAAAAAAAGTAGATATCTAAAACAATATTTTAACTTAAAAACTTTGAAAAAATCGTCTGTCTTTCAAAAATTAATTAAATCACTTATATCATTAAAAATATCGTCTGCAGATCAGATAATTTAATTGAATATGTTATAATTTGCTAAGTAATTTTGAAAATGCGTATCTTGCAATGAAATTTTTCTAAAACTATAAGAAATAAAAAAAAATTTGTTCAGTTTCGAACTTGGAATGGAAGATCAAGGTTGAGTCTGCTTCATTCCAGTGATTGCATTTGATCACATTATTAAGGCTATCATTAAGCAGGTATGAAAAGTGAATAATATATTTATTTATTAAAAACTATTGCTTCATTATAAAAAAATATAATGACTTTTATTTAGCCCATATTTTTATGGATTTTGCATTCATATTTTGAAAGCAACAACGCTAGATTAAATTAATTGCAAGCTCTTTAACATTCTAATATTTATTTTAAGTTAATTTTTAATAGCCGAGTTATAAAATATGCTCTGGAATGCAGATTTTCAAATATGAGCCATTTTCTTTTAAAATGGCGTAAGTCTAGTTTATATTATTTGAAGATATTTAAGAATTTGTATTTGAATGTGTGGTTTTAAATATATATGTATACATTGGTATATGTATATTAATATATTCTCCCTTTTTTTTAAAAAAAAAACAACATTAAATCTATTTTCCTTTATTATATAATCGTTTCAAAGTATTAGCTAAACGAAATTTATACTTTTGATGACCTCATATGGATTTATATTACTTTCGAAGTCAACAAAATGTGAAAATCATACATTTAAAAAATATTAAATATGGAATTTCAGTTGAATCATACCAATTTTTCAATGAAAGTTTTATTAAATGTGTCAAAAATAAAAAAAAAGGCTTTATTTCAATAGGTTTTTCAGGTAATAAAATACCATCTAATTTACTTAACTTAAATTTTATATCAAAATATGAGCCATTTTTAATTTTATCATTATTCGCCAGAATTCCAGGGAACGAACGAAAATTCTTATGTCATTAACAGTGTCGCCACACTTACAAAAATGAAGGGAAATTATGTTGTATAATAATTTTGAACTAAATATTACATATTTCGGAAAATGGAAACTAATTTCAAAGCAATTATAAATTTGTAATTTCATTTCGTAGTGTGTTTATATTGATAAAATGATGAAAATTTTGAAGGATTTAGGGGGGGAGGGGAGGGGACTGTTTATAGATAAAACGCTCATAGGAGATTGCATTAATTGTTATTATTAACCAACTTTTTGTCAAAAATGGACTCTCACCACTTTAAAAGAAAACGGTTCATATTGGTACTGAATGCACTTATGTTGGTGTTAAATAAATATGTTGACCTATTGGTTATTTATATTGTTCGTAATGTAATGTATATATTTTTAATTTTGATTTGGAATACCTGGTACTAATTTTACTTGTTAGAACTTTAATATATATTAATAATCAATAACTTAAATGTCAATATTTTGCTATTAAAACATATCAAGTGAATGAGTATGTGCTTTTTTACATTGCACTATAAAATAACACGAATTCTATTTGCGACGGAGCTCGTTGTTTAAATCTCGCGGTCAAGTGACGAGGACGACAGCTGCTCTAGCCTCCCTCTTCAAACCACCACACCACGTGAACAGGAGGACTTACAGCCTCGACAGATTTAACGTCGGACAGGTCTTCAGTGGCAATAGGGTTCGAACTCATGACATGCCAGCTCCGAATTCATGACTACAACAACTGGGCTACAGTGGTTTTAAAACATATCGGAAATTGTTTTGATGACAATGTTTAATGTTAAACAGATGGAAATTTAGAGCGATTATTTATTTTTTAATATTTATGTGTTCATTATTTATTTATTATTTATTTGTTATTTATTTATTATTCAATTATCCTTTACTTTTGTTATTGTTGTAGTGGTAAAAGAAATTCTAAAAAAAAAATTGCCCTTACTTTGCAATAAAACTTCGAAAAAGAGAGAGAGAGTGCATGGTTATTTGTTAGATCAAAATAAGTATGTATAGTGTAGAGCGAAAAAGGAAAATCACGGCGAGTGAGATTATGGCAACAAAGAAAGCATAACTATCTTTACTGCTACGTATAATCTAAAAGAAAACATTGAAGAAATAGACGGTATATCTCTCTCCTCTGTGACAATTTATAAACTTATAATAATTTTCTAATATATATATTTATAATAAAATTAACGTTTGAATTTCAACTGTTGGGGGATTTATGCAACTCTATACATTAAGATATATGTAGAATTCGGATACGTGGTAATAAAATATTCTTTTTATTTTTTTTTCTTTAAATAGGACAAAATATGAAAGTACTTTAATTTAACTGAAACTGCTTTAAATGAAAATACTTTAACTCGTTTTCTGCCTGATAATCGGGATAAGTGAATTATAAGAAGATAAGGGAAATCACTTAAATTATCGTTACTAGCCGTTACCTACCCACTTCGTTGGGCTCTTCATGATGTTTCACTATATATTGTTTTCAAATTATCGATAACTAAGCCCTTGCATTAAGCTTTCCGGCTGAATTCAAAAATTCTTATAGCTTTCACCTTTCGATTTTAAAAGAACAGAAATTGAATTTCTGTAACGTTTACGTAACCCCCCACACACACTTTTTTCTTTTTCTCCTTTGAAGTCGATTACAGCAAAACCCGTTCTTAGAGAATAAATACAAAATTTCCTAGCAAATTTCAAGTCTGTTGGTCTAATACTTTAAAAACGGGAAATTTTGTCTGTATTGTCCGCGCAACCCCTCTTGATAATCGATTTCCACAAAACCCGATCTTAATGGTACTCAACAAAAGATATATGCCTACTAAATTTAAGTCTTTAGGTCTTACTGTTCCGCATATTTTTCGTGATGGGAAAGTGAGTGCGTCGACATTCTTCAATATTTATGTAATATTTCTCTTAAAATTTCTGTCAAGGGATTTTAATTCATAATGATCTTGAGCCCTCCAAGACTTCGCGCGATAAATAATTTCTAGTTTACCCGCCTAATGGTAAATAACTATAACCTTATCTCCCCAAAACTAAAACTTGCGCGTTTTTAAATCAAGATGATGCAATCATGCATCATCCTCGTAAATGGACCAATCAGAAAAACTTTTGCCTCCAGTCATATGATTTTAACAGCTTCCGAATGTGATTATAATTATAAATAGAAGAAATCTCCGGAGCGAGGAAGAACGCTTTAGTTCTTTGTATTGATGTGCGCGTGTTTGGTGTTCGTGTTGTTCTCTTGTGTTTTTGATCGTCAATAAATGTGATTTTAAAATAGCAACGTGTTTTTTGATCAATCCATTCAATGACTGCAACAATAAAAATTGATTGCATCCCAAAATGTCATATTACAAGTCAGAAATGCCATAAGTCGAGCCAAATTATTTCATGCTTATAGAATATTATTAATAGTAGTAGTAATATGGTATATTTGTGTAATTTCATAGTCAACACACACATTCGAAAAATTTCAATAACAATTGTAATATTGATAATTTTGAATTCTAACATTTCTTTGCAAATATTCCGAACACTTTGAATATCTTAGTCAAGAATTTTTAATTTAATTGATAGTATATATAAATAGATATAAATAAATTCATTATAAAACTTTTCTTTTATTGTAATTTCTTAAAAATAAGCTAACTTTACAGCATTTTGAAACCCAAAAAAATCGTATTTTTATATATTTTAGATAACTAGATATTTGTATAGATTCTGGTAAAGAATTTTCAACTGTCAAAAATTTTGTCATGCAGATATTTTTTTCCATCAAGAAAAGATTTGCAAACGTAGTTGGATGCTTTATTTTCATAATTCCTTATTTTTATATGGAAAATTGGAGACACTGTGTCGCAAATTATTTATCTCTAAGAATAAATGCAGTAGGTTGATTCTGTTTTCATTCATTCTCATGGGTCTTTATAAAAGCTTCCAGGTCTTTCAAAAAGTTTCCAGACCAATGGTTTTTTTTTAAATCCTTAGAGAGTGATCTTTTAATGTTAGAGGTTGTTTCTCATAGTATGCTGTAGCCGCGGTAGCCTAATGGTCAAGGTTATGGACTCGTGGCTAGATTGTCAAGTTCGAACCTAGAACCCGCTGTGTGGAGGGGGCCGATGCTCGTTAAATCTGTAAAAGCTCTAACGTCTTCCCGTTGGTGCGGTATGGAAGTTAGGTGCGGTGTGGAGAGTGCCAGCTCAATTGTCCTCTTCGAACTTGACCATGGTTCAAAATTATGAGGTCTGTCGCCTCAAGCCCTCACGTAGCTGAATAGGGCAACGTTAATATTCACTCACTCACTCCATTGCATTCAAAACTGACATTAAACTTGTATCAGTTGTTTTACTGATAAATTTTTAATAAAATTTTAAATTTGATAATTGGATGAACATGTTCAAGTATTAAGATTCTTTAAAATGTTTTTGAAAAGTAAAAGAAAGTTCTTATACTAAGCGTGTATTTTTAAATTAAGTGCATTGTTGACAATCATGTATTTTGTAAAAGAAAGTTTCTGTAAAAAACAAAAGTTGATAGCAACTAAGCTATTGTCTGGAAATATGTGCTTGCATTTATCATGAGACTATAACGTCTCGTGAATTTAACCCTTTGAAAATGTAGTAAAATTTAATGCGTTTAAAAATGTAAGAAGACCTAGCTAGTGTTGCAATTGTTTTTGTTCATTTAACTCTCATGTAATGGGGATTCGAATCCATTGGCTATCAAAATTCGTAATTTTGGACTACGGCCAGACGACGAAATCGAAATCTGGGCAGGCCCTACTTTCCGTAAAAACACATCACGTTAATATGAGTGATGACAGGTTTAACATATGCCAACTTCTCTGCACAAATTTTCAGCTAAGCCAAGATTCGGTTGTGCGATTGGATTGAGATATTACCGGTCAAGAACTCAGGAGCGCGATATCTCGATTATCGCCACCACTAACCAAAGAAGGATGGGCTCAATTTTTGTAACGTCATTAGTCACATGATAATGACAACCACGTGTTTCGAGCCTATCATTTCAAAAACTCATGTGACGTCATATTCACACTATAAAAGCAATCATGTGTTTTCAGCTAATCAGTTCATGCACTTCTTTTGCTGCCAACTTTTCTCTTTGCAGAAACTTTCTCTTAAATCATCAGCAATAATTCACAAATAATATAAAAAATGCATTTTATTTAAAATTGGAGGCCTAAAAGAAAACTTTTTTTAATAATTCTAAAATGCTTTTGATAAAAAAATTTTCATAACATTTCAACATCTTTATGTGTGAATTATAAAATTTGAAATTTTACTAATAGAACAACTAGTACATTAGTTTAATGTCTACTTTGAGTTCAGTGGAGAACACGGGATTGCTTTTATCATGTGACCATCATGAATTTAGTCCATTGAGCTCATTCTATCTTTCAAACTCCTTATCGGTTATTTTTTTAATACAAAAAAATTTTTAATTCAATTTTTCTTAAAAGAAAACTTTTACCGAATCGAGGAATGCCAAAAGAAATTCGCTATAATCCTACTCGAATCCTAACGCAGCATTTCTTTATCGAAGAACTGATATCGATAAACATTTTCTCACTTCATTTTTACAACAAAAAACGTAAGAAAATTATCAATCTACCCACAACTCTTTTCGGAAATCTGCCCATTGACTCTATCCCCCTTGCGCGGTGTACCCACGCCAATATGAATGAAATCTTACATTCATTGAGGCAACCGAAAGCAGGTTTATTGACAGCTCTCTTCTCCCTATCATGTCCACTAGTTCACACGATAGATAAAGAGATTCGATAACGAACTCTGCTTTTTTTCGAGAACTTCTCGCTCGTGGAACTTTGATGCGATAATACGAAACCACGTCTTTTATGACAGACATTATCGATTTCGAATTCGAAAGTGGGTGTCTAATATCTTCTTGGTCGAGTAAACAAATCGCTGTCGTTATTGATCAGGTGTTTGTGTATTACCGAATTCTAAACGATTTCCTGGCCGCAAGGTCTTTGACTTAATCACGCGTGTCTCGATTTTTGAAGAAAAAAAAATTAGATTTTTGTAATGTTTTTTTATGTATCCACAAGCACTTTTTGCATACGTTAAAACTATTAGAATTTCGAATCCTCATATTTGAGAGACATGAATGTCAGAAGAGTGGAGTACCTACTTCACTGGTGGACACCGCTTACTAACCGTCGTTCAAACCGTTTGACATTCCCAATATCCTTTCTTTTGTTTAGAAAAACATCGTTAAGGTATCCGACTACGTTTGGAACCGTAATTTTAAAAAAGCGCATAAATGGATAATTTTCACGATATTTAGTGTCGCTTAGATTAGAATACATGTATAAAATTGTTTTAAGGACATTTTGACAAACAATTTTTTTATTCAAATACAATATTTTAGCAAAAAATTAACTTAGAATAAACTTTTTCAAAATGTTCTCTTTTTATAAAAAATGCTTCTAAAATAATTATATTTTGTTTATATAAAGTAAAGACTTCTCCAGAGAGTCTGAATTATTTTTTTAAAAAAAAATCACATTATTTTCAGAGTTACAACCCATTGAAATAATTATCGGCGTTTTTTCCTTAAAATTTCTCCCCTCCGTTTTAGTAAAATATGGACAAACCCACTTCTAAGTTATATATTTCAAAAATTCTAGTTCAGCCTCTGTACAACGGTCTGAGCTATATACAGGAAAAATATTATTATAATACAAGCATTTTTCACAAAAGGAGAATATTTTGAAAATGGGTCATTCTATGTTTATTTTTTGGTCAAAATATTGTATTTAAATAATTTTTTATTGTAATAATATTCTTAAAACAATTTTATATACATTTTCTAATCTAAGTGAAGCTAAATATCATAAATATTATCCAGTTATACGCTTTTACAAAATCACGGTTCCGAACGTAGTCGGATACCTTAATGAGGAATCAATATACTTCCCGGCTACTCCTTTTTTGATTCCTCTCTATAATTAGCTCGCTCTCTCCCTATATATTATATATATATATATATATATATATATATCTTGTTCAAATTTTTAGTCGTTAATAAAATATTTTCTGTTCATCCAATTAAGTTCAGATACATTTATTAAACTTGTAGTGGATGACACTTGATGTTAACACAGTTTTTTCAACTATTAATTCATTAATTAAATTATAAAATGAATAAATAGCAACAAACAATTTAATAGTCCAACACCATATGTAAAAAGGAAAGTCCCTCGCTGCGTCCCAGTAGCGCAATGGATAGCACGTTGGATTTATAAATAGTAACAAACAAACAAACAAACAAAAAATAGTCCAACACCATATATAGAAAAGGAAAATCGCTTTCTATTTTGTCACTTAATAGTGTGATTCTGTCATATGTTTATACATATTTATATTAATTGCAACTATTTAATAACAAGTAACTATAAAATAAAAAAAATTTCTATTGACCTAAGTAGTAATTCACTTAAGAAAAAATGTTTTTTGTATATTATTTGTTTTGGTGTACTAACACAGAAAGGTACTTTCTAAGTGAACATTGGTAAAAGCTTATACACAGATCTACATTCTTGTGTGGATTTTTGTTGAATTTACTTTCAATAAGAATTTTTCTAAAAGCTCTGTTCAAGGATGTGCAAAAACGCAATGAAAAACAAAAAACTCGGTAAATTTAAAATACTTTTTTTTTCTTATTCTTAACGCACATATTAATGACCGTTTTTTAAGTGTTACAATGCAGAGAGGTCCGTTAGTATGTGTTGAACAAATCATATTAAATCACTTTTCACATGCAATAAACATTAATCAAGTGATAAACTCGACTTAAGGCTTCCGTAACAGTGCGGACGTTTTATCAATAAGGCTAAAGTCTAAACACCCCGTAAAGTCATACAAATTCTGATAACTGCTGAATTCCAACGTAGTATTTCAAAGCTTCTTTTTTTCTATTGTCTCTGCAATGTCATTAAAAAAACTATCCAATAAAACGTTCCTTTCCGTAAAAAAATAATAATAATTTATCCGAAACTTTAACTGTGAGCAAAATAAAGGACAAGTTTTCAGAAATTAAAGGAACGAAATTCAGTTACATTAATTATGCTTTTTATTTTATGTCAGCATTGGTGCGTTTAATACACACAATTGCGTAATATATCATTTAAATTTGCCATTTCATGCAATTTAATTTTTTACTATTCAGATTTCATCAAATGCATATTATAATTTTTTATATTGAAAAGTTTCTTTTTATTTGTTCATTTACTTATCCATTTTTGGAGGGTGAGGGCTATTCCATATTTGTTTCCTAAGATACGGAAATTTTAAAGGTCATTATGTTAAGGTATTCACACAGCATCTACAAATAGGATGATGAACTTTTAGCAGGTTCTTTGAATATCTATTGGAATGTTGTACCACATAGGATCTCTTTTACATAACTTTATCGATCAGAAAATGTTTTTATGCACTCAAAATGCTTTTAAATGGAATATTAATGGGGAAAAGAAATCCATTATTTTTCCAAGAAATTCAAGACTTTATTTAACATGTTTTGGATTGTCCGATTTGGGTCAAATATGCACCGTTTTGTTACATAATTTGTTGCCATTTTAAAGGCAGCTTCATAATTCCTCTCTCATAGAAGTCTTGGTTCTTATTGGCGAAAAACTCTAGTAATCGATTTTCACAATCTTTTCTTGATCCCAATTTCTTATCACTTGGGAAGTTTTGCAATGCGGGAAAAAGGTAGTAATCGCTTGGTGCCAAGTCCAGACTATATGGTGGCTGCATTAAAACTTCCCAACCAAGTTCCCAGAATTTCTGGAATGTCACTACAAACGTGTGGGGCCTGGCGTTGTCCTGATGGAACACCTCACCTCTTCTGTTAGCCAATTCTGGCCGTTCCTGGTCAATCACTAGCTTCAAACGGTCCAGTTGTTGACAGTAGAGATCTGAATTTAGTGTTTGGCCATACGGAAGCAACTCATAATTAATTATTGCTTTCCAGTCCCACCAAATACACAGTAGAACTTTCTTGTCCATTAGTCTTGGTTTGGCCACCGTTTGAGCTGCTTCACCCCGCTTTGATCACGATCGTTTTCACACAATATTGTCGTATGCGACCCCTTTCTCATTCCCAGTCACCATCCGCTTAAGAAATGGGTCGATTTCGTTCCATTTTACCAAGGCTTCGGAGACAGAAATTCGATCCATCATGTTTTTTTATGTTAACTGGTGTGGCACCTAAACATCGAGCTTCTTTTTGAATCCAACTTTGCCCACATGGTTTTAAACTATTGTATGGTCGATCTTTGGCTCCTGGGAGATGCTACAACTACTAACATGCCGGTCAACTTCGATTAGTTTTGTGATATTATCGACATTTTCGACGACAGGCATGCCTGTGCGAGGTGTATCTTTAACAACAAAATTGCTTGAACGGAATCGACCAAACCAAAATTTCATGTAATTAGCTGTTACAGTATTGGCACCATAAACACCATTCATAAGTTTAGCCGCTTGGCTTGCATTTTCACCTTTATCAAAGAAAAACTGTAAAATGTACCGAGTTTTCTCTTTGTTGACTTCCATTTTTAACACCCTGTAACTCACAACTGAATGGACCAAACAAAAAACAGCAAAAGAATTTTTTTAGTGTGAAATGTCACGTTGGCAACGAGCATAAATTCGAAATTGTTTGATCGATACTTCACGAGATATCGACACTACAGCCATCTCCCGAAAAAATAATGGATTTCTTTTCCCCAACCTAATATTTAGCAAGAAGAACCAAATGTTCATTATCATATTAATCAGTGCCGCATAAAATCCTTAGATAAAATTAGGTTGTTAAAATGACATCATCACTCATGTTATCCATTGATATTAAAGAGCTGGAAACACGTTTGGAATGGCCTTTTTTATTATTAAGTAACCCCTCTTTTTTAGACAATTCTACTTACGATATATCACTATCTGCATCTTTTTTTAAAAAACTAAACTCAAAATTAACATGGCTAAGCATTCTCTCCTTTAAGCAGAGACGTTTTAAGGCATGGGCCAACTGGACCCGGGACGAGAGCCTCGGCCTCGGGAGAGGTCCTTGTCTCGCTCTCGACTTGGCCTCAAGATTATGACTCGAATAATTTTAATCGTCAGGTGTTATTCCTGGTTGTATTCTCCGGGAACAGGGGATTTCTAATTAAATGCCAACTGGTAACAGTGGCAAGACAGCATAATTATGTCATGGCCATCGTCCGTGCTGTCTTTCACCATACACTATCATTTAGATCAGTGATTCCCAAAGTGGTCTTTATAGACCCCAAGGGGTCTATGACGACCTGTAAGGGGTCCACGTCAGTACAAAAATAATTTAGGGGTCCATGAGGCGTAAATGGGGGTTCTATGGGATAGTGGCTCTCATTAAACTAGATCGTGACTTTAATTTTAAAAGAAAAATGTAATCAAGTGGAAACCAGTTTTTTCTTTTTTAAAAGATTTATTTATAAATTTAATTTTAAAATAGTTTCAATTACATTTTATTAAAACAAGCATATATTTTATTAAAACAAAAAAATTTTCATTTCAGTTTTTCATACCTGAATTAAACTAAAAAGGGGTAATACGGACGTCGCGATTTTTCCTAGTTCTTATTTTTTCCAAACAATCCACCAGTAAGATACGTTTTAACACGTTCAACATTTAATGGGCTTATTCAGATTTTGAAATTAGGTTTGAATCCTAAAGGCAATAAAAGGAGGCAATGAACCATATGGAAAATTGAAGAAAATAAATGTCTATTTCGGAGGAAAAACTGGGAAAAGGGACTAACAAAAAATTAAACAAAGTTTAGAAACGGATGTTAGTAATTTTTGTTAAAAAACATACTTGTTATTTAACCTGAATTATGGAACTGAGAAGTTTTTTGGGTTAAACCCCGGCAAGGTTTAAATGGAAAATTTTTTTTTGTGGGAAAGGGGCCAGATTCATCCCTCCCCCTTAAAAGTACTTTTGTTTGTTTTATGTAACTGTTATTTTTAATTTTAAATTTTAATTAAAAAATTTAAATTAAACCCCTGCTTTAAAATTTTTAAAAACTTTCTACACAAAAATTTTAAAAAATTTTTTAAGTAAATAGCTTTTACTAGCAGTCAAAAAAAATTTTAAGGGTTTAAAAAGTACAAAAGTTTAATATTAAGTAAGAAGGGGTCTACCCAAGGCGAAAAACATGACAAGGGGCCTATGAGACAAAAAAGTTTGGAAACCTCTGATTTAGATGAAAGACGGGTGTTGGTTTGTGTCTAAGTTTGTGAGATTGTGTGCCACGCACATTTATTCATCACGGGTATTTATTTGTGCTAGTATTTGACAACGTATGCAATATACTGTCTAATTAAAAGAATCTCAGATGGTTTGGTCTACTTTTGCAAAGGGCCCCCAAAGCCTAAATAAATCTTAAGATGTAATTAGGTATAAGAGAAAATATTTGTTCTTATTTCACATTTTATTTTAATAAGTGTATTCAATTGAACGTTTGTGGCTCCTCTTATTTCGATTATTGGTATAGCATGAGATAGGCCTTTACTGCAAAACTATCTTCAGTTTTTAAATGAGAATATCTGAGCCCACTACCTATCGACAGGGACGTCTTAAGACTTCTTGAGCTCCTTGGCCCCTACTCAAAAGTAGGCCCTGAGCTCTTACACAGATATAGGCCCTATCTATGAACCTTAACCCGTGATCACTCGCGCGGGGTGTTCTGTATACCTCAGCAACAAGAAAATTCTCCCAGGATTCTTAAAAGAATGTGCAGAATCATGATTTTTCTGTAGCTGCCCATTTTAGGTCATTGAACCTTCAGTCTTAATGCATTCCCTCTTTCTCGAACGATTGGAATGTAATGACCTTCAAAAGTTTATCTGGAGGGCTGAGAACTCCAGCGAGAAGTTGAGCATATGTATACAGTCTGCTCTGAATGCTTGGAAAATGATTAAAATATTATTTTTCTACTTTCTACTATCATTATCTCATTATTATTTTTTTAAAGTATATTTATTACTGGTAAAGACATTTTACTGGTTTATGAAAAAGTATGAAATTATGTGTTTTAAAATGAAAATTTTGTATGTTTATTTAAATTAATGTTAGTCTCACTTGTATGCAATAAATTTAATAATTTTATTTGTATAATACAAAACATCTTGTATTTTTATAAATATGTATCATAATGACTTAATTTTATTTTCATAATTAAATACACGTGTTAAAAGTTTGGGTGTTTCACACCCCGCGAGAACGAGGGAGAAAAACGGGCCCGGAGTGACCGGGTTAAGGTATCCGACTACGTTCGAGCGGGATTTTAAAAGCGTAAAATGGATAATATTTATGATATTTAGTGTCATTTAGATTAGAAAAATATAAAATTTTTTTAATAATAGTATTACAATAACTAATTATTTAAGACAATATTTTGACAAAAATGAACATAAATGACCCATTTTTCCAAATATTCTCCTTTTGGGGAAAAAAGCTTCTATTTTAAAAATATTTTTTTCCCTTTTATAGCTCAGACCCTTACAGAGGCTCAACTAGAATTTTCGAAATATATAACTTGAAGGGGGTTATCCATGTCTTCGACAAACAGGGGGGAAATTTTAAGGAAAAAAAACCGATAATGATTTCAATGGGTATAACCTGAAAATAAAAATGAATTTTTCAATCATCCTAGTTCAGACTCTCTGAGAAGTCTTTACTTTTTATGCAACACACACAAAATATTATTATTTTAAAGCATTTTTAAAAGGAGAACATTTTGAAAAAAAAAGGGTTTTTCTAAGTTAATTTTTGCCGAAAAATTGTATTTTAAAAAATTTTTGTCAAAATGTCCTTAAAAAAATTTTATAATATTCTAATATAAGTGAACTAAATATCATGAAAATTATCCATTTATGCGCTTTTTAAAAATCACGGTTCCGAAGAATACATAAAAACATTGTAAAGCCATACAAACAAAACCGAAAAAAAAATACATGACTTACAACCCCAAAAAAGGCTCGGCAAACTGACGCCTTTTGACTGAATGAGTAATGATAGTGTATAGTGATAGGCCTAGGTCTGTGCATAGACGACGGTCATCACAGGCAGCCAGTTGACATATCCAGAATTCCCCATTGTTCGGAGAATACAACTGGAAATAACATTTAACCATTGAAATTATTTTTCAAAAACCAAACTAAACCCTATTGTGGACGAGGCCCTTCCCCCTGGATTTACCCATGTTTTAAAATGTCCCTGCATGTCGGTTACAAGTTCAATACTCTTCCAGCCAAGTTATTGGGAACCCGATTTTCAAATAGAAAAAACTAACAAACAATTTTTTGCCTTTTGAAAATT
>BMAV01012175.1:0-236002 GCA_019973955.1 Trichonephila inaurata madagascariensis | reverse complement strand
AAAAATCTTTTAAAAACGAGTTTTGTTAAAAATGTTAGCCAATTTTTTTCTTTCACATTATCTGTAAAAAAATCAAGTATAGATATCCAATAATAGATATCTAGTAATAGATATTAAAAAGTTATGTAAAAAAATTTTTACAAACCATTTTAAGTCTATATTCAAAGAAATTTAAAGTCTTTTTTTAAATAGGAAACTATAACTTATATACTAAATAAAAGACGTTTTTCCGATTCATAGATTTCTGTGTGCCATTCGAAAAACTTGTTGCCTCTCAACTCGGAAAAATATAAATAATACCTCTTATGGCAGTGCATTTCTATAATACAATTTAACTTTAACATGCTTCAGGAATTGGAGACATTCTCTATATAACTCAGCATTTTTAATTAAGGCTGTTTTTGGTTAATGTTAAAGAATAGGACCCGAATTTGGAACATTTTTTCAGATATAAAAGAAATGGAACATTAATATGATATTCTGGCTTCACTATCCTTTAAAAAGTAGCATTTTTTTTTATCATACTTCCCTTTTTTAACCGAGTTGATTCATTTTTTCAGGTATAAAATGTGTTTCGCGTTTTTTCTCCTATACCTTAATGTTAAATGGGCTATGCCCTCCCATATTAAAATGAAAAAGAAAGTATTCATAGAATATTTTGAAATTTTTAAAAACACTATATTGTTAACAGAGATACGAGCAATAATTCTACAAATTTCCATGGAAATTGAGGTATTTTTTTTTGTCTGAAAATATGCTTCGCGTTTAGTTCAAACTCTCGTATTTTTACCGAAAACAGCCTTAAGGCTTAAGCATAAGATTCTTTAAGATTTAAAATATTCGAAATTAAGAGAAATCCTCGTTCGAATCGAAAAGAAATAAGCTTTTGAGTACCCACATTTTTTTTTTTTTTGGATTGTGTATATCACATCATATTTTGTCTGTAAAATTTTGAAATGTATTAAAATTTCGAAGAAGAAACATAATTTAATAAATAAATTTAAAACTATTTATTAATTTTAAAATGTTTTATGAAGAAAATTTTATTTAACAAATTAATATGTAATGTGCTTTTAATGAAAATTGTTTTAATACCGTATTTATTCGAATCTAAGCCACCATCGTTTCTCAGCCACACTCCAATTCTCGAAGAGTTCTTGCGAAAAATAGAAAATAGCGTAAACTGGCTTATCAGTATCTAGATTTAAAAAAATTAAAAATAATTTCAAAATGAAAACTAATAAGAAGAGTTAATAGTTTTACCCCAGTATTATAAACTTTTAAATACTTGCATGAACCTGTAATTGCTCTAATTGCCCCAACCAACGAATTTTTTTCCTCTTCTATTCTAACCCGCACCCTATTTTCAGTAGCATTAACATTGAAAAAAAAAGTGCTTCTTAGATTCGACTAAATGCGGTATATTCAGATTATAAAAATATAATAGCATGTATAATTGTAAAAGATGGCATTTTTTTAGCAATGCAACAACCGTGCCACATGGTTGTTACTTCTTTTACCCACTCCTTTCCTTTCTCGCGCTAGACCCCTTTAGTCAAACGTGTAAATAAGTGGGGACCGAACTCAACTAGACGAGGATAGTTAAAAAAAAGAAGGCGAGATTGGATCCCACTTCATCTTTCAACCCTTTCCTTCCTCCATTGACCATGCGGTGGCGGCATTGTCGATAGATCCATCAGAGGCGTCTTATTACAACTGCCTCCTTCTGATGGATGACCCCGGAGAGTGGGAAGGGAATGTCGCTCATACAATGCATGCAAATTAAACACCAGAGCTGAGCTGGAAGATGTGGATTGGAAGTGGACTTCCCTAAAATAGAAGCGGCTGAAATTCGATTTTGGTGTAACTAGGCTTTGATTGTGTTAAGAGATGACGTGATAAAAGATAACGAAGGTTTATAGCCATTAGAGTTTCAAAGGCTTTACATTTGATAAGATTTCTTATAGGCTGTGTAAGGTTTATATACAGGGGTGATAAAAATTTATATACACTTTGAAGAAGAAAAACGTATATGTTATCATAAGTGTTACAGTGAATAAAAATAACAAAGTTACAATAAGTGTTCAAATTGCAATCCACCCACCTTCAAACATTTTTGAGCACGATGCCGTACATCAGGGGTGGGCATTAAGTCGATCACGATCACCAAGACAGTTTGGTGTGATCGCCTGAAAGATTAGCAGTTAGTAATTATATATTGAAATATTCAAGATTGGCTGAGAGTATGAAGACTAAGTCTTCTGCTGACTATAACTACGAGAACTAACCTTAGATGAAAATGTTTTATTTTTTACTGTATTTTGAATTATTTGATAAAAAATGCATCATTTGATACAATTATCATTATATTTGTGGCCAATATATTACTGTGTTTGTATCTTGCTTTAAACGCGGTTTTAAAAGAGTGATTTTTTTTCAATTTTAGTTATGTAGGTGAGTACAGTCAGGCCTCTATATAACGAAGTCGATAAATCCCGCAAAAAAGTTCGTTATATGGAAAATTCGTTATATAGGCTTATCTTTTAATATACTTTATAAACTACATAAAGCAAATTTTAAATTCATAAACACTACATATTGAAGTAATTCACACCTTTATAAAAATTAATATATGTTTATTTTTTGTTACCCATCAAAAAAAAAAAAAAAAAGAAAAACTGCAAGGAAAACAAGAAAAAAACAATGTCGAATGTATCGCTGTATTTTCAATATTAAGAAAATAATTTTATATTAAAATTAATGAATTTTACGGACATTTTCTATTTTGATGCATACAATTAATATTAAACATACAATCTTTTATAAATAGAACACGGGACAACTCCACTGAGTGTGAAAGGAGATATCGAAGATGTTTCTAGTGAACTGGACAAAGGGGTTAAAGGTTGCACTTCTTGGATGAAACGTCCAGAACTCTGTTGCTCTCGGCGAGTTAGGATCTAATAAAACCAGTTCAAGATTTATGACCACCATAAAATATATTAAAGAGAGAATAACTTGAAATGTTTAGAAATACTTTAAAAATAGGGAGAAAAAAAATTTGAATCACAAAATAAAAAGTTGATTATATAGAAAATGCACTTCGCTAAAGAGGTTATTTTACGAAGAAAATCGTGAAATGTTCAAGGTTCCAGGAAAATGTTCGCTGTATAGAAAAGTTCGCAATATATATATATAGGTTCGTTATATGGAAATTCGACTGTATACATATTCCGTATTTATTATTAAGTTATATTAAATATTGTAGAACTTTTTCATACCTCAACACACCTACGTCACTATGTGGACCGCAACACTTTGAAAACATTAGAAGTAGCCCGTACCCTGGAGAAATCTGCCCACCCCTGCCGTACATTGTTGATGGCATCTCTGAGAGTAGCTACAGTAATTGCGTCGCTCGCCGTTTCAATTTCATAGCGCAGTTTCTCTAGTGTGCACGGTTTCTAGCTGTACATCACGTTCTTCAGGTAACACCATGAGTTAAAGAGATCACATAACTTGGGAATAAAAATTTGTATCCTTTGCAACCTGCTCGAGGTATTATTCACAAAACTAAGTTATTCTGTCTGGATCGTCCTCGTTCTGTCAGAGTAACAATGGTGGTACGTAAGCTTTCCATTTTGCTCTTCGCAAAATAAGACCTAAGATAGCCATACTCACGCCTGTTTCATGTGCACATTGTAATGTCATCGTGATGTGATGTTTTGTGATGACAGTGTGAATCAATATAACACTGCAACAGAAGACGCTTCGTTTGTTTATGTGCGTGACCGGCCTGATCATTCTTTATGCATATTCTTTATTGTTCCATCAGTTTCAAACTTATCGTGAAGGTGAGCAATACATAAGAGTGTTGGTTCCGTTCCATATTGTTGCCTCCAATGTCGTTGCACTACACTGATATTTTAGAACTTCCAATACCATATTTCAAAATGCCTTTTCGCTGCTCGAAAGTCAGACGTACTTACGCCATGGTCACATTTTTCCTACTAAAACACCAGCGCCATCTATTGCTGAACTATTATTGAAGACACGTCGAAACACTAATACCTACTCTTGCAACTTAACCCTATAGCCAATGAGATCTCGAACTTATGGCATTGACATATTTCCCAGTCTTAAAGTGTGTATACATTGTTTTGATCATCTCGGCAAATAAAGATTTTATTATTAATGATGAAGATTTATGTAGTGAGTTTGACAGAAAGGTTTTGAATACATATTTAACTCGTTTGCTACGTGGTAGGTATATTCCTCAGAAAAACTGTGCGGGTTCGAGTCCTGGCAGTAGAAGGTGTAGAAGGGTTGATACACGCTAAACCTGCCTTGTGGCCCAAGGTCCTCCCATCGGCGTGGCGTGGTTGGGGAGCAGCAGGTTCCGACTCAGGTTTCGTCTTTGTCACTTGACCTTGGTTTAAAATTACGAGGTCCATCCCCTTATTATTTATGAGTGATTTAAAATGTTGAGATGTTCATAATCAATGGTAGGGCTTGAACTTCATAGCTGACGACATTAGAACTAATAGCATCGTAAATTTAAATACAGATTCCATTGATGATTCTTGTTCAGAATGACGAAGTCTGCCACATATTAAAATAGTACAAAGTAGCCCTGTAGCCATTGACCGGCTGTCATCAGAGTCGAGTTGAGCATCAAGTCCTACTTGCATCGAAGACCATCCTGTGTAATTAGTGGCGTAAGCAGCCGCCATCAGAGTCGAGTTGAGATAAGGTAACCAGTCTTCTTACAATGAAAAGAAGGACGATCATGCTCGAAAATTTTAAGAAAAAGTTATAACGTGTATATATATGCAACATTTTATTAACTCCAATAAAAATACGCTATTTACGCTTGCGTTTCTTTTAATTATTTGCTTAAACGAGTATTTCCTCATTGAATATTTTTTTGTTATCAATATCTAATACATCGGAAATTTCGGAGCAAAAAATATCCTTAATACTAAATTTTACGGTAAGTACTGCAGCAAAAATGTCAACATTCAATCTTGATTTCTCCCTTGCCCCAAAATCACACACACATTACCAACTAAAAAAAAACTCTCTTAACTGCTGTATTAGTTCCAGGACAGCACAACGAAAACTCAACAAGAATAAATAAATTATCATATGGAAAGTGTTCATTTTTGAAATGGTTAAAGTACTTCTTTCCATCTTTTATCAATTCTAGCATGCAGATTTTATATTGTACCAATTTATTAGAATTTAAATATACATTGTATTCTAATTTCTTCAAACAGACAGTTGTTATCGATTTTAATATCAGGCATTTCTTTCGATTAAAACTCAACACAATTTTCCATATCTTCCCAATTTACTTGCGATGAAGTCAAAACAACATTGAAGACTGTTATTTCCTGTGATATTTGCTTCAGACCATTCTTCGACATATTGGAAACATGTTTGGTTCATGTCTGAATAGAGATTAACTGATCAGTATTAAAATATTGAAAAGGAGGACAATTAGGGAGACACTTTTCAAGGAAGGACAGAACCTATAAAAGGAAGACTGTCCTCCCTAAACGAGGACGGTTGGTCACCTTAGTTGAGCTTTAAGTCCTGGTTGCATCGAAACCATCTATGTAATTAGTTGCTTAATAGAGAATATTAGGGGCCCCTGCAAAGTCAGTTTTTGAACCTTAAGCCGTATCTTACAACGGGTACGTACTTGACGTCAGTCAGGCTTTGGACTCCTTGGAATCTTGCCCCCGGAATTCGGGGTGTACGTTACGCTATTGTATGTAATTACCTGTGCAATTCGCACTACTTTAACTGAATTTGAGTCTCTACGAGATGGGGCATGGAAAAATTTGGTTGATTTCCTTGACAGACGTTTGTAAATGTCACACTTAGAAGCAACAAAACAGCTGTTGACAATAAACCTCGTAATTTTGAATCAGGGTCAAATGACAAGAGCGACAACTCCAATGGCAATCCACACTTCTCCAAAAGCGTGCTTCGACAAATTTAGCATACATAAGCTATACAACAGTTCTTAAATGGCATCAGGACTCGAACTAACGACTTGATGCCAGTGAGGAACTTTGGTAATATCTCTCAACTACCGCGGCTAGGGAGATGAAGAAAATGAAATATTATTCAAATTTTATGTGTGTTTCTGGTTTAAAATTATAAATTCAATCCCCAATAAACTGGAATAAATGCAGAGCTATAAATATTAATTCTCTAATAATTAATTCCTTTTTTCATTATTACATTTCAAAGATAAAGCTTGCTTTTAAAAATCCTAATGACTATTTTTCTTCAACTTTTTGTTGTATTCTGGTTGCAAACGAACTTAAATTATATTTTGATCTCTTTTTTTTTTTATTTGTTTATACGTACAACTAAACATGGATCTATAATGAAAATTTAGTCTTAAATCTGGCAGCAAAATATTTTCTTATTGCTTTGAAGTTTAGTGTTATATATAAGTTGTGAAAAAACATAGTTGCTTGTTTATATAAAACTTGTAAGTATTGTTTGCAAGTTCGTTATCTGGTTGTTCATAAATAATTTTACCAGTGTTATGTATTTTTTATTTTCATTTGATATAAAAAATTCAGAGTCCCATATTTTCTTTAATCACTCTACCCCCAGTACAGCAGCCCATCACATATATTTTCAAAATTGTGTACATTTATGGTGTTGAGAAAGCGTACATTGTACGCATGAAGGGTATCTAAATACATTCCTAGAAATTCTTGCACTATTGACTTCTCTTTCAACAAACATGCTCGCTTCTAATAATAAAAAATATTTGCGGTTTTCGAATGTAAATGTTTTTGCGAAGTTATTCAAATTGAACAACACAACAAGAACTTCGTGAAAATAACAGAAAGCAGCTTGCTATAAAATATATTCTTTCGATTTTCAATACAAGTATTTATTGTTCCATTTAGAATAAACAAATTTTTTGTTGTTAATTAAAAACACAGTTTTGTTCTAAGAAAATAAGTATCATCTGGTGCAGGGGTAAACAGATTTTTCCAAAGTACGGACTAGTAATTTTTTCAAAGAGTTGCGGTCCACCCAGTGGCGTAGTTGTGGTGAGCCGAAAAAAATAAAAAAAAGGTCTACAATATTTATTATAAAGTAACAATAAATATACGGAATATGAACTTACATAGCTATAATTAAAAAAAAAAACTGCGTTTAAAGCAAAACGCAGGATGTTAATGTAGGAGTGTATTTTATTTATACAAGTGGCTTTTCTTTTGTTGTCTAGGGGTGAGTCACTATGTCCAGGATCTTGATATTCAAAGAAATAAGCTGATTAGAATAAAATTACTGTTTAATGAAACATTAGATTATTTCCAATTAAATACTAATTAACAAACTTTGTCTCTCAGAAGTCTCTCTCGTTCCCCGTCGCTCTCGCTTCTCCCTCAAAACCCACCATTCTAGGGGATGCATATATTTGCTGGTAGCGCCATCCATTGGTGAGGTTGTAACCTCACTGATTGGAATATATTTATATTCCCTAATACTTTTTAAATCCTACATAAATATAATAATAATAGCCACAAATATAATATCAAATGATGCATTTATTATCAAATAATTCACAAAATACATTAAAAAAATAAATAATTTTCATCTTAAGTTAGTTCTCGTAGTTATATTCAGTAGAAGACTTAATCTGCATACTGTCTGTCAATCTTGACTACTAACTGCTACTCTTGCACTGTGGATTCTTAATTATATCTATTGTTGAAAATGCAGATTCATCCAGATAGGTAAAGCCAAAGAACAATATTAAATGAAAAATGCAACTTTTCTTAAAATTAGGATACTTTACTTCGTCCAAAAGTTATTTTTAGGTTCTGAACTGCTTGCTTTTAAAATTGTCATTTTGAAGGAGAAAAAACTTTAAAAATCCCTCAAAATATAAAGAGAATATATAATTTATATATGTTCAATTATTTATTCCACATCAACATTACCTAATGGGTAACACATCAATGTAACAATTGTTCTAGTCTATTAAACTCTTGAAAACATCGAATTCGGAGTGAAAGTTTAATATTTAATTAACTCTGAAAATAATGTGAATTATTCAAAAATTTTAGTAAAACCTCAGTGCAGAAATCCTTGTTTTATGCAGGGCTTCAAACTTGAACTGAACCGAAAACCGGAAAAAAACCGTTATTTTGGTCAGAACAAAACCCAGAACTGAACCGCCATTTTTTTTTTTGTTGAACGGAACGAATATATATATATATATATATATATATAGTCCTTTTAGATAGTAATTTTTGATATTTGTAATGCTTTATAAAATTTTAACATAAAACACATTAAATCTTTTATGTTTGACCAGTAAGACAAATTATGTATTACAGAAAATGTACTAATTTCAAATAAAATTAAAAATTTATGCTTTTTCATATTATTAAGGACATTCAAAATTTTGAAACATAAACATAAAAAATGTTAATGTAAATAAGGATTATCAAAAAAGGTAAAACCCTTTTTATATATGAATAAATATGTTTTAATTTTAATTTTCTAACATTTTTAAAAAAACACATTCATCTTTCCCCCAAAAAAATATCACTTTAAAAAATTTTTAAATACAAAAAAAAAAATAGGTGGGATAAATTTTTTTAATTATAATGTGCCTATAAAGAAAAAATAAACTTAATATGTAAATGTAGTAAAATTTAAAGTTTTCTTTGATCAACATCACAAGATGTTGTTACTGGTGATCCCAAAAAATTGAAAGACAATAATCTTAGAAATATTATGAAAAAAGGGTTACTTTTTTTAGATTAATGATTTCGAATAATAAAAAAAAATTATAAAAAAATCAGTTATATAATGATATTGGGGCATTTTATATACAAAATGTTTTAATTTAAATATGGGTATGCCTATAAAAGGCATTCACAGAATTAAAAAGATAAAATTAAAAAACAGCTTAATAAATATAACTATTTTACAGATAAAAAATCTTTTTAATAATTTTAAAAAGTCAGATTAAAAATTTAAAAAAATAAATTTATTATTTTTTTATGTTGAAAAAGGCCGGGAAATTTTGCCTTCTTATGAAAAATACTATTATAATTTATTGATCAACAATTATTTTGGAAAAATAATACAGCTTTTATTAAGTCTTCTGTTTCTGATAGAGAAATAAATAAACGTATTTTGGCTTTTCATAAAAAGAAAAAAAATTCAAATTAATAATAATTTTAAATTTCCACATATTTTCCTAACTCCCAAATTTCAAAAAGACCCAGTTAAATTTAGGACAGTTACAAATGGAAATACATATATAAAAGCAAAACAGGCAAAATTCCCCATGAAATATTGCATGAAACAAAAATAACCTTAAATCCTCAGCCATTTTTAAAAATAGCAAATCCTTGTTGAAAAATAAAAGAAAAAAAAAATTTATTCAGTCTATATTTTTAGTTTTTTGAAGATCTTTTTTAACTCTATTAATATTTTTGGTTTGATTAATAAAACTTTAAATTTACAAAAAAGACAATTTATTTAATAATGTTAATTATGATAGATTTGGTTCACTACTTAGGTTTGTCCCTTAAGAGAACTATATATATATAAAAGGGAAAATTTTTTCAGCAGATTAAAGGATTCCCAAGGGGGCCCCTTTGCGAGAAAACGTTTTCCCAATTTATACTTACATTATTTTAAAAAGTAGTTACATTAATAATTCTAAATTTTATATTTATCGTTATATAAAATGATATAATCCTTTTTTAAAACAAGCCAATTTTATACCCAACTTTTTTTAATCCACAATATCTTAATTTAATACAGACAAATAATAACAACAATGAAGAAAATTTTTTCTTGACAAAATTATCAAATTATATAAAAAAATTATTGGTTTCTAATTTTTAAATGATAAAAGAAAGAATTTAATTTCAATATTATAAAAGTTCCTCATTGGGAGAGTAATGTACATTTTCTATATTCAGAAATATTTTTTTAATTATATAAACGTAAAAAAATTTCTTGTGTCAAAAAAATCAGACATTATAAATAACTACACACATTTTCTAAATATTGTTTAAATCGAAATACCCAATTTATTTTATTAATAGTTATATAAATAAAGCTATTAAAAATAGTTAGGATTAAAATTATAGGGTTGATAATTTGCTTTTTTACTATAAACAAAATTTTTTATAGTTATCTCCATAGTCTTTTTAGGGTTAAAAATTTCTTACTATTATTTTTATTCAAATTTTACCCGGGGGTTTTTTTATAGGTATGCTATAAATGCAACTATTTTTTTTATTTCCATTTTAATCTTTTGTTAAGTGCTATATTTCGCCCCTTTGATTTAAATCTATATTAGGGTTTTAGAATCTGGCAAAAAAATTGGGAAAGTTTCCCCAGATTTAAGGGGCGGGGTTTGCATTTGTAGGTCAATTTTTTTGGTAAGTTCCTCTATCTTTTTAAAAGGATTTAGATATTTCTATCCAATTTCCCATTGGTTTTTTTCTCAGTGTTATTTTTTCAAAAAAAAGGGGAAAGGGTTTGGGTGGCCAAAAAAAATGTTCAACCCCCTTTTGTATAATTTTTTTTAAAATAAAAAATGTCCTAAAATCAGTAATGTTCATAGCACTGCAGCATCCATTTTATATTTATTATCTCGATTACTCTTTTGTCCCTTAGGGGTTTATTTTTCCCCCTTTTTTAAAGTGTTTTTTCGAGTGTTATTGTTTGGATGTGATCTCTTGTTAGTAGAGAATTGACCTATATATATATATATATGGTTTGAAGCTCTGGCTATATGTTGGCAAAATATTACAAAAGCATTTTTCATAAAAGGAAAATGTTTTGAACAGTCATTCTTTCTTCATTTTTTACCAAAATGCATTTTAATATTTTTTTTCTTTGAATAATGTTCTTAAAACAATTTTATATGAATAATCCAATTCAATTGACTCTACATATGAAAAATTATTCACTTATACGCTTATTTAAAATCAAGATTCCGAATGAAGTCAGTCACTTCAAGTGTTATTTTAAATGTTACATATTTTCCAAGAGTATCATTGCAAAAAACTGCTCATAAAAAAAACAAATAAGCGTTTATCGCTTTTTTAAAAAAAATTTAATATTTAATTACATTATGGCCCATATTCAATAGTAAAAACTTTTTCAGTGCTTAGAGAACTGTATTTCCATCGTAAACAAAGTTCATCACGTCACAACTTCAAAACAAATCGATATTAAATCCAATCTTCCAAAAAAAAAAAATTTGTAAAAAAAATTGTTTATCTTTCGAAGCAGACCTGAACACCAAAAACAGTTAACGACATTAACCGTTATCAGAACCGATGAGGGAAAAACAACACACCAATAGGGGGGGAAAAGACAAAAGCGCGAAGAACTTTTTTTCGCGCGCACGCACTTTTCCGCCAGAAACCTCACAACCTTTCATTCCATTCATTAATATCTCGTCCTTTTATATAATTGCGAACTAAAAATTTTAAATCGCGTGGTGGCGCCTCTCTTTTATTTTTATTTTTTTCCCTACTTTTCCCTCCAACTTTACGGATAGACAAAATGTGGAAGAGATCGGTCCGCTTAAAAATTAATGCATTTTTATCTATTTAATAGGGAGGATGGTGAATCATGCAAAAAGAACTGGCGGGATATCGATTTTAAAGCAGACTCCACTAGATGGCGCTGGGATCGCCTGTCACATGCACTGTCGAGTGATTGATGATGCCAGGCCGGGGGAAAAGATAAGGTTGTATGCGAGGGCTCTACGCAATATATTGAGGAAACTCTAGGCCTGGCCTAGCATGATTTTGCGGTGTTGGGGATGCATTCTACGCTTCGCTTCTCCTTCACTTAATTAAAATGCGGCTTTCTTTCAAGGTCGTAAGGGTGGGAAAATTGTTTTCGAGAGACAATATTTTGTCCCACCATATTGTCGAGCCAAAAATCGAAATTTTGGCCGCAGCTGATTTTACGGTAGACGGAATACTGTACATGAGTTTCATATTAATATGACGTTTCTGGGATATTTATAATTAGAAGAGGTATTAGAGGTGAAAGCAGAGAGGTATATTCGGTCGCATGGAACTTTCGTAACAGATGCCGATGCAACGGTTTCGTTGGAATTAAAAATAGGAATTATTTGTTAGTATTTAAAATATTTTCTTTTTAAACGACCACACTAAAAGAGTTGTATTGAGTTTCGTGTTTATTTTAACTATTTGTTGATGTATGGACAATCAATGGCGAATTTAGGTTATTGATATGTCTTCTCACCTCTGCTTTCGTAAATTATAGTTTGTTATAAATTATCTATTTTATTAAGAATTGAGCCTTTATGCATACTTAAACGAAAATAAAACAAAAATATTTCCTTAAAAATTATTTGCTATTTGGGAGAATTTACTAGCATGCTACGTCTAATTTTTTAAAATTTAGTTGATTATGTAACTGAAAATAAAATTAATTGATCGAATGGGTCTCACGGAGTGTTAACTTTTACGAAGGCTGAAAACATAAACAATTTTCAAATAGATATTTCTTTAAAATTAAAATTAAATAATTCGAATCTCTTACATATTATTCATAAAGGGATGAATGTTTAAATTATAATCATAATTTTAAAAGTTATAAGCATATGAAAATAAGAAACATTTCTGTAAGAAATACTAATTAAGTTTTATTTTGCGCATGATATTTTCTAAAATAGCTCTAAAATTTGCTAGCAATAAGTTGATTTATAAGGTTAAATGTATCTTTATTACTATGTAGCTATTTTTATATAAGTAGAATAATAAATTATATTTTTTAAAAGACAAAAAATAACATTTTATAAAAAAAAAATTTAAATTTCAGTATTCAAATATTTTGAAATACAAAAGATATATAATACTAAAATTAGGTAAAGTTTAAAAGAGTATGATACATTTTATTTTACAAAGTTTCATACATCAAAGGCTACTATTTTAGATAACATGCGCAACGCAAAAATTTCTTAATGTTTATTACAGAAATGTTTCTTATTTTCATATGTTTATAATTTTTAAAACTAAGATTATATTTTAAACATTTTGTACTTTTTTGAAACCTTATTCCTTTGTAAATGATGTGTAAAGGATTCGAATTATTTAATTTTAATTTCAAAGAATTATATCTATTTGAAAATGGTTTTTATTTTCAGCCCTCGAGACCCCTTTTAAGAGAGAAAAAAATGTTATTTTTTATTAATTTATCTTAAGCTTTTAATAAATTATTTAATGGTTACTTAATCATCAGGAAGAGATTACAAACATTTTCGAAGATTGCTGAAAAAAAAAAAGGAGAGAAAAATTTGTTTTTATCCTTTAAAGTGATTGCCTATATTGAAAATGTCGTTTTTCGTCCGCATAAGGCTTTTTTTTATTTCAAAAAACTTATAGTTTGAAATTTTATTTCCCAAAAAAGTTTTTTTTTTTCCCTTTTCGCGAAATAGAAATAAAGTTTTAGTAATTTTTTAAAAAACATCAGCAAAAAGGGAGTAAGATAAACTTTTAAACGAGTTTTTCAAAAATTTTGTTTTCGAAAGAAACTTTTACCAGATACATGATGTGTCTTTTAAAAACCAAACCAGATAACGTTTTGAAATTTGAAATGTTTATTATACTTTTTTTCATAAAAGGGGCCATAAGTTTTTTTTGTAGGTTACATATTTTTTATTTAGGGGAGTTTTTTTTAAAAAAAAAACTTTTTAAAAAATCAAAATTTTTTATATTATTATGTAGAATTGTCTGTAATTTTCTTTTTATTTTTTAAATTTTCTTAATTTTGGTTCATTTTGAAGAGCATGTAATATGTATGTTGTGTATAAAGAAAATTATGAAAATTTTATTGGAAATTTTTTTACAGTGTTACCCGTTTTAGTAAAAAATTTAGTAAAAATTTTCCTTTTTAAAACACCAATTTTTTTAAAAAATACAATATTTATTTAAAAAAAATTTTTTGTATTTACATTTTTTTAAAAATTTTTCTTCCTAAAAACACTCAATTTGTTTCAAAAATTTGTTTTTATAAAAAAAATTGGGTCCGAAGGTAGGCAGTCACCTTAAATCCAATTTTTAACAAAGACCAATTTGATGTGAAAAGAATATAAAAATGCTTACAACTAATTTACCATAAAATTTATAAGTAATTACCATTAAATTTAATAAATGACACAAATTTTTAAACAGTCAGACCTTTATTTTAAGAACTTTTTCTTGGAACCTAAGATTTAACGATTTTACGAAATATATCTCTACTGAATTTTCCTCATTACGAATCTGTTTCAGGATTTGCTGACTTCGTTTAAATAGAGGTCCGACTGTGCTCTAATCTTGGAGTATCTTTGATTTATCTACAAAGCATGTCTTAAGGATAATGAGTAATGAGGACAAAAAAAAAGTCTGCATGCAATAAATAAACATAATTTTGTGCTTGCATTATATTATATTTTCCATCAAGGGGGTTATCGTTTTAGTCCCTGTATAAAAATATCACCTCTTTTCAAAATTTTATCTTAATCACATATGTTAAAAAAAAAAATTTTTCTTAAAATACAAATTTTTTCATAACATAGCGCCTTGGTGGCTAAATAATTTATTTTAATCTACATCGCACTCTGATACAACACGAAGGCTATGGGCGACGGAACTCGTAATTCTGAATCACAGTCCAACAATGAGGATGACATCTGAACAGATATCCTCCATCTAACTTCCACACCAAGCCAATGGAGACACTTTGAGCCTCCATAAATTTAACGTGCAGCAATCCCTCTGCACGGTGGGTCTTCAGCCACACTAGTCTTGAAAACGCCGGCCATGAGTTTGCTGACCATTCAGTTCCTGCGGTTACCCTTGGTACATAAAATTGTTCTTTTGAACTATGAGAGGAACAATTTTAAAAATTTCGTTATTGGGGGAAACAAACATACATTTTGTTTCGTAAAGTTCGTAACTTATTTAATAAAATTCTTTATGCGAAATTATGATTTGCCAAATGAATTCAGTCTTTGCATTTTGCCACTGTATGGGTGACCACGGTAGCCTAGTGGCCAAGGTAACGGACTCGTGGCTTGCTTGTCATAAGTTCGAGCCTAGTACCACTGAAGACACGCCATGCAGATAGGGACGGTACTCGTTAAGTATGTCGAGGCGTGAGTGAGTGAGTGAGTGAATATTAACGTCGCACTGTTCAGCTACACGAGGATTTTTGCCCTTCGAACCTCGTAATTTTGAACCATGGTCAAATAATGAAGACGATACCTGGGAGCTGGCACCCCCTCTCCTAACTACCACACCACACCAATGGGAGGAAGTTTGAGCTCTCGACAGATTTAACGCGCACCGCTCCCCTACGCGGCGGGTCTTAAGTGATACTGGGCTCGAACTCATGACAAGCCTGCCATGATCCGATACCTTGAGCAGTGGACTACCGCAATCTTAAAATATGTCGAGGCTCGAATGTCCTCCTAATTGTGGTGTGGAAGTTAGGAGAGGGGGTGCCAACTCGCATGTCATCCTCGTCACTTGACCATGGTTCCGAATTACGAGGTCCATCGCCAAAAGCCCTCGTGTAGTTGAACAGTGCGACGTTAATATTCACTCACTCACCGCCGAATAGAAGGGTTGGTGAACGCTAAATATGTCAAATCTCAAAGCCCTCATGTTGATGGAGTGAATTTTAAAGATTGGGGTGTCAGTTGTCGTCCTTGCTACTTGACCGTGGTTCAAAATAACTAGGCCCGTCCCCAATAACCTAGAGTAACTTCGAAATGAGACTTTGTTTAACAATCAATTAACTGTGAATATAGTAATTTTGATGTTGTATATTCGTGCAACGAAGTAATTAGAATAGATTTACTGATATATAAGAAAGCATTGTTTAAACAGTATATTACTAAATTTAATAAAAATTTTAAAAAATAAAAATAACATTATATATAAAGATGTAAATTTAATTACCGCAAAATCTGGCATATAACGCGCACCTGTACCTCCAAACTGCGTTTTTTAATTTTTAGGTATATTCGCCGTATCGAGCGCACTTTTATGAACGAACTTGAAATGTACGTGTGTAATGCTATTTATTTTGAAGACATTTAATCGAGGTATTATACTTCTAGAACTACAACCTTTTAAGCTCTTTAGTAATACCATTTCTTTTAAATAAACAGTATTTCGATCTATGTAGAAGTTGAGTTTTTTTTTTATGCCTGTCTCTTTTTCTATTTTTGAAGCTATTTTTTTCGTAGCCGGCGTATATCGCGCACCTGCAAATTTCGGTCTTATTTTTTGTGTTAAAAGTGCGCGTTATACGCCGGATTTTAAGGTATATCTTTTTAAAAAATGTTTAAACAATAATAAAATTTACAGAATAAAGCCTTTTTTTTTAAATCGATGTAAATGATAATAAAAAGTCAATTTTAATTTAAAGAAAGAATTATGATAGAAAAGTAACGAATGCGTTGTAGCGATTCCCGCCACACAGTTGTGAATCGGCTTCTTCGTGGATCCCCAGACGTGCATTGGCACCTGCAACTTTTAAAATTATTGCGTGGTCTTATTTTGAATGCACCGGCAACCTTTGTTACACGAGGAACCCCTTGCCGCCACTAGCCGGATGTAACGTGAAGCTAAGCGCACTGGCCTCTGATCCCCGAAGGAGCTGCGATAGCCCAGTGGTTAATGTATCGGATCATGGAAGGCATGCCATGAGTTCAAGCCCAGTACCACTAAAGACCCGCCGTGTAGGGCAGCGATGCACGTTAAATCTATCGAGAGCTCAAATGTCCTCCCGTTGGTGTGGTAGTTAGGATAGGGGGTGCCAGCTTACATGTCGTCCTCGTCACTTGACCATGGTTCCAAATTACGAGGTCCGTCGCCAAAAGCCCTCGTGTAGCTGAACAGTGCAGCTCACTCACTGATCCCCGAAGCTGGAGAGGGCAGAGAGAGAGAACGAAGGATGGCCTGAAAACCTTCTTTGAGAGCGGACCCGAAAGAAACTCCTCCCTCACAAACCACATCATTTGAACTCTAATAATCTAATGAATAAGTTTAATAATTTCAGTGTGTGTATAATCTGTAAATAATAGCTGTGTGTGAGACGTAAATAAACTAAATATTTAAATTAATCAATATCCCACTACCGTTATTTATCTCAACGTATTCATTCCTAGTGAGTCATCATTATGGGGATTGGGGGAGGGAGTTGCAACAAAATATTTTTAGGTTTAATTTATTTATTTATTAATTTCTGGCAGTATATATTTAGTACACATATTTCTCTCGTGGATTTTCAGTATTGAATTTCTACGCTAAACCTTTCTTATTCTGTTTTCCTATTCTATATGGAAATACAGCACAATATTCATGATTCAATATCTCATTTTAATATACAGTAAATATTCCATTATACAAAATACAAAATTATCCATGAACCCAAACCACACATTATACTTATACGCAGAGAGGCTCTTTCCAATGTTTCAAGTTAATCTATATATCTTTATATTCCTACTGTATTTTACACCAATTCATCAAGTTGACAAAATGCGTGCAGGAAAAACCTAGATATTGGAATAATAAATCAAAATACTATTGTCAATTCACTTGCATTGGCATATTGTTATGATTCATGCCTGAAAAAACTACCAACATTTAGTATGTTTAAAAGCATCCAGTTCTCTCAGTTGCATGTAATAGTTTAGTTACAGCACATGGTTGGTTATGGGCAGGGAATTATAGTAAATATGATTGGTACACGCGATGTTTCGTATCTCCCTGGCATCCAATCAATATAGCTCATAAAATTCTCAGTGCTGGTTTCCGATCAATGTATTCCCTCGATTTATTTGGAGATTGAAGAGCGACGCAAACTAAGTTCCAATGAAATCATCGATTGATGTGATATGGGGGTTGGGCAATTCGCAAATTTCGGCAACTTGTTTGTTTTGTTTTGCCGGTGGGTTCGATATTCATTTCTTGGGTATAGTATGATACTGTACTAAAAATTATCACGGAATTAGGAAAGATAAACAAACACTCTGGTGTTTGATTTTATTTTTTAGAGCTGTTTTCTTTTGTATTTTAATTTTTTCCCCCTACAAAATTGTTTGCAAATGCGTCATTTAAGTTATTAAACTTTATAACTTTTTTCTGATAGGGAATGATAATATACCGCTAATGATGCTCATACGGAAAAGTTTCATATATTTTGTAATTATGTTAAGAGAATATTGATTTCTATTATATATACTCTGTTTAATGTTATCGTTAATGTGTGTTGAGTTATATTATTAATAAATATCGGGTGAATTTATTTTTTCCATATACTTTGCGTTGTGCAACACTTATTTTCTTTATAGTAGTTTAAAATGTGTACTTGCTTGATAACAGGTAGAGCGGTTTTATAATTGTTTTATTCACACAATTTTACTAACATATCAAATTGAAGAAATTCAAGAATAGAGTTTTTTATTCTTTAAACAACATTCACAAACTAATATATAATACTCTTAAGTATATATTAAATATATTTATAATATTAAATAGTATAATTTCATGATTTAAGTGTCAACTTCAGATTAAATTATTTAAATAAATGTTTTAAGACATTAGGTATAGATTAAATATTATAAAATTGTTTGGATATAGAAAAAAAATTTAAAAATTTTTCAAGTTACTTGAATAACCTTTTCAATGTTTCTTTTTGTAAAATTTCATTGATTAATCTTCGATAATCGATTTTGAAAATCACATATTTTAAAAATTAAACCATTTTAAAATTACAACATTTGAAATTTTTTTAAAATTTCTCCCTTCTGTTTTGTAAAACATGGATAAACCGACTTCAAGTTATGCGTTTCAAAAAAGTTGCCCGTACAAAGGTCGGAGCTATATACAGAGCAAAATATTATACAATAGAAGCATTTTTACAAAAGGAGAACATTTGGAATAAAGGTTATTCTAAGTTAATTTTTTGTCAAAATATTGTACTTAAATAATTTTTTATTGTAATACTATTCTTAACCCAATTTTATATACATTGTTTAATCTAAGTGTAGCTAAATATCATAAATATTATCCATTTATACGCTTTTGCAAAATTACGGTTCCGAACGTAAGCTGACCTTACGTTCGGATACCTTAAGCTGATATTGATTAATTGATTTTTTATTAGCATTAGTTATACTTCGAAGGAACACAATGGCTTCTGTGGCCACGTTAGCCTTAATAACTATGGTTGCAGTCTCGTGGCCAACATGCCATAAGTTCGAGGCATAGTGCCTCAAAGGAACCGACTTGTAAAGGGGTTAAATCTGTGGAGGCATGGTATAGACCAGGGATGGCGAACCAGTGGCACGCGTGCCATCAATGGCACGCCTCACAATATTTTGGGCACGCCAGGAATCGAAATGCATTGCATTTTATTTCAAAATAGCAAGGTTCACTATGAAGTATAACGAACAAACGCGTCCGAGAACACACTCGTTTGTTATTGTCCTGCCTCAGTTACGTCGTGGACTTCAGTTTCTTATGACGTAAAATTTGTCTACTCGTAACATTGTCAATTTCGTTAAAACCAGTGTAGTTTAAAGTTTATTTGTGTTGTATTTGCGATTTTTAAATGTTATTTAACATGGCTAGTTCAGCAATAGAACAAACAGTGCAGGATAGTAAGCGTAACAAAAATTTCAAACTTGGTGAATGTAGAAACATAGCATGTTTAGTAAAGACGACAAAGTGGCGTGTATTTTATGTTCTGGAACAGTGGTATGCAGAACATCGTTGGTAAAACGGCATTTTGAAGCTAATCACAAATTCTCTTGTCAAAAAAGTGAACTGCAGCAAAATAATTAATTGTTTAGAAACCATTTGGCAGTTGACTCCAATTCAACATGCATTCTACTAAAATTAACATCTTACAATCCTAAAAGTTATCTGTCGTCCAATCTGCAACAACAGAAGTCACACTAATGTTATTTTAATTTGAATTACACGTATAACTAAAACATTTACAACTATACAGTACAAAGGTATTTTTTCTTAGTAAATAACGAGTTTTGACCAATCGGAAGTCAAAATTATTTGAGGGCACGTCTGTACCTCATAAGCACTTCTTTAGAATAAAAATGGCACGCTGATTCATAAAGGTTCGCCATCCCTGGTATAGACGTTCGCAGAGGGTAGTACCAGCTGACTGGTGTCGTTCTCTTCAATTGACCATGGTCTAAAATAAAGAGGTCCGTCGAGGCCCTCCAGTTGCTTTAAAGCAGTGGTCATTAAACTTTTTCAACTCTCGGAATTCCTAGAACAAGAAGATTTTTTCATGGAACCTCTAGAACTAAAAGTATTTTCGTGGAACCCTATTCTGCACACACACTTAGAAGCATATATCTTAAAATAATATTTAAAATAGATCAATGTAAAGGCAATTAAAAAAAAGTATAGCATTTAAAATTAAAACTCTGCTCGTCCTCGTCACTTGATTATGGTTCAAAACTACGAGGTCCGTCGCCAAAAGTCCTTGTGTTGCAAAACAGTGCGACGTGAATATTTGCCCACTCACTACTCACTCCTGGCAATGAATCTCATAATTTTGAACAAAAATCAGGTGACGGGGCGACACCCAAGACGGCACCCCACTCTCGAGGGATGTCTTAAGACTTCTTGAGGTCCTGGGCCCCAACACAAATGTAGGTCCCCATATGATCCATAAAAGTAGACACTACATAGCACATGTTGTCAAATACTCGTACAAACATTAACCTGAAACAAATAAATGTGTATGACGTACAATCTCACAATCCAGCTCAACCAACTGCCTGCCTTTTGACTGAATAAATAATTATGATGTTTGGTGGTAAGCCTATAAAGGGACGACGATCATCCCATGTAGCTAATTGACGTATCACCCGAAATTCCCAGATTTTCGGAAAATACCAGTGGTGCAACTACCAATGGCTAGGCCGTGCACCTGAGCCCTCAAGTTCAAGGGGGCCCTTGGACCCTGACCCCAAGCAAGCCGAACTTGCAATAATTTCTCCCACATTTAAGATATAAACGTGTCAAATCGAACCTGGGTAATCACTTAAGTTCACACAAGGAAACTCATACACATACATATAAGTAGTATGTAGCCTTACTTCCCTATGTTCTGCAGAGCACGATAAAGGGCTGATGTTAAAGTAGCTTCGTATATTGAAAATACTAATGTATTGTTACTTTTTGACAATAAAACCCAACCAAAACAGAAACCTCGGTGAGTTTTTTTGTACTAAGGCTTTTGGATACCTAGTTATGCTTCTGCTGTAATCATTCGAATTATGCTCTTATTAAGACTGAGTCAGGAACGAGACGAGGCCCCGGGCCCAGTTGGACCATGCCTTAAGACATCCATGGTTCTAATATTCTCAGTTACGCCACTGATTAGACCTCTACCCAAAATATGAGGATAATAATTCGCCGTTGGTGGTAAATAAAGGTGAGGGCTAAAATAGAATAGTACACGCTAAAAAAATTTGAACGGGTTATTTCGTAAGGCCCCTAACTAAATTATTTTAAGTGCCATCAATCAAATAACCTACAATTCTTATTACTGATCCACTAGACCCACATATTTAAGCGTCTCCCCCAAGACACAATGAATCAATCCGTCGAATATCTTGTCGTTACGTTCCACAAAATACAAATACACAACTACCGTTCTCGCTATCTCTTATTGTTTTTTAAAGATTTATCGCCCAAACTAGGGGAGAAGAAAATGAAAATAACCAGTATCAAACATCAAAGTACACACAAAAGGAACACGAATCTGTAAAAACGAACAAAACGCGCCGGGGTACAAAACGAATGATTTTTCTCTTGCTCTTTTCATTCCCCATCGGCAGCAAAACCCGTATTCCTCAGCGGGGGTAATAGATTATTACAACCAGTCTTTTATTCTAAATTGTCGCTCGCACTGTAATTCAAAAATCATTTAATGCGATAGCAGCAGAGGAAAATGAAAAAGAAATATTTTTCTTCCTTTCGATCGTGTAAATTTGTCGAAACAATTCTATCGCGGCAAATCCGATAATTTTCCCATCACAGTCGGGAATTTATGTGATCCCCTCTCCTCCTCCTCCCTCGAAAACACACCGTCCTTAAACTTAAAAGTTCTCTCTCATTTGAATGGGAAAGAAAATAGCAGCTTTCGAATTGTGATTAATGCTCAACTGTGTGGTTCGTCCCCTTTTCTGCGTAGTAGTGCAACTACTGGAATATATTTGTAGGGAAAGAAAAAACAGAAAAAAAAGAAAACGATTTATTGGTTTTTTTTAACAACTTTCTTGTCATCGATACGATTGTTTCTTCATCCATCGATTATTTTCCCGTTGTTTCTTCATCCATGTTTGGAACAATTGTCTACATGGTAATAAATTGAGTCTGGAAGTTTCTTTTTTTTGTTCGAAAAACAATTCTCGATATGTAAACGTACCAGAAGTAAACGATTTGTTCTGCTTTTGTTCGGTTCGCTTTTAAAAGACGATGAATGTGTATGTTTAATGATATCAGATATTTATTAACTTAAAGTAGATTAATTGTGTATTATGTTATTAATGATGTTGTTGAATAGCTTTATTTATAGTATATTAAACGATTAATTTCTTTGCCAAATGTTCCGTGATAATCGATATTTTTTTAATGAAAAATTGATAATGAAGTTAAACTTTAAGTAATAAAGGCGAGAAATAATTAATTGAAATAATTCGACTTATTAGGTGAATTTCAATTAATTAGTTTCTCTTCTTCAAAGGCTCGACAGCCCTGGCCCTTCTCCAGAAGTTTTCTCCAGGCATTTCTACTTTTATAGCAACTGTTTTCCAGCTTTTGACCTTTAAGAAATTTAGGTCTTTTTCGACACAGTCAATCTATCTTAACTGGGGTCTGCCCCGAGGTCTATTTCCAATGGCTTTGCCAGAAAGATTTTCTTGCAGCAACGAGCTTCATTCATTCAAACTAATTAATTAATTAGAGTATATATTTAAATATTTATTAGTGCATAATTCCTTAATAATAATGGGCACTTGGTTATCTATTGCGTATGTAGAAATTTTTGAGTTTTGCCTATGATAAATGTGTTTGCAAGTAATGCCCTAAAATTAAAAAAAATTCTTAGTCGTTATCATTATTTAAATTCAAAGAATAAACTTGTAGCGATACTCACTCAGTCTATCGAATTTCGAGGGTCCTGCATTAGATAGACTGGGATTCAAACCCGATCTTACAATAGGAGTAGATACAATGACGTATAAGACACTAAGAACAACCTCAAACAGGAATGATCAAGCTGATGAACTTATTTATCAATTGATTCTACTCAAAAGTTATAAGGGGCGATGAACTAGTGTTAAAAGCAAAATTAAAATACTTATTATGCTTGCAAACACCTTGAACGCTTGCTTCCATAAAATGACAGAAGCTCACGAGAATGCCTTTGTGTTTTGGATTCAATGATCAAATAAGCTTGTTCGAGCACTTTGCAAAATAAGTTTCTATTAACGCCTATAAGTGTTTGGATATATGCGATGAAGTACTACTAGTTGATAAACATAATTTTCAAAGAGTAAATATTCCCCTAAACGTTAATTACTAACTTTTCAATTAACAGTTATATCTTCTCCTCATGTTTCTCATTGACTATTATATCTTGGAACGTAATTTTCCACTGTAAGGAGGTGGCAATTAAACCCTGAATGAAATTTCAAAGAATATTACCCCATATTAGTTTAAAAGGAATCTTCACAAGATAGCCTGTTACAAGATATCCTAAATTATGTTGAATTCTGCAGCAAGAATAGATGTAAGCGTCAACAACTTGTATTTATTGAAGTAGACGCGAGCATATCTACTCTATATATTAATTTATTTATCTTGTTATGTGACTATTTTGTTATATCATTGTGTGTGAATGTGCTTTTCGATTCTTGAAACTTTTAAATCTAATCTCTCGAAATTCCCTACATAGTTCATTACTTCAAGAACAGTATTTGCTTTTAGTTTACATTGTTTACAGCAGCAGTATATTGTTTATATTACCAATAAGTAGACATCTAACACTATTTGTTACCCTTTACGACGACGAAAAATATTGCTACAATTTCTGTGCGTTTACATTTTTTTAATTATTATTATACCTCTGGAATTGTAGAGTCTCCTCTTCTGTTATAAGATTAAATACATTGTTGATTTTCTAAAGTGTGATAGAAAGTTGGTTGCACTTAGTCTTCAATTCTTTGCTTTAAATGTAATTTTTTTTTCTATTTTTAGAATAATTTAATCCTATAACATTGCATTGCTACGTTCGGAACCGTGATTTTAAAAAAGCGCCTAAATGGATAATTTTAATGATATTTAGTGTCAATTAGATTAGAACACATGTATAAAATGGTTTTAAGGACATTTTGACAAAAAATAAATTATTTAAATACAAAATTTCGGCAAAAATTAACTTAGAATAACCTTTTTCAAAAATGTTCTCCTTTTGTGAAAAAATTTCTATTATAATAATATTTTGCCTGTATATAGCTCAGACCTCTGTACAGAGGTTCAATTATGATTTCTGAAAAATTCACATTATTTTCAGATTTACAACCCATTGAGATAATTATCGGCATTTTTTTCTTAAAATTTCTCCCCTCTGTTGTCGTAAAACATGGAAAAACCCACACTTCTAAGTTATATATTTCAAACATTCTCTAGTTGAATTTCTGTAGAGAGGTCTGAGTTATATACAGGCGAAACTTTATTATAATAGAAGCATTTTTCACAAAAGGAGAATATTTTGAAAATGGGCATTTATGTTCCTTTTTGTCAAAATATTATACTTAAATAATTTTTAGTATTAACTTTTAATACTTCTAATTACTGAAAACAAATTATTTTCATTTTTAATTTTCAAATCCTAGAGTGACACTAAAATTTGGCTGATACACGTTCAATATGTCGGATTTCAGTGGGCTGTAGATGAATTAATTCCATAATGTCGTATTTTTGAGGAAACACGAGGTATATCGACGATGGAGAGACGAATTTTGAAAAATGGTCCAGTGACAAGAAAGACATTTAAGATGATACACTCTCTTTAAATTGGGAGGGAGATTGGGATTCAAGAAGGATTTACTGGGAGAGGTGGAGACAGAAAACTTTAAAATGAGTAAATTAATATCTAAATTATATATAAGAAATGTTAAGGATGTACTCGTATTTGTCCGAAACTTTGAAAGAATAGGATGCGCTTGATTAGATTCTTCTTACATTTTCGTCTTCCTCCGAGGCAATTCAAAGGCTAATGTGGACTCGCCTCGTAAATTTTAACCACGGTCAAGTTCTCGCGATTCTTCGATCGGGGGTGTGAGGGGGTTCGAGTAAGAATCAAACATTTCTCAAGTTAAACCCTTTATTTTCTCTTAAAGCTTATAAACTTTATGAAAATTCACACTGATAACTATATAAACTCGAGGGCAATCAAACTTCTTATTCTTAAATATAAATATGAGCATTTATCTATTCTCCTAAACGCTCTTGCTACAACACTTGCTTAATCGTCAGCCTTAAGGTGGACGACCTCTTTTCTCTTAATTTTTCTTCTGGGATTAATAATACTAAGTGCGTACTACCGGTCGCTCCACTATGTTTTCTTAGAATCAATTTTCCACCATCATCACCTACTCCACGACTAGCACTTAAATAGAAGCTTTACATTTACATAAAACCAAGTTCTTTCTACGAAAAGAGGTTTTCAACTAAAATCACAGTTAAAGATTATTTTACCAAGAGGATCAGTGGAAGCCCGAATAGAACCTGTTACTAAGTGACAAGGAATACACATGCTCTAGCACCTCCCTTTCTCCAAACTATTTCTACATCACCTTTACGGGAGGACTTTTAGCCGCCTCGACAGATTTAACGTGCATAAGCCCCCTCTACACGGTGAGTCTTCTCTGGTACTAGGTGTTGAAATCACGACTCAACAATGTTGGCTACGAATTCACGACCATGACCACTTGGTTACTACGGCGGCCTGTAGGAATAGGATAGGGGTTCAGTTGAGTTTGGTGTTTTATGGCGCAAGAACCAGTTTTGGCTATACTGCTCCAAACATTCATAGGTCTGTGGTCTGGACGGGAAAAGAAGAAAAGAAGAAATTGGATGACAAGATGGAGGTTTGAAAATAGAGAAGGATCACTGGGGTCCCCGGGTCGTGACACCCGTGTTTACCAAAGATAGTAAACCCCTTGGGAAAAGGAAAAGATCTCTAGAGGGTACCTCGGGATTGTGACACCCGTACCCACCTAAAGAAGGTGAGCCCCCTGAGGGGAGGAATAGGATAGGATGAATTTATTTAAAAAATAAGGTTAGCCGGCTGGGTGGTGTGGTTGGTTTGTCGCTGGCCTTCTGCACCTAAGGTTGCGGGTTCGATACCGGCCCAGGCCGCTGTAGCCTAGTGGTCAAGATATCGGATCGTAGCTGGCTTCTCACGAGTTCGAGCCCAGTACCACTTAATACCCGCCGTGCAGGGAATAGATGCACGTTAAATCTGCCGAGAATTCAAACGTCCTCCTGTTGGTGTGGTGTGGTAGTTAGGAGAGGGGGTGCCAGTTTAGGAGTCGTCCTCATCACTTGACCATGGTTCGAAATTACGAGGTCCGTCACCAAAAGCCTTCGTGTAGCTGAACAGTGCGACGTATATCTTCACTTGCTTACTTACTTACTCGACTCCGGCCCAAATCGGTGGATTTTTATGATGCAGAAAATCGACAGCAGCCATGTCGTAGGATTATACGTCATGTAAAAGAGCCATAGAGTGTCTGTTTGGCTTGGGTGCTCTCGGCAAAACTAAATACCAGTATAGGTTCCCATCGTCAGTGCTCAGGTACCTTCCTCTGGGGAGGAAACTAGGCTTCAAAATTACTTGCGGTGATTGGTATCCGCCTCTATGGTGCAGCACTAAAAAGAGATGCCAGCTTCCGGGGAATGTACTAGGTATGCAATGGTAAAACACCAATCTGCAGCCCATTAGAAATAAAAATAAGTAAATAAAAAAGGTTATGTAAAAGCATCTTGTGAGAAATTAAAAAAACCATTCGAAAAGATGAATATTTCAGAATGTTTGAATTTCATGAAACATGTCTAACGTGCTGAAAATTTTCAAAATAACTACAACATTTTTTTTAATGCGCGTATTTCTTAAAATTTATGTGTAAAAAGAAAGAACGGCATAATTTTATTGAAGTAGCTGAAACACGCCTTTTCTATAAAATGCCTTCTCTAAAAGTTGATGCACAAATATCTCTAAATACATGAGAGGGAGTGGAATTATTTCCTTCATTGTACACTTTTTTCAAGTGTCAGCAAACATTGTTTATTCGGCACGCATCCCCAGGGATACGTATGTCTTCCTGAGGGGCCGGCTCCCCTCCCTCCGTGCGAGATTAATCGTCTGTGCATTGACCCTAACAGGCGAAGCGGCATTCTCACTGTTTACAGTCACTGGTAGTCAGATGGAGTAGCTATAAATCTCCACTGCTCTCGCAGGGGAGTCAACAGATAGGGAGATGTGGAGGAGGCGACTCCTCTGAATATTCGTGTTCGACAGTGTTTCTTAACCTGTTCTCAGAGGACCCCTAGTGACTTCTTAAGAGGTTTTCGTGCCGCTGCTTTCTGAGGTGGGGGTGTTGGGCTAGAAAATTAGATTGGTTATTCTATTGTAAAAAAAGGAAATTTAAGGAAATGGAATAATTTCCACACTGTTGGCTTGAATCTGGATATATATTTTTCATTGATTATTATTTTTTAATCATTTTAAACTTGTATTAGATTATAATGTAATGTTGATGAGCATCTTTTAAATTAGAATAAATCCTAGGTGGTTTGCCTCTAATTTTGGGAAATATGACTGAAACTGGAATCATAATTCCATATAGAAGAGATTCAAATACTGATATATTACAAATATGTTGTTGTGTCCACTTGATCGGCAGAAACATCTAGATCAGAGAGGTTTTCAAAGATTTTTGTCTCATAGACCCCTTGCCATGTTTTTTGGTTAGAGGTAGACCCCTGCTTACCTAATATTGAATTTTCGCAAATTTATCAACTTGAATGCCTTTTGACAGCTGATATAGAACAACTTTAAGATATTTAAATTTCTAATTGTCGCGAAGTATAGTGTTTAAAACTTAAAACACACATGCTAATTAATCAAATAAAAATTTAATTAATACATAAAATAACTGAGCAACAAACAAATGCTTTTAATGGCAGGGATAAATCTAGTGCTTCAATAACAAATTTTCAACATTTGGCATCAATCTTGTCAGTTTTAACTCTAAATCTCCTTTGTCAGTAGTGTGTCTAGTCTTATTTATTTTTTGAGATTCGCAGCCGCGCTGAAACTCCTTCTCATTTGGAAAAGCAATTAAATTTTTTTTCAAGATATTCCATAATTCGGGATAAACAACAGATATAATGTTGAAAGGATGCTCCTTGTTTTAATCAAACTTAAGATGTCACCTTGTAACTGCAAATTAAACTCATTAAATTTAGTAAATAAATCTGTTACATAGGCAAAATCTGGTTTCCACTTGATTAAATTTTCTTTTAAAATTAAAGTCACGATCTGGTTTAATGCGAGCCACTACTGTACACTCCCATTTACACCTCATAGATCCCCATTTACACCTCATAGACCCCCAAATTATTTTGTGGCTGACGTGGACCCCTGGGGGTCCATATTGACCACTTTGGGAATCACTGATCTAGATCAAGTCCATGAGCCCGTGCGTTTTTAAACATTGAAAAACTGCAACAGGACTTAAGAGCAGCTGGCGCTTATGGCAGCCAATACAAATCAAGATGTAGGCAGGAACGGCTTGGGTCACATTGCAATTCAGACAAGAAGGGTAAACTTTAAGGCCTGTCATATATCGCTGAGCTCGAGTGTGTCCACTGCGAAATCTAGCAAGAGTAGTTTAATCTCGCTTACTACACTGTGACCGCGGTAGCCGAGTGGTCAAGGTATCGGATCGTGGCTGGCCTTGTCACGAGTTCGAGCCCAGTACCACAAAAGGCCCACAGTGTAGGGGAGCGATGCACGTTAAATCTGTCGAGAGCTCAAACGTCCTCCCGTTGGTGTGGTGTGATAGTTAGGAGAGGAGGGTGACAGCTCAGGTGTCGTCCACGTCACTTGACCATGGTTCAAAATTACGAGGTCCGTCGTCAAAAGCCCCCGTATAGCTGAACAGTGCGACGTTAATATTCACTCACTCTGTCTCTATTACTCGTACACATGTATATAATAAGGATCAGCTATTGATTTCATTCCCTGACTTTGTTTCAGAATAGCGAAGTTTATTGGCTGTTGTTACCTTATTTTTGTCGGATGAAAATAGACAACTTGAAAATTGTCAGTGAATATAAAAGACCTTCGGAAGCATTCAATAAAAAAACAATTAACTGTGTATAAGAGCTTTCTGTTCAGTATTTCATGAAATTTAATCAAAGGCAATTTAATCTAAAAAAAGAGTTTGATAAAAAGATTAATTTATGTATTCACTAACGGCTGTAAGCAGTTCCCTCTTTAGTTGAATAACAGCTGCTATACCAAAGAAATCATTAGAGACTGTTACGCAGAAAAATTTATATTTAGCAGAATAACCCTTTATTTGTGTGAAGTTAATTCTAAAATATTTATATTTCAATTCAGTACTAATGTTAGAAAAATACACATGTGTTATAATTTTTTTTCCAGATTAGAATTTTTTAACGTCACTCTTTGCGCTCAACGCGACGGATCTCGTAATTTTTAAGGACGACTCCTGATCTAACACCCACCCCACGCGAACAAGAGGACTGTGAACCTTAACATATTTAATGTGCATCAGTCACTCTACAAGGCGGGTAGTCCTATGACTCGGGAACATCCGCCATAAATTCCCGAACATGACTAATCAGCTACCGAGGACTACTTCCGAGGGTCAGTACTTCTGGAAATCAATTAATTTATTACAATTATTTCACATTGGGTTAAAATTTAAAATATTTTCAGATTCACTTTATATATATAAAGGAGAAAAACAACTTACTCAATCACGATATCTCCGGAACTATTAGATCTACTGACTTGAAATTAAGTAAGCATTGTGGTGTTGTGATCTATTTAAATTACTTCATAACATGGTAGCGTAAGAGATCACACAGCTATTTGCCGAAAAGGCATTTTATTCAAGATTAAATAAACATAACGGTATATTCATTATGAAATTGATAAAGTTCATAGCTTTTCACTGTAGAAAAGTTCTAGTTCAAGTTCATTTCGTTTATTCAAGCCATTGCTCCACCGACTCCGGCACTCTGTTTTTCACAAGTCTTCAAATTTCATCTCTCTTGGTCCTTGGGAAGTGCGGCAGTACCCGCAACTCTCTGACGAACGTCTTCCAAGAAAAATAAAGTTTAAGGGTGAAGTAATTCCGAAATTTGAGAGATCGAAAGACTCATCAGCTTCCGAGCCGACCCTTGAAACTCTCTGGGTGGCCACTTTCACGCCCCCAAGTGGCCGCGGTAGCCAAGTGGTCAAGGTATCAGATCATGGCTGGCGTGTCATGAGCTCGAGGGTATATTCGGCTGTAGTTTATGTTAAGAAGTTGTAATGACTTCAAACAGCTCTTGAATAACTATTTATATTACAGTATAAAAATTCATCAAATTGTTTCATTACAATTTAATTGCAAATGAGTCCGCAGATAAAGTTTCTCTTTCTCTGCAAGGTTTTATATCGCTCGCATATAATAAGGAAATAAAATAATCCCTTAGAGAAAAATCCTATACATAGGATATGTCAAAGGGGTCCACAGTTCTCAGTTCACTTTCGGTAATTCCACACCGAGTTTGGGTGAGCTCGCTGGTTTCAAAATCCGCCGTGCGGTTGCTCATTCGAAATCCCTCGGTTCGAAGTCCCTTTAATTAGCGGACTCGGGTATCGCTGACTCGCAAGTCCATCTCTAAGAGATGCCTCTATCGGATTCTCTCTAGTCAAAATCTGATCCTGGTACACCCTTGCTCTCTCTTTTTAAACACCTCGTTTCTCACGCTCACTCACCGCCTAATTCTCTTTGATCTCTTGTTCGTCGGCCGCTTATCACAGGAGTCTGTCTGGGCGCACATTGTGAGTTCAATCTGCTCAGACGCGCCTGTCGTCACTGATTCGTGAGAAAACTAAAGCACATTGTACTGGTGTCTCTTTTAACTTTCGGACTGGCAATGGAAAAAACGGTCAGAATTTCTGACCACCCATTTGCGAAACCTTTTCCCAGAAATTAGGGGTGGCCGTGGTAGCCGAGTGGTATAGGTATCGGACTGTGGCTTGCCTTGTCACGAGTTCGAGCCCAGTACCACTAAAGACCCGCCGTGTAGGGCAGCGATGCACGTTAAATCTGTGGAGAGCTAAAACGTCCTCCCGTTGGTGTGGTGTGGTAGTTAGGAGAGGGGGGCCAGCTCAGGTGTCGTCCACGTCACTTGACCATGGTTCAAAATTACGTGGTCCGTCGCCAATAACCCTCGTGTAGCTGAACAGTGTGACGTTAATATTCAATCAATCAACCCAGAAATTAGGGAAACGAATGGAATTTACCCACGTCTGTCGGCGTCCTCTCTTAGCAATTAGGGGAAAGAGACCGGATACATCACAAAGTATATTAAGATAAAATTTCTAAAAATAATGACTTTCAAAATTAGTTGGAGAATAACTTTTTCTTCAGTAACTGAATGCAAAAAACTTATCCCTCAAACTTAATTATATATTAACTCTTTGTGAGAAATAATTATACTTTATAAAAAATATTTGTTTATGTAATTCTTTAGTAAGTATTACTCTTAAATCTAATTTCATCACAAAGTAATTATTATTAAAAATTTCATATAATGCAGTTTTTAAAGGGGTTCTGTGATAGATTAATATTTATATTCATCTCACACACACACACATATTTTTGTTGTACTGTCTAAGATATTTAAAAATTCTGAATTGGTGTAAATATGACAAAGACAATCTTTATTTTACGCTTCATGTCCTTTTTAATTAACTTTTTCTCCATGTTGTGCGTGTGCTAAAATTTGAATATTCTTGAATCTAATTTTTCTATTATCAATATTTTAATAACCCGTAATGTCATTGATATGAAATTATGTAACAAAAATACAATAAGTGTAGGAACTTTATTTTTAATGAAAAAAAATTATAACTGTAGATTGCATCAAATTTTACCCTATAGAAATTAATTTAAATATAAATTAATTTTTTGGCTATAGTTTTTAATTTTCCATGTTCGTTTTTTGCTTGTGTAAAAATAATTGTAATTTTTTAGTGTATTTCAAGAAGTTTTGCACAAAGCGACAAATGAAAAAAGTAACCATGCTGTTTGTAGTTTTTTGAAAACATAATTTGGTCCCAACTAATCCAACCACACTGTTGACAAATTAAAATAAGAGAAAATAAATCTTTACAAACTTAGTTTCTTTTACGAATCAGCAGCTTTATTTCTCTCCTAAACTATTTAATTCGATTTTAAAGACAAGACTATTTGAAATGCATTAATCAGATAACATGGAATGTAACAACACACACTTGAGATTTCGTGTTCTTAAAACAATTTTCTCTAGTACATTACAAATCTTATCAGGTACCCAGTAAATAAATCCCATTAAATGCATTTCAGCATTTACTTAATAGGATTAATTTTACACATTATTGCTCCTACCTTAAGATTCGGCTGCTTCTAATGTAGTTGAAAATCTTTGCTAGAATCCGCGCTAATAGATTTAATAGATAGATACAAGCATTGCATATTCAATGCACGTATGAGTATTTTAATTTTATTATTTTACTCAGGTAATGCTTAGAATATCATTAACAATATTAATAGAATAAATAAATGTAATTGTTATTATTATTACTAAAAACGTAACAAATTTAAGCTATTTTAATTAGTTATCTTATTGAAATGTCATTCCCTTCACTTTCTTTTGAACAGAAAAAAAAATCGGTATTTTCAATAACTTTTAACCGATTAAAAAAAAAAAAAGATATATTTTATAAAAATGTAAAATTTTTCAAATATTTAAGTTTTGGGGGAAAACAAAATTATACGGTATATCCTGCCTTTTAAGTCTTTTCTAATGTGTTGCTATGGAAACAAAGCAAACAAGATTAAAAGTAAACAAATGAACGAAATAGTAAATCTGTATGATAAATGGCAAATTTGGGCGTGAAGTTTTTTTTACTCTGTTTTTAAATAACATATTTGCGATGTCAGTAACATTAATCAGTTACTGCCATTTCTCACTATACATTTTTTATTTTACTAATTATCAAGCATTTCATGCTAAGTTAATAATAATAAAAAATACGTAGTTAATTTGGGGATAACTCATTTCTATGTATAAAACTCTAGTAAGTGGTTAAAACATGTCAATAAAGCACGCTAATGAAGCACGTATTCAAGAGGTCTCTTGAATACGTGCATGTTTAGTTACATGGGGTTCATGTGGGGGAGGGGGTATCGATTCTTTTATAGAGCGTCGTGTGGAATTTTGGGAATTGCTGAACTTTAAATCGAGTTTTGAGCCAAGTTACGGAAGTCGAGAAAATGAAATAACTTCAAAATTAAATTTTCCATACACCCACACTAGACCATGGCCTAGGGGTGCAGTCAGAAGGAAAAAATCAACTAAATACCTTAAAATCCGGCGTATAACGCATACCTATACTTTCAAGCTGCAATTTTTAATTTTTAGGTATATTCGCCGTATAACGCGCACCGCCCTTTTTTTACGAAGAAACCTGAAATGTATTTGCGCAATGCTCTAATGTTTTGAAGTCATTAATTCGAGGTATTTTTCCAAAGTTTCGGAAAAAATAGTGCACTTCTAGAATTACAGCCCTTTAAGTTCATAAGGAATGTCATTTATTTTAAATAAACAATATTTTTCAATATATGTAGAAGCCTAATTTTTTTCAATGTCATCTTTTTTTTTTTTTTCTATTTTTAAATCTATGTTTTATACCCGGCGTACAACACGCAGCCGTAAATTTCGACCTCACTTTTTATATTAAAAGTGCGCGTTATACGTCGATTTTACAGTATTTGTATATAATGTGTGTCTGTGTTCCAAGATATTTGAATATATTTCATAGGTATTTTTTTAGCATGTTTAAAAGATTGTTTTACGTTTTTTCTTAAAAAATGCGATTGTGTTTTGTTTGATTTTATATTATATAAGATTCAAATGAATTGTATTTTCTTTTCTTTTCAGGTAAGTTATATATTCCTGATGAATTATTATTGTCATTGCATCTCACGTGAGTCATCAGTTTATTAGTCTTTTTCTCATTAGTTCTCATTTTTATACCCGGCGTATAACGCGCACCCGTAAATTTCGACTTTAACTTTTGTGTTAAAAGTGCGCGTTATACGCCGGATTTTTTACGGTACTTATACAATTACTTAATATAAAACAATTCAAGAATGCATTAAATTATTTCACACACAGTGACGTACATAAGGGTGGTGTTTGGGGGTTCAACCTCCCAACCAACCCATAGATTATATATTCTTAATAAAAAGATTACGCGGCTTTAGCACTTTTGTCTACTTGTTTTTTTAAATATAACCTCTACCCCGTAAAAGAAGTATGTGTACGCCACTTTCCTCAGTAATATATTCAATATTTAACTGAATATTATTAAATAATCTTTTTAAATGCTGAGAGAGGGCCCGAGACTAAAATTATCCTTTTGTTCTAATGTCGAGATATGTGTCAATTCGGCCTTGGATGACTGTGCTCAAATCAGTGGCGTATAGAAAGAAGGTGGGGGAAGTGGTGTAACATAAACATCCTCGTCGCGAAGGAGCCCAGGGCTCTAAAGGGTCCAAAACCTGACTGATACCTTGTGTGGCTTGAGGCTCAAAACTCGACTTTACAGGGGGGAGGGGTCCTCATATTATCCGTTACGTTCCACTTGGGTTTTCGCTCGACCCTCATAGATCAAAAGATTTTTCATTTTTACCATAGATTAATCTTCCCTTGACGCTCTTGTCTACGTGTTTTTTTAAAATGTATCCTCCCCCCATGAACAGTTGTGTACACAGAATTTTCAAAGGGGGATCCAAGGTCGAAAGTCCACCATTCTCGTACCATGTTCCAATACACCACTCAAATATCCTTTTGATTTTGTCCATTTTTTGGGGAAAAAACAGTACAAAATTAATTATTGAATAAATAATTAGCATTAATAAAATTAACTATTAATAAAGCAAATACTTAATTTTAATTGCTCTAGGCAATAGTTTTACTTACTATATAAATAGGATTTTAATCAATCGAAAAAAAATCGAGGCTTCGGAGGTTGGTGCGGGCCTTACTCTCCCTTTATGTACTCACTGCCCATGAGAGGTTTGTGTACACCAGTAGCGCACACAGGAATTTTTCAAGGGGGGAGGGTCCGGGGTCGAAAGTTCACCATTCTTGTATCATGCTCCTTTCGATTTTGACGATTTTCGGGAACAAAACACACTAAAAACTAATTATTGAATAAATAATTAGCATTAATTAATAAAATTAATCATTAATAACAAATACTTAGTTAAATTTTACGTACTATATACTTAGAATTATAATGAATCGGAAAAAAAAATCAAGGACTTTGGGGGGGTTCGGACCCCTCCCTTGTGTGCGCCACTGGTGTACACCCCTAGCTAAGATGTCGCTGGCAGTTACTTTATCACCATCATTTTTTTAAATTGCTCTAGGCCTCTTCCTCATTTTATGTACTTTTATTACAACATTAAACCGAATGAATTCAATACTAAACTCTCTAGTTTTTAACTTAAGGTTTATTATCCAAAATGCCGTATTTATATAAATTTTCATCTGCAGAAATCAAATGAATCTACACTGCCTTAGATGAATAATCGAAGTTGCAACGGTTACAAAATTGTTCATCATAATAATGAAAAGCTTCCGGACTACCGCGATAATAATTCTACAATTCAGACTTTTCATCGCAGTGTTCAACGCATCGGTGGAAATTCCTGTAGTTCAACAGGGCTTATAGTATAGTCCGAAACCTGCGGCACATTCACTTTGTGTGAAGAGATTATTACACAGGCAGCAGACGAGACACAATAGTAGATGGCAAAATAGGCCTCCAGGCTTTTACTCACCAGCCCGCGGGATCGAGGGGAGGGGGCGTGACTTCCTTCTGACAACCCAAGGCCACGTCAAATTCAGCCTGCTGCAGAGCACAAAGAAGGGGGAGGGTGATATAAAAAAAAAGAATGTAATAACTGAAACAAAAAATGATGAAAAAACCGTGCCTCCCATTCTTTCCCCCTTAGTGTGAGCATTCTCCCCTCTTGCTCCTAGCATTACGATAATTCGGCGCGGACCAAACAGACACGCAATGTGTGTGCGCTCACATTGCGTTCTAACCTAAATATGCAACCCCTTTTGAGTTCGATTGAGGGTTGGAGCTTTGGATTAAATTCTTCGCCGACCTTAGTTTCCCTAGGCTAAACTGAAAGTGACGTGGAGGAAATCTTCTGGCAGTAAACTGACCGCAAAGTGCTTTGATTGGTGGTGTGGCGGGGGGTTGATTATTCGACCAGGTTTAGTGCCCTCCGAAGAGCCATTTTTAAGAGTAAGAAAAAAGAATTGGGGATTGAAAATGGCCCTTGGTGAGTATTGGAAGGGAGGTAGGAAGGTCAGAGGTAGTTTGAGTTGAAACTTTTGACTTTTCTTGTTGCTTTATGGATTTTTATGAGAGTATGTAACTAAAAAATTCATTTCTTGGCGGCTCGACTTTCGGAATTAGATCAGATTGGGATTACTAGAAAAATTAAACTATTCCGTATACTAGTTAGCGAAATTTTATTTTTAATATATTCAACTTAGAAAACTTGGGGTGTATAATTTCTATGAATGAAAAAAGAACGTTTAGTTTTATAAAAGGATATGATTTTGACGCGCGCGCGAATGGTGAATAAAAATTAAAAACACATGTGGCAAAATTTTTTTAATTTAAGAAGTTATAATTCCTCCTTACAAACTCTAAAAATATTGATACCAGTGGCACACAAAAGGTTGGGGGTGTCCCCAAGTTTAGATCCCCATACCCAACAGTTTGTTTTGATTGATTATAATCTTATGTGTAAATAGTACACAAAAGCTTAAGGTATCCGACTACGTTCGGAACGTGATTTTGCAAAAGCGTGTAAATGGATAATATTTATGATATTTAGTGTCACTTAGATTAGAAAGTGTATATAAAATTGTTTTAAGAATAGTATTGCAATAAAAATTATTTAAGTGCACAATATTTTGACAAAAATGAACATAGAATGACCCATTTTTTCAAAATATTCTCCTTTTGTGAAAAATACTTCCTATTATAATAATATTTTTCCTGTATATAGCTCAGACCTCTAATAGAGGCTCAACGCTAGAATTTTTGAAATATATTGCTTAGAAATTGGGTTTATCATATTTACGACAGCAGAGAGAGGAGAAATTTTAAGGAATAAAACGCCGATAATTATATTTCAATGGGTTGTAACTCTGAAAATAATGTGAATTTTCAAAATTCATAGTTGAATACTGTACAGAGGTTTGAGCTATATACAGGCAACATATTATTATGGCGGCATTTTCTCAAAAAAGAAAAGAACATTGAAAAAGGTTATTCTAAGTTAATTTTGCCGAAATGTTGCAACATTTATATAAATTTTTTTTGTCAAAATGTCGCCCAAAACAATTTTTATACATGTATTCTAATCTAAGTGACGCCATATCGTAATCATGCTTCTTTAAATCATGGTTCCGTACGTAGTCGGTCTATAATTAATTATTAATAGTGAGCTGGTATGCTAATTATTCAATATTTTTTAAACTATTTTTTGTTCCCGAAAATCGACAAAAACAAAAGAATATGTTGGGTTGCGTATTGGAGGATGATACGAAAATGGCGGACATTCGACCCTGGACTCCCGCCTCCTTTGAAAAGTTCTTGTGTGCTCCACTGATTGATACCATTCCAAAAAGAGTTCGTAATACGCAAGAAAACGAAGGTAAAAAACGGACTATCTTGCTGGTAATGTTTATTAATTACTGAAAACCCAAATCTTTCTCTTACTCCAAAAAGACAGAATGAATAATGTTTTAAAAGAATTCCTTCATCGATGCATGTCTGCAACTTGTAACAGAAATTTAAAAACCGGCTACTTCGTGACTGAGGTCGTGGTTTTGTGTTCTGGTTATCCTTGAGACCATATATAGTGGGAAATTCACAAATATATCGATTCCCGGGATTTGTTTTTTTTTTTTAAATTTTTCACGCGCTTTGGTGTAAATATGTAGCAAGTGAAGGAAGCATCGACTTATGTGTTTGTTATCGTTACCTTACCATAGTTAAAGTCCATCATCAACAGGTCATTGACCAATGCCAGTGTAGTTTTTCTTAAGAAAATAAGCCAAGTCACCCAAATTCCAGAATAGATTTATATAAATATCCCTTTACAACTATGATAGGAAAAATAAACGTTTACTAATATTTATACTGCTTAGATCTATTTCCGTCAATAACCTTGATCGACTGAAGATATTTAATTGATGAAAAGAATTCGTATAATATCGAATAAATAGTTAAAATAACCCATTTAAGGCATATGGAAGCATGATTTGTAGAATAACAGACTCGAACTGTTGAATCTTGGATTTCGTCCCTTCAGAGACCGTTTTATAGTTGGTCTAATGCATACTAAATCTGTTGAGTTTCAAGTCCTCACATAGAATGAGGCGTGTCAAGTTAAGTGTATTGATCTTTTCTTAGCTTGCTTCAAAAAATACGAAGGGAATTGGAGGGGTTAACGAATCATTGTGTGCTGAATATATATATATATATATATATGTAGGAATGGATGTCCTATATTCCCTTAATGACGTAAGACCAAGAAGCGCCACCTAGCTGACAAGGCGGTTCGAGAATAATGAAGAACGTGTGAACGAATATAGGACGGTGCGCGGGAAGAAGACAGAGGGAGCATGACGCAGAAGAGAAGGGACAAGCGCAGCGACGAGACGCCTGGTGGGTCCGACACACCCGATAACTTTTACTAAATTTTAGCCCTCCCTTGTAGATAATTCCCCTAAATAAATGCATACTTAATTCAATCTGGTCGTTGTCACTCTCTCGACGAATTTTATTTTATGCTGCTATATTTTAGGATGCCGCGATTTAAGGTATTATCAACTACCAAAATTTTTTTAGGAATTATATTTTTGTTAACTTCGTTATTCAGTATTTATTTTGCTTCAATATAACTGTGGACAATTTTTTTTTTCAATATATTCTTTTATTTTTTTGCAAAAGAAATATCACAGTTTCTTTGAAATGTTTTCTCTCCTTATTACTAAATGTTTGCTGTTTTTTTTTAATAACGAACAAGCCGGTTTATTTTTTCAAAGGAGTCGATAGTAAAAAAGAATTAGAAAAAAATTACTCTAATTTAATTCTGTTAATGATAGAATATTAATGAACAAAGACTGCATTAAAAACTGGATTTTCTAACTTATAGCTCAACAGGAAGAAAAATTAACAGAAAATAACTATGGCATTAACGTTTTAATACAAATTTAAAGTGCTGATAATAACTTGAAAGTCTGATATGTGCTTCTCTCGTATTTCTTATTTGTCTAAATAGAACATATCATTTAACGCAACTAAAATAATAAATTACATTTAACTTCAGACATAAATTATTTCATTAATGTCACTCATCGAAGCTATACAAAGGATATCGGGCATGGATCTTGCAATTTCAAACCATGGTCAAGTGACGAGTGACACCTGCACTAGTATCTTACATCATTTTGAGGACTTTGATTTTCATCAGCTTCAACGGGCTTTCAGCCACTCTGTATGGTGTCGCTCACAGGTTCCTTAATAATTTGACTATTGCAGCCATCTCTCTCTCTTGGAATTTGTAACATTAGGCTAAGAATCCTTTACATTTAATCTTTTCCATTTGTGATTAAGGTGACATAATACAACGATTCAATTGGCAAAAATCGGTCCAAAAATTAAATCTAATTTTTTTAGCCTAAATTATTCTTTATATATTTTTGCATAACTTCACAAAATTTGAAAGCTCTAAACTTAAAAAAAAACGCAGAATTATGTGATAGCTTTTACGGTTTTTTTTTTTTTCAATCTCTGCTGTTAGCTCACACTCTCTATTTATTTATTTATTTATTGGTGAAATTTTCAATCGTCAATAAAATACATTTTAAAGCGTTCAATTAAGCTGAAATTTTATGTACATGATTATTTTGGATGGCAATACAGTAGTTTAGTTATAATTCATAAAAATTAATTGATTAAAACTAATTATTTAAAAATTACAAATACGAAAACTACTTTGGCATCATTTTTGGCGACTTTATTAAAACTTGAAAAAGGTTTTCCCTCGCGTTTTAAAGCATTCAGTTGAACTGAAATTTTATATACACGATTGCTTTGGATGACAATACGATTAATGATAATTAATAAAAATTAATGACCACTTAATGTTGTGATTCTGTCATATGTATATACATTTTTTTTTTCTTATTTATTTTAACTATTTAATAAAAAGTAGCTAAAATAATTTCTTTGTTGATCTAAGTAGGAATTGACTTAAATTTTTTTTTATATTACTTGTTTTTTTATTCACATCCCTATGGCAAATCAAAACTTGAAACTTACTTATCTCAGAAAGATAAAAAACTAGTTTGTCTTCATTTAAAATGTTAAGACTTTTTTTTTATTGTGCCTAATGCTTTGAATTTTTTTTTTTACCTATTGCTAATAGTACATCTAACAAAAGTTGGTATGCATTTTTGTATCAAAGTAATACTTATTTTTTTAAAAATAATTGAAGTTAGAATTTGCACATTTTTTAAGGAATTTTCAATAAGCATTCATAAAAAGAAGTATTGTACGAATACCAATCATGTTATCCCAAAGCACATACCAACTTTTGTTATACATAGTTTAATGTACTTGCAAATCAAATTTCATGCGTGTACGTAAATTTTTGCGGAGTTAGCATTTTAAAATCACTTCACAAATTTTAAGTTTTTTCCTTAAAAAATTAAATGGCTAGCTTTTTATGAAATTTTGAGCACAAAATCTGTTTTACATAGTATATGCACATAGAAGGCAAACAAAAAATTTTGAAAACCCTTAAATTAAAAATTATTGCGTACATCGTACCATGTCCCCTTAATTTGCTATCTATAAATTATCCATTTTTTTCAAAATTTTATATAGTATTTCAATATTCTTTAATAACCTAGTGCAATGCAAAACAATTCTGTTTTTTTTCAGTGATTGAAACAGAAATTCTTTTCTTCACTTAAATTCCTATCTTTTTCTTCCTATCAAAAGAATATTTATTTTAAGGCTGGTGGCACTCATAAATGCATTCATCATACCGACGCAATAGTAAACACCGCACACATTATGACACGTTAAATTTTCAAAAGGGTAGCGAACAATTATTTCAGGTTGGCCGCTTCCAAAAGAATCTTTGAAAGGAAATATGACGGAAAGGTTCTCACAATTCTTGGGGCCGAGAAATCCGAAAGGAGGGATTTAGAGGGAGAGCGTAGGGCAGATTAAAGGGACCGAAAGTTCTCCGCAGCGTGACGGAATACATAGCTAACATTTTCCCGATTTCAATCACACATGTGGTAGAAGAGTAAGAAGTTCCGGAAACTTCTCAGCGACCCCATCTTCTCACTCATCTTTTTTCTCCCCTTTCTTAATTTTTGATTCAAAAACGAAATGGAAGCAAATATATATATATATATATATATATATATATATATATATATACTATATATAAACTTTAAAATTATGATATAAGGATTCATAATAGAGGAGTTGTAATTTTGTTTTGATTAATTTAAAGTATAATAGTTAATTTTTTTTTTATTATATGGATACCTTTTTGTGAGTATATACAGTCGGACTCTATATAACGAAGTCGCTAAATCACGAAAAAAAGTTCATTATATAGAGGTTCATCTTTCAATTTTCTTGATAAATCACATAAAACAAATTTTAGATTCATAAACACTATGATACCCCATGGGCTGGGGGTATGCTCTCTTCATCATCTACGTGACCTACGTTTGAGGGAATGAAAGATTGACCACTGATACCATCCATAATTAAAATTAGTTTATTATGATCTCAATTTATATTTAGCAAAACAGCACCAGTCTAGGAGGCTTATAATCAGGAGTAATGAGACCCAAACTGTAATCCTAACTAATAGTGCAATAAACTACCGAATTCATATCTATAGATGATTTCCTACTAGAATCCACTCTAGTATTAAAGCTTAATCTAAACAGTCTTACCGCTATTTCCTCGGCGAACAGCTACAGTCCTTATATCGTCAATCTAATCTTCGATCCAACTTGATCCAGTTAAGGGATAATCATCTGGTCTCGGATCCACTTAGAAATCAACTTCACTGGCACTATTAGACCGACTCATAGAACTCTTAGAACACTCTTAGGCTCTTCTCTTAGAACTTCACCTAGCGCTTCTGTAACTCCCCGCGAATACTAACGCTCGAATATATACAATTCCTAATCTGCATAACCGCGTTCTCTCCTTGGGTTGGTTGGAAAGAATCAAATCAAACGTTAATCAAATCAAACACATTAAAAAACAGGGCCGTGGGTAGCCTAGTGGTTAAAGCATCGGACTCCAGGTCGGAAGGCCTGGGTTCGTGCCCGATGCCACCAAATACCCTTCGAGTACACACTGGTACGTGCTCGTTTAAATCCAGCCCAGTGGTGCGTAAGTCTTGTGGGCTACAGATCACAGAAGTGCAAGGGACTGGAGAATATTTCCCTCCCCTTCAGTTCCATGCGAAAATTGTGGAGGTGGAGATAGGTGGTGTCGCCATCTATTGTCCCTTCTGGGAATTTCACCGAGCTAATTCATTGCTGTGTATGCACGTGTAAAGGTGCTCAGGCCAAAGGTCAACGACAGGCATTTCTAGCCTTGCCACGATGAATTTCGAAGCCTTGATCTTTGACTACACATCACACAGGGGGCATTAGAAACAACAACAATTACATTAAAAAACATTAAAAGGAGAGGGAGTTACATTTAAAAAAATCACGTTGCCGTAAGAATGAAGGAGTAATCTCTATGGTACAGAGTAGATGTTGGTCTATGGGGGTGAATAGGATTAAACCCGCAGCAGCTCTCCTTGTCACCTTACTGACTAAATGAATTTTGATAACGCCATGAATCCAAGGCGAACTCGAAAGCATTTACAACAAACTTATTACCGTTAGAGAGACTCTACATGTCCCTTTTTTAGTATCCCACGCAAACCAGGCGGCTGGAATAAAATAGTTGCTAGGGTCGCTGAAACGAAAAGCAACTGCTCCCACCGAAATAATACTTCCGGACAATACAAGTAAAGTACCAAGTCACTGATCAAGAGGAAACCCGCAAAGGGCGACTGTTGACGAGGATGGATTTAGATTACCACCGAAGAAACAGATACGCTAAGCACAATGAAAGTAAACGCTTTTCTTTCTTCCCCTGCCGCCATCTTAACGCATCAAGCAGCTCTGCTCCATCAGCCCCTCCCATAATCCTTTCTAACGCTACAAGAAGAGGTGGAGGAGATCGAATTTGATATCGGAGCAAGCAGCTGCGGCTGTCACTCTAGAGTTAAAATCTCACCATTCTTTATCCCGCTAAATCCGGATTGGACCGACTTTATGGTTTTTGCTCATAGCCTTGCCCCCACGCTTCAAAGTAAATTATCAGGGCGTTTCTTGAGAATTACTGCCCAAAGCGAGGAGGAATATAGAAAGCTTGCCACATATTTCAGGCACGAACAAATCGCATTCCAAATCACTTTCATGTTAAAATCGGAAAGACCACTCCAAACTTATTTTGAAGGGACTTCCCACTTCCACCAACTTGAAGCTGTTAAAAGTGAGTCGGAGGTTTCAAATTCACTAACTTTTCCCGTTTAACTAAATTCCAAAGCAAAGCCCCAATGCTGCTGATTTGCATTCCAATAATTAATGATCTAAATGCCGACTCAATCTACAATTACGTAGATATGTTTCGGTACTCATTGCTTTTGAACGTATGATGGATTCCGTAATAGACAGGCAACCAGTGTTGGTTGTCAGGGGATTTCTTCCACGGATTCGGAAGTCTGTCATCTCAATGAAGTGCCTGAAATGTGCGGGACCTTCCCCATCAAAGCGAAGACTATACTTTGCGGTTTGAAGATCACTAAATGCGCAAATTGCGGTGGAAACAGGCAGCCAGTGGATGCAATGTCCGGAGTTTTCCAAAAAGCAAAAGGCTCCAAAACCCACCGCAAAACAAGGTGGAAATATTAAAATAATAATCGAAGCCCTCAACAAAAACATTAATCAAAGAAATCCAAAATACTGCACCGGAAGTGGCTGACCTCGTCACAAAATTTGAAAAACAATAAATAAGCACGGTCTCCTCATATTTACCGAACCACAGACCTAAACTACCTTACTCCAAGTTGTCTCCCCGACAAATTCCGGCAAGCAACCAAGGAAAAATATAAATAATAATAATGATCAAGTACTTTGGCTCTATTCTGTTCTGTTTTGGCCAATTTCCAATGATGCAGAGTAGACCAAATTTACTAGCAAAAGCATTTCGACGAGAAGCTCTCCCTGCAGCAAAAATCAAATGATGCTAACGAAAACGCCGTAATTTTTGAAGTGGACGTAGCAATAGTACAAGGGGCGCAATTACGCCCCAATGCTCACAAAACTAACATTCAATTCAACGTGCAATCTTTGTCGATTTGCTTCTGGAATGGAACGGACTTCGACCCAAATTTGTGAGATCCGTGACTTTGTATCAGAACAAGAACCCTGATCTGTTGTTAGTTCAACAGAAGGCCTTACAACCAGGTCTAGATCCACTTTTGAGAATTATCGTCTTCATAAAGACGACAAAAATAATTTTCCGCGTACTCGAACAGATGGAGGTACCGCTATTTACTGCAAAATAATTACGATCATAACAGGTTCCATTACCGACTTTGCGGTATATGGATGCAACCGCAATCGAAATTAAATTTAATAATTTTCCCCTCCGAATTGTTTTCGGCGTACGCTCAAAACACCGGAAAAATAATAGAAATTCTCTGATAAAGATTTTCTCAAAATTCTTAATTCTGGCCAAGAATATCATCATTACTGGAGACTTAAATACCGCACATCGTGCGTGGAATAACATAGATCAAATGCATTTGGCTATGCTTTCTTCGCAAAATTGTTAATAATAAACCGAATGTAAAGTATTGTAGCACCGTCCATTTACCTACACATGTCAACGCTAGCTCTAGATGGGGGCAAGGAATTCTGTGTGATCTAGCAACAGTTCTAAAATATCCCCTTCAATCAGACCGGTAGATGATCTTGAATCGGATCATCTACCGGTCATTCTTACTCTTGTAACGTCGTCAGTCATTCGTACACAAGAAAAATTTTTTACAGCCTCATTTTAAAAATTTTAATTAGTATTTAATAGATTCAAAATGATGATATTCATTAAATAGGCTAAGGCCAGACGGACAGTCTTTTATCACTCGAGGTCAATCCTAGCTTTTCCGGGCTCCAGTTTACTCCATGGCTCTATCTCTCAAGTCTCTCTCTCCATTCAAGTCGCTTCAGGTTTCCTCTTTATAGATCCGTTTCTCTTTTTTTCTCTCAAAGTTTCACCCCTTTAAATACCAGGGGCGGGTCCACCACGCCCCTCGTTCTCCCTCATTGGCAGGTCAAAAGAGAAGGATTGCCCTCGTCTTCATTGGCGGGTCAAAGGTCTGCCCTCGTCCCGGAGCCACCTTCGTCTCTCATTTACGCAGTAAACACAAACACATTCCTCATCGTCTGGAATGAGGGCGCCATAACTCTCATCCATTCATCTCACACCTGGGCTTCAGCCCACTCTCAATACATCGACTTCTATTCAAAACTTTCATAAAAGGAATGCCTATTGACACCGGCATTCCTTATCCATTGTAGATTCAGACCAGATGTCTGCGCTTGTCGAGCCAGTCAACAAACAATGACCCATGGCCACCTGCACCTGTCATCAACATCTGTTTGGGGATGAATGGATAGAGGGTGATTTCAGATGAATTGACAGGGTGGGGTTCACATCAGTGAACGTCACACTCTATATACTGGCTCTGCTCTAATCAAATTCCGGATCTCTCCACCAATTAGGAGGGAACTTCAAAATTTCTTTTACATAACAAACCATTCCCATACCTCCTTCCTCCAGCAATGACGACCTCGAAATTGCAATTAGAAGGAGGCTTGGAGAAAACATCTCTGAGAGCTCTTATAGAATCTTCCAAAACCAAAATTTAAGCAACCCCCACCAAAACTCCCTCCCGAAATTTCCGAACACGATTTCTGTGTGAATTTTGCAGCTTTTCGCCACAGAAATCCGGGTACTCTTGGAGGAAAATCGCATATTCAAAACCGCCTTAAAACATTCGCGCTTTCTAAAGGGGCGCGCGGCAGTCCAATGGCAAATCACCCTCTGGAGGCGGAAGAGATTTGCCGACAGCCTTCAAAAGATGTTCGATCCCAACACTGAAGCTGAAAACGAACGTTTACAGCTCATACAAGAGAAAATTAAAAGATTCCTGGACGCTCCTACCTGCTGTCTGGGCCTGGAAAAAAACGTCCAGCGTCTCCCCTCAAATTCGTTCTTTTTCATTGTTATGCTGTTCAATCAGTAATGGAGAACTGTCCTTTCCCTAAATTGGAAGACTGCCGTGGTGGTCCCCCATACTTAAACAATTCTGATGATACTCGACACCATAAAATTACTGTCAATATCGCTACTCGGTAGCTTGAGCAAGCGTATGAATTTGTTCTTTGGTCGCCTTAATCTGGCACTGCAGCCAGAAATATTATTATTCCTTAACAGCATGGCTTTTGTCACACAGTGCTCCACAGTAACAGTTACTAAGAGTTACTAAGCTGATTCATCACGGCTTTCAAAATAACCAGGCCACAGGTATGCTTTTGTGGACATAGCCAAACCTTTGACAAAAGTTGGCATGATGGCTTGCTATCAAAGGTGATACGACTTGGGTTTTCGGACCAACTCATCAAATTATACACTCCCTATCTAAACTCCCGTGAATTTAGAATTAGAGTTGAAAACAGTCTCTCCACCCACTCGTCCCAAATCTCAGTGGGGTAAGGATCTTTATTTGGGCCCAAGCTCTTTAATCTATACATCAACGACGTTCCCCAAGGCTGCGAAGTCCCGCCAGCGATGTACGCGGACGACACCGCCATTACACCGCAAAGAACATTTATAACCGCACCGGTATTATTGAGCGGCTACAAATTATGTCATTCGATTCGAAACCTGGCAACGACTGGAAAATAAAGGTTAATGCATCTAAAGAGCATGCCTCACTCTCTTTACGAGACAGCGGTGCATGAGCCTCCCGCATGTAAACATTTTTTTAATCGGCCTGTCCTTGGGTTGCTGAATATAAGTACCTAGGCTTAATAACTTGACACTAGAATTAAACTTTGCTAAACACATCCGTTCCACCACCAAAGGCGGCTGGAATGAAGCACTCTAAATCGCTTGATTTCTCCCAAGAGCGAGCTCGCATTAGACCCAAGGTTCTATTATACAAAGCCATGCTTCGTCCCCATCATGCTGTTACGCTTCTCCCATCTGGGAAAAGCGGCAGTTACTCACCCTGAAAGATTGCACATTTTCAAAACATTCAACTAGAAGTAAAAACGGCAAACGCACCTTGGTTTTGTCGGGAACGAAGTCTTGCATAAAAGATCTTAATGTTCCGCCGCTTCTTGATTTCATCAAAAACAATCAGAAAATTTCTTCCAACCGGTTACCACAGATTTCAAATGAGATCTATCAGGGGAATCGGCTTACAACAGTCTATTCTAGCTCTTCTAAGAGAGACCTAGAGCAGTTCTTAATCACTCGTATCAACACTTCCCAACAAGAAAGGATGAGAATGTCTTGATACGAATTAAAATATGAGCTTTTATTGTTACATAGTTGTTTTTCTTTTGCAAGACTTAACTCACGTTAATTATCCCCAAGCCATGCAAGGATTTTTGATCGCATTTAGTGTAGCAAGCTTCACCCCTCAAGATGCTTATTTCAAACTCCTCTACCTTTTTTCTTACTTTTTTCTTCAAGTGGTTATTTAAAACTTCCTTTTCAATAACCGCACGCGAGGATTATCTTAAGAGGTATCGTGTAGCGGACTTAAAAAATATTATTCTCTTAATCCTTGTTATTAAAATATATCCCCTCTCTCCTCGTTCCGTCGAGATGCGGCAGACAGTTGAAAAGACAGGCTTTGCTGTCATGGAGATGTGACATCATATTCTCTTCGTTTTTCCTATGAAAGCAAAACAGAAACAAAAATCACAACTGGGAGAGTGGTTTCCCCACCCACCCCTCCATAGCGTTGTTGCGCTACATTCAATGAGGACAGCTTTCTATTTTTATATAACTTCAACAAATTGTTCAATTTATTATGATGAGTGGATAATAGAGCTTTCTCTAAGGTTCCACGTAAATGTATAACCGTTACCATAACGCCATGAATTGGCATTCATTGACTGTTTTCAGTTAACATTGCTTGAAAACTGGTTAGAACTTTTAGTGCCCCCCCTCTCTTCTGCTTTAAAAATCAATTCTTTATTAATAAATTCGCATGCTAAGTTATATCATATTATCGATGCATTTTTCTTCTATTTTAAACATTCAAAATTACAAAGTCCGTCGCCAAAAGTTCTTGCGTTGCTTATAGACGCGAGGTTAATCGTTAGTCTAATTTGAACATATATAAATAAAAACAGACGTAAATGTGATCGATTTTATCTTATTCTTTATCTCTGATCCAAATTTATGTTTTCTGCTGATCCCGTAATAGCAAAGATCAATATTTATCCCGTTAAACCAATGCTGGATTTATTTTCTTTATTTATATGATGAAGAGAGCAATTATCATATGAATGGAGGGAAGTATTTGCGCCAGCTGCTCTCATCTTTTCCTATAATCTTCATCTATATTAGATCTAAGAACTGTTGAGATCCTATATATCCTAATTATATGAAAAGTAAATACGAGCATTAGATTTATTTTAAAGATTAAATCCGACAATTTGCTAGATATTAGAGACATATTAAAAGCAAACAAGAGCAGTCTTTTTTTAAAGAAAATTCAGTTATAAATAAAATTATAAATAAATAAAATCTAATGAAAATAGAAATGCATGTTCTTCGAAATTTTTTATTTCCATTTTGATTGTCTAATGAAAAATATTGTTAATAACTGCTTAGTTGGAATAAACTATCTTAGCCTATTTTGTAAAAATTTACTCCCTGAAAAATAAAAGCTTGGTACTTTGGTATGCTGAGTACTTACATTATTATTCCATCAACCAATTTTAGTAAAATAGAGACATGTAAATACCGTGATATCCAGCCAATAGTGTAAAAATCGTTCCCACCCATGTTCGAACACAATAATAATGATGACAGCATTTGGCGATATTTTTTTATTTGGCGAAATGAGTCATCGGTATTTTACGTTTAGTATTAAATATTTTTGTACATATTTTCCTATAAGAATTTTTTATTGAATGATTCAAAACAAAATTAATCTATCAAATTTTTAGTTTTCTCCCTGTAAAAAAAATATTTTCTTTTCCCCACAACTAATTATTTTTAACTTTCGCGTTAAAAAGATATCCCATTCTTGTTCGATTGGGAAGTCTGTCATCCCCCAATGAATGCCTGAAATGTGCGGACCCCATCAAGCAAAAGACTATATTTTGGGTTTGAAGACCCCCTAAATGCGAAAATTGCGGGGACAGGCACCCAAATTGATGCAATGCCCGGGGTTTTCCCAAAAGGCTCCAAAACCACCAAAAAAAAGGTGGAAATATTAAAATAATAATGAAGCCCCCCAAAAAAACATTAATCAAAGAAATCAAAATAGAACGGAGGGCGCCTCGTCACAAAATTTGAAAACAATAATAACCGGTCTCCCATATTTCCCGAACCCAAAGCCCCTAAACTACCTTACTCCAAAAAGTTGTCCCCCCGACAAATTCCGGAAAACCCAACCAAGGAAAAATATAAAAATAAAATGATCAAAATTTTTGCTCTATTCTGTTCTGTTTTGGCCATTCAATGATGAGAGTAGCCCAAAAAATTTACGAAAAGCTTTTCGGGGCTCCCCCTGCCAAAAATCAAAGATGCTAACGAAAACCGCGAAATTTTTTAAGGGACGAGAATAGTACGGGGCGAAATTTACGCCCCAATGCTCACCAAATTAAATTCCAACGGCAATCGTCGATTTGCTTTGAAGGAACGGACTTCGCCCCAAAAATTTGTAAAGTCCGTGATTTTGTATCAGAACAGAACCCTGATCGTTGTTATTCAAAAAAAAAACTACAACCAGGTCTAGATCCACTTTTGAGAATTATCGTCTTAAAAAGGAGACAAAAATAATTTTCCGCGTACTCAACAGATGGAGGTAGCTATTTACTAAAAAAATTACGATCATAACAGGTTCCAACCGACTTTGCGTATAGGGATGCAACCGCAACGAAATTAAATTTAATAATTTTCCCCTTTGAATTGTTTCGCGTACGCCCCAAACACCGGAAAAAAAATAGAAAAAATTTTTGATAAAGATTTTCTCAAAATTTTAACGGGCCAAAAATATCATTCTGAGACTTAAATCCCAATCGTGGGGGAATAACCCAGATCAAAGCATTTGGCTATGCCTTTGCAAAATTGTTAATAATAAACCGAATGTAAGTATTGTAGCACCCCATTTTCAATTTCAACGCTACTCTAGATGGGGGGGAAGAACTTTTTGATCTAGCCCGTTCTAAAAAAAATCCCTTTTCAGACCGGTAGATGATCTTTAATCGGGTCATCTACCGGTCATTCTTCCTTGTAACGTCGTCGTCATTTGTACACAAAAAAAATTTTTTTCAGCCTCATTTTAAAAATTTTTAATTAGTATTTAATAGATTCAAAAATATTTCTTTAAAAAGGGCTAAGGGGGGGCGGACAGTTTTTTATCACTCGAGGTCAACCTAGTTTTTCCCGGGGCTCCAGTTTACCCATGGCTCTATCTCCAAGTCTCTCTCTCCTTCCAAGTCGTTTCCCAGGTTTCCTTTTTGTCCGTTTTTTTTTTTCTCTCGTTTCCCCCCTTTTAAATACCGGGGGCGGGTCCACCCCCGCCCCTCGTTCCCCCTCATTGGCAGGTAAAAAAGAAAAGGGGTTCCCCTCGTTTTCCCCTTTTTTGGCGGGTCAAAGGGTCTGCCCTCGCCCGGGGGCCCCCTTTCCCGTCTCTCATTTACGCGGTAAACACAAACACTTTCCCCTCACCCGTCTGGAATAAGGGCGCCATAACTCTCATCCATTCATTCAAAACCGGGGCTTAAACCCCCCACTCTCAAAACATCGACTTCTATTCAAAACTTTCAAAAAAGGAATTTTATTGACACCGGCATTCCTTATCCATTGTAGTTTCCCAGACCAGATGTCGGGCGCTTGCCCGGGGCCAGTCAACAAAAAAGCCCCCATGGCCACCTGCCCCCGTCACCCAACATCTTTTTGGGGGATAAAATGGATAGGGGTGATTTCAGATGAATTGACGGGGTTTGGGCCCACATAAATTGAACGTAAACACTCTATATACTGGCTCGGGGTTTAATAAAAATTCCGGACCCTCTCCACCAATTAGGGGGGAACTTAAAAATTTCTTTTACATAACAAACCTTTCCCATACCTCCTTCCTCCAGCAATGACGACCTCGAAATTGCAATTAAAAGGGGGTTTTGGAGAAAACACTTTTGAAGTTTTATAGAATTTTTCCAAAACCAAAATTTAAGCAACCCCCAAAAACTCCCCCCCGAAATTTCCGAACACGTTTTCCCTTGGGGGAATTTTAGTTTTTTCCCACAGAAACCCGGGTCCCTTTTGGGGAGGAAAATCCCTTATTCAAAACCCCCTTTAAAAAACATTCCCTTTCAAAAGGGGGCGCCGGCATTTAAGGCAAATCACCCTCTGGAGGGGAAGAGTTTTGCCGACAGCCTTAAAAAAGATGTTCGACCCCAACACTGAAGTTTTAAAAATTTACACCAAAAGGAAAATTAAAAGATTCCTGGACGCCCACCTGTTGGGGGGCCGGGAAAAAAAACGCCCAACGTCCCCCCTCAAATTCGTTTTTTTTATTGTTATGCTGTTCAATCAAAAGGGAAAAACCGGCCCTTTCCCCCTAAAATTGGAAGACTGCCGTGGTGGCCCCCCATATTTAAAACCCCAATTCTGATGATCTCAAACCCAAAAATTATTGCCCAATATCGCTACTCGGTAGTTTGAGAAAAGGTATGAATTTGTTTTTTGGGTCGCCTTAATCGGCACTGAAAGCCAGAAATATTTTTATTCCTTAACAGCATGGTTTTTGTCACACAGTGCTCCACAGAAACCCCATTTTCCTTAAGAGTTACTGCTGATTCATCACGGTTTTCAAAATAACCAGGCCACGGGTATGCTTTTGGGGACATAGCCAAACCTTTTTGAAAAAAAGTTGGCATGATGGCTTCACCCAAAGGTGATCGACTTGGGTTTTCGGACCAACTCATAAAAAATTATACACCCCTATCTAAACCCCCCGTGAATTTGGGGTTAAGAGTTAAAAACAGCCCCTCCACCCCTCGCCCCAAATCTCAGTGGGGTAAAAGGATTTTTATTTGGGCCCAAGCTCTTTAATCTATACATCAACGACCCCCAAGGCTCCCGAAGTCCCCCAGCGATGTACGCGGACGACACCGCCTTTTTAACCCAAAAACATTTATAACCGAAAATATTATTGGGGGCCCCAAAAAATTATGTCATTCGATTCGAAACCGGGCCCAACGACGGGAAAAAATAAAGGTTTTTTATCAAAAAGAGCATGCCCCCTCCTTTACGAGACAGCGGTGCATAAAACCCCCCCAGTAAAATTTTTTTAATCGGCCTGTCCCTTTGGGGTTCTGAATATAAGTACCTTTGGCTTAATAACCCCCTTTACACTAAATTAAACTTTCAAAAACATCCGTTCCACCCCCAAAAAGGGGGCTGGAAAAAGGGAAACACCTAAATCGCTTGATTTTCTCCCAAGAGCGAGCTCGCATTAAAACCCGGGTTTTATTATACAAAGCCATGCTTCGTCCCCCTCAAGGGTTTAAAAACCCCCATCTGGGGAAAACGGCAGTTACTCACCCCGAAAAAATTGCACATTTTTTTAAAACATTCAACTAAAATAAAAAAAGGGAAACGCACCTTGGTTTTTTCGGGGAAAGAAGTCTTTCATAAAAAATCTTAATGTTCCGCCGCTTCTTGATTTCATCAAAAACAATCAGAAAAATTTCCTTTTTTAAACCCGGGTTTCCACAGATTTAAAAAGAATCTATCAGGGGGGAAACCCCGGGTTTCAAAAAATTTTATTCCCAGCTCTTCTAAAGAGACCTAGGGGCAGTTCTTTTCCCCCTTTTGTATCAAAACTTCCCAACCGGAAAAAGGGTGAGAATGTCTTGATACGAATTAAAAAAATGGGGCTTTTTTTGTTACATAGTTGTTTTTTTTTCAAGACTTAACCCCAAGTTAATTATCCCCCCCAAACCATGCAAGGTTTTTGATCGCATTTAGTGTGGGAACTTCACCCCCCAAGATCTTATTTCAAACTCCTCTACCTTTTTTTTTACTTTTTTCTTCCCAAATGGTTATTTAAAACTTCCTTTTTAATAACCGCACGCAGGTTATCTTAAAAGGTAAAGTGTAACGGGGCTTAAAAAAAATTTTCTTTAATCCTTGTTATTAAAAAAAATATCCCCCCTCCCTCGTTCCGTCGAGATGCGGCAGACAGTTGAAAAGACGGGCTTTGCTGTCATGGAGATGTGACATCATATTCTTTCGTTTTTTCCCATGAAAGCAAAACAGAAACAAAAATCCCAAATGGGAGAGTGGTTTCCCCCCCACCCCCCCAAGCGTTGTTGCGCTACATTCAATGAGGACAGCTTTTTTTTTTATATAACTTTAACAAATTGTTCAATTTATTTGGGTGAGTGGATAATAGAGCTTTTCTAAGGTTCCACGGGAAATGTATAACCGTTACCATAACCCAAAGAATTGGCATTCATTGACTTTTTTTTCAGTTAACATTGCTTGAAAACTGGTTTTTGAACTTTTAGTGCCCCCTCTTTTGCTTTAAAAAACAATTTTTATTAATAAATTCGCATCTAAGTTATATCATATTATCGATGCATTTTTTTTCTATTTTAAACATTCAAAATTACAAAAATCCGTCGCCAAAAGTTCTTGCGTTGTTTTAGAGGGAGGTTAATCGTTAGTCTAATTTGAACATATATAAATAAAAACGGTAAATGTGATCGTTTTTTATCTTATTCTTTATCTCTGAAAATTTATGTTTCTGCTACCCCGTAATAGCAAAGTCAATATTTACCCCTTTAAAACCCAAAGTGGATTTATTTTCTTTATTTATATGATGAAGGGCAATTATCTATGAATGGGGGGAATATTTGCGCCATGCTCTCATTTTTTCCTATAATCTTCATCTATATTGATCAAAGAACTGTTGAGATCCTATATATCCTAATTATATGAAAAGTAAATAAAACATTAATTTATTTTAAAGAAAATCCGACAATTTGCTGATATTGAGACATATTAAAAGCAAACAAGAGCAGTTTTTTTTAAAAAAATTCGGTTATAAATAAAATTATAAATAAATAAAATCTAAAAAAATGAAATGCATGTTCTTCAAAATTTTTTTATTTCCATTTTGATTGTCTAATGAAAAATATTGTTAATACTGCTTGTTGAAAAAACTATCTTAGCCTATTTTGTAAATTTTTCCCGAAAAAAAAAAGCTTGGTACTTTGGTATGCTAGTACTTACATTATTATTCCATCAACCAATTTGTAAAAAAGAGACTGAAATACCGTGATACCCAGCCAATAGTGAAAAAAATCGTTCCCCCCCATGTTCGAACACAAATAATGATGACAGCATTTGGCGATATTTTTTTTTGGCGAAATGAGTCATCGGTATTTTACGTTTAGTATTAAATATTTTGTATATTTCCTATAAATTTTATTGAATGATTCAAAACAAAATTAATCTATCAAATTTTTAGTTTTCTCCCTGTAAAAAAAATATTTTCTTTTCCCACAACTAATTATTTTAACTGCGTTAAAAGATATCCCATTCTTGTTCGATTTGAATTTTTAATACAGAATAGTGACTGTAAAATGTTTTTTTTTTTGTTTTGCTTGTGCCAATGATTGGGGAAAAAATTCAGACGCTTTTTTGGCGAAAAAAAATTCACTCAGTACAGAATGTAAATCTAACCTTTTATAACTTTGGCAGAAACAAAAACCAGTTTAAAAAGAATATAAAATAATAACAAAACAATGAAAAGGGAAGGCAAATTAAATTTTCCTTGCCTTTAGGGTAGAATGAATGCTCTTCATGTTACAGAGTTGAATAAATTATAAATTTAATATTTGGGTATCTCTTCCTTTGCCAGTATACTTGCTTAAAAATCAGAAAAGGTCAACGCATAAAAAAAAACACAATGCACTAGGGCGTTGCGCACAAAGGGGGTTCTAGGGGGCCGGACCCCCAACGCCCCCGGGTTTTTTTCGATTGACTATAATTCTAATTATAGTACGTAAATTTAATTATTTGTTATTAATGATTAATTTTATTTAAATTTAAACTTTAAAATTTTTAATAATTGTTTTTCTTTTTTTTGTTCCCGAAAAACGACAAAATCAAAAAAGGGGATGATATAAGAATGGAGGACTTTCGACCCTGGAAAACCCCTTTGAAAAATTCCTGTGTGCACTGCTGCACTAGAGTATATGTTGATTTATAACATATATATAAAGAAATGGTTTTAACTTTGTAGTCTGCTTTATGTGCTATTGGATTCAATTTTAAATATTATTGTTAAGACTAATTCGAAAATCTGGAGAATGTAGAGATTTGTGTACATGTAGATAATCCAAAATAATGTATATAAATAGTTGTAAACCTAAGTATAACTAATCAGAACAGTAAGAAATATTAGCCACACACGCACAGTAGTAGAATAGCAAACTCTTGGTCTTAGGAAACAAAAATGCAGGTTTAAACATGTTTTTTGGCCAGACAACCTTCTCCTGTAATTTGCTTATACAAATATATATCGGTTTCAAAAGATTAAATGAAAGTCGAATTAAAATGCTTTGCAAAACTGTCAGAGACCACCTTTTTCTCCCGAAAATTTCTGAGATTTTATGCATAATCAGATTTTTTATATTTAAAATTATTTAAGATACAGTAGAATTTTTGGAAAATTTGTCAATTTCAGATAATTTTATCTCGAGTGGATGTCCAACACATCAATGAAATGTTTAAAATATGGCGTTTTTTACGACAAGAAGCGGACACAGTAACGTAGCATGGGAGGAGCAGAGGGGACCATGGCCCTGGGAGGCATACGAAAAGGGGAGGCGGCAAGCACCGCGATATTTAAATTTAAAAAATATTTCAAACTCCAAATCGCGCCCGCGTGACGAAACTGACGGAAACTAGTGAAAGCTTTAATACACGCACAGATGCAGGAAGTTTATTAGTCGCTATGCAATCGCATTCGTTTTTATGCTATTTGGGCTTCTGGCAACCGGTACTGTGTGAAGTCAATGATGCTCAAAATTATTTGCAAACAGAGGGACTAAATATCCATCAATGTGTTCAAAAAATAAGTGCTTTACAGACCGTATTAGAAGCAAAACGAGAGGAATTCGTGGATTACGCTTAATATAATGCTAAAAGTTTATGTGAAGAGCTTGAAATTTCTTTTGAACCCCCAAGACGAATCAGGAGGAAGCATATATTTGGCGACGGAAGTAAAAATGTTCAGTTATCGTACGAAGATGACTTGAGGGAAACAATGTTTTCTTCAATAGACAGCGTAACTGCTGAAATATTAGGGAAAGATTCCAACAGTTTCAGTATCTAGTGCAAAAATATGCTTTTTTTAAGGCCTGAAGTAATAATAAGCATGGACGAACTTAACTTAGATCAAGTTCCTCAAGACATTAATGAAGAATTCCAACTTGAGCGCGAACGTCTACAAGCTTTCGTAGCTACAACAGACCCAGGCTGTAAAAAGAAACTCATTAGGTCCGGCTCTCTGGGTGTATTAAAATATATTATTGAGTCCAAACTTGAAGATGGCTTACCAAACGTCAGAATGTTGGGAAATTTTTTAACATCTGCCAGCAGTAATGCCAGTTGCGAGAGAAGCTTCTCTAAGCTAAAATTAATCAAAAATTATCTCAGATCGACTATGTGTCCACGTTAAGGCTGAAAAATTTAGCTATTCTGGCAATTGAACTTGACATATATACTGATATTGACAATTGTATAAAATATTTTGCTATGAAAAAAAACACAAAAAGTGCACTTTTAATCAATAAAAAAAATTTAAAGCTGCTTTTTTTTTACTTTTACTAATTTTCTTAACTAATAATTAAAATAGAGAGGCGACACATTTCTGGTCGGCCCCAGGCGGTGAAAGCCCACGTTACGCCACTGAGCAGACAAAACAATTTTTTTTTTAAATTGCCTCAAATTCAAATGACGAACCAATAAAATATATATGCCTTCAGTAGGCCATTCGTGGCTTGCGGGCCACTGGTTGAAGATCCCTACATTAGAGCATTAAGAAAAGTACTCGCGACAAGTCTCGTAATTTAGAATTACAATCCAAATAATAGGACTTCCTCCTAATCTACAAATTCAGTTCCATTTCACACTCAAAAACTATTAATCCTCACTGCGCGCGCGCTGTTCTTTATTTATCCATCTCTCAAAGTATATTTAACTTTTAGATATTTATAACCACAATAAGAAAAATAATATACCTGAATTAAAACTTAATTCATTATATTTGTATGTTGCAAACTTTTCCGTGTATTGACAATATCATTTCTTATACCTCTCATTGTCTGTAGGTCGACGATCACTTATTACTGTTTGACTGATTAAAAATATCTGTCTTAAAAATGTTTTAAAAACATTTTTAATTTTACTTCGAAATGGGTATAAAGGATTATTTCAACTCGAGTAATAAAAAGTAAAAATAAAAACTGCTTTACAAAGATACTACATAGATTTAAAAAAAAAATCGAAATAAATTTCACCGATATCTGTTGGCTTAAATGTGTCAAATCTTCATGAGATATAGATCAATCATGTGATTCAGGTTGTAGAGTAAAAACACATTCGGTCTTGCTGTGAACATTGCGAAATATAGATTTAAATGTTTATCTTTCAAGCATGAAGAATCATGCTTATCATTCATTCATGCATACTTTTCCCCCTTTTGCATTAGAAAATTTCCTGGTCTAATTCTTAATGTTCTTTTTCATTCTTATTTCTGAAAGAATAGGTGATTCCATCTGTTGTTTCTTTCGTATTTGAATTCGATTCACCCGTTACTTAAGCCAATCGATATAAAAAAAAACAATTTCAAGACTATTAGCGATGGACCTACTAATTTCGCACAACGGTCAAGAGGCGAGAATGACGACTGAAAGCTAGTGTTTTCACTTTTCCTTAAACTTCCACAACACACTAGAGAATAGGTTGACTTTGATACTAAGATTTCTTTTAAGGTATCCGACTACGTTCGGAACCGTGATTTTAAAGAGGCGCACAAATGGATAATTTTCATTATATTTAGTGTCACTTAGATTAGAATGCATGTATAAAATTGTTTTAAGAACATTTTTTGACAAAAAAAAAATTATTTAAATACAATATTTCGGCAAAAAATTAACTTAGAATAACCTTCTTTCAAAATGTTTCTCTTTTGTGAAAAATGATTCTATTATAATAATATTTTGCCTGTATATAGCTCAGACCTCTGTACAGAGTCTCAACTATGATTTTTGAAAAATTCACATTATTTTCAGAGTTACAACCCATTGAAATAATTTTCGGCGTTTTTTCTTAAAATTTCTCCCCTCTGTTGTCATAAAACATGGATAAACCCACTTCTAAGTTATATATTTTAAAAATTCTAGTTGAGCCTCTGTACAGAGGTCAGAGTTATATACAGGCAAAATATTATCAAAATAGAAGCATTTTTCACAAAAGGAGAATATTTTGGTCATTCTATGTTCATTTTTTGTCAAAATGTTGTTCTTAAATAATTTTTTATTGTAATACTATTCTGAAAATATAATTTTATATACATTTTCTAATCTAAGTGACACTAAATATCATAATTATTATCCACTTACACGCTTTTGCAAAATCACGGTTCCGAACGTAGTCGGATACCTTAAGGTACACCAAACTCCTCATTATTTAAAACGGCAAGGCTTTTAACGGAATCAAGTGGCCGTGGTAGCCAGTGATTATGGTCACGAACTCGTGGTGGATGTATAATGAATTCGAGCCGTAGTGCCCCTGAGTGAGTGAATATTAACTTCGCACTGTTCAGCTACTCGAGTGCTTTTAGCGACGGACCTCGTAATTTTGAACCATGGTCAAGTGACGAGGACTACACCTGAGCTGGCACCCCCTCTCCTAACTACCACACCACACCACACCAGGGGAGAACGTTTGAGCTCTCGACAGATTTAATGTGCATTACTCTCACATGGCGAGTCTTTAGTGGTACTGGGCTCGAACTCGTGACAAGCCAGCCACGATCCGATACCATGGCCACCTAGTGCCACTGAAGACCCGCAGTGTAGAGAACTGATGCTCGTTAAATCTGTCAAGACTCGAAGTTCTCCCATCGGCATGGTGTTGTAGTTTGGAGAGGGAATACCAGCTTAGGTGTGGTCCTCAGCACTTGACCCCGGTTCATAATTACAAGGTCCTTCACCTATTGTTGTGAAATATATGGCCCAGAAGGTTCTGAGTGGGTGGAGCGTAGCTGTCACCACGCTCAGACCCCACGGGGTATATCTCACGTGGTATATCTCACGTGGTATATGTAACGGATTCTGCTTCAGTGTTAATTTTGAACTTGACTTCGGCATAACTTGGTGTGCCGTTGTTTACTAGGATTTTTCTCATGAATATATTTCCGTCTAATATTTTAATTTGATGGTTTACTTTTTGTGATATTATTAAGTTTTTTTTTATTTAAGTTTATTGTGTTACAAATAAATCCAGGAAAAGACCAACTTGATCTCCAGAATTATTTGAATAACACCACACACATAAATGCACCAGTAATATCAGTATTAACATTATTGTAATTTTTACACCTACACCCCTCGTGTTGTTTTACAGTACTATGTTAATATGACTCTCCCTCACTCTTGGCAGGTATGTTTCTTTTGTTGAGTAGAGATCCGCTAAGAACGGATTTTGTTAAAATCTACCTCCACTGTGGTTTGTGGGGAGTTACAGGCAAACGTATTCGTTTTTTTAATCTATTCAACGTTCAGACTTGAAATTCGGTGTCCATGTATCTTTCAATGGGTAGAAATGCGCTATGAACGGGATTTTTGCGAAAGTTGACACCTAAATGGGGAAGGGATGGGGCATTACAGATAAAAAAACGAAATTTAGCTAAGATGTCTTTCCTGTTAAGTAGATATCCTCCTAAAATGGGGTTTACGTAAATCGACTCCGAAGGGGAAATTATGGGGGCGTAAATGATAAATATACTTCCGTTCTAGAAATTCAAGCCCTGTCCTTTTTAAATCAAGAGACGGAATTTATAGTAATGTTTTTTTTTCCCGCCCACTCCCATCACGAAAATCTTTTCTAAGTCAAGATTCTTTCATCAATTTTTATTTTATTTTATATTCGTAAATTTATTCATATTCAAGTAATTTTTTTCTTTTCATTCTCATTAGTTATATTTTAAATATAATTCCTTAAAAAGTGCAATTTGAAAGCGTTTTAATGTTATTTAAAATGTTATGAAAGAAGATGAAGGTTCGGAAGAACTAAGTGCTCTCACTCCAACAAACAACATTTACATAGTATTGTTTTTCAATACATTTATAAAGCTAAATGATGGAACTATGGCGTTTGTGGAGTGCTGCCGCCGTGATAGGGTGGCCACGGTAGCCGAGTGGTATAGGTATCGGATCGTGGCTTGCCTTGTCACGAGTTTGAGCCCAGTACCACTAAAGACCCACCGTGTAGGGCAGCGATGCACGTTAAATCTGTCTAGAGCTGAAACGTCCTCCCGTTGGTGTGGTGTGGTAGTTAGGAGAGGGGATGCCAGCTCAGGTGTCGTCCACGTCATTTGACCATGGTTCAAAATTACGTGGTCCGTCGCCAAAAGCCCTCGTGTAGCTGAACAGTGCGACGTTAATATTCATTCATTCAATCAATCAATCAATCAAGCCGCCGTGATAGGACACTAGAAGGGTAGATGAGCCAACAGAGCACCGAAAGAAGGAATGAAGAAAAACGGAAGAGAGATGAAGACGCGAAGTGAAGCAAGCGGTCGCGTGAGAAACCCTTAATTTAGCCGTCTGCGCGCGCGCGAGCGAGGTAGTACTGTAAACAACTCCGCTATCCAGACTGTGTTTACGTTCATGCAGGAATAACTATTAAATTTTTGTAAAATTTTAGCATGTGTTTAAATTTAAACTCAAACTCAGAGGCACAACAGCCCATGAGGGCCAGGGCCTACTGTGCCCATCCCAGTATGCGTGATCATTAGGCGCTGAGGTGCATGAGCAGATGTCCCGATCAGGTGGTCAGTCTGAAGCGAGACCCCCAGTGCTTTTAATTTCCAAGCAAGCTTGATACTCATTTTATCAACCACTGCAGTTGGGATGAAATTTCAATTTAAAGTGTAAATAAATTAATGTGACTGGATGAAGCAATCGTTGTTTCTACATCACGTGATAAGCAAAAAAACTCAGATAAAAACAAGTAACATAAAAAAATTAAAGGTAATTCCTACTTTGGAGTCGCTATCTGTTGCAACTAGTTACAATTTCGTCAGAAATAAACGCAGAATAAATTTGAAATTAAAAATTGAAATTTAATTAGTGAATTAATATTTGAAAAAACTGTATTAACGTCAAGTGTCAACCACTACAAGCTTAAAAAAATGTATTAATGATGAACAAAAAGTATTTTATTAACGATTGAAAATTTGAGCAAGATATATAAATAAATATATATGGGGAGAGTGTGAAACTAATAGTAGGAATTGAATAACTTTAAAAAAAAAACAATCTCTATAGTCATACAATATAATGAAAAACCCAGTGAAGCGGGTGCGTAATGGCTAGTACATTTATAAAAAGCACAAATATAAAGCTTATTAGAAATAAATAAATTGAGACTGCATTTACAATGAGCTCTTACACAAAAGTAATGTGGAAAAAATGACAGATGTCTTAATATTTCTGTAAGCCTTCCTTCAAAAACAACTCGAAATAAGTTAATATTCGGTTCAACTTTCTAAAAACATCTCCAGAGCTGCTTATTTGCATATTATTTAAAACGATACCGAACAACACGAACGTATAAAAATATAACAATCGACAATGTGTTTATTTTAAATTCTACCTTTCCGCGAAATCTTAACCCTAAAAAGAAAAGAACTTTCCATCCTTTTAAGCAGATGCATTTCCTGTGGCAGTGTTTGAACAACTGTAGCAGAAGTTTTAAAGTAAATTAAAGAGTTCGGATTTGAATAATCCAAAACACACGTGAAAAAATAAAACGTGGAATCTCTTTTCTTAACCAGAGGGTACGAGATGCCGCCTGGTAGATTTATTGACAACAAAGTTTTACCGCAGGATAGTTTTCTTGGCGCAATTAGCGTGTCCAAGAAAAAGGAAAAAGTTTCTCTTTTCAAATTAATTGCCAGTAACTCGCAAAAGTGTGTGCAGGAAGAAAAAGAATTTTTATTGTTTCGAAAAAGAAGAAAGCAATCGTGAGAGATGTGTATCTCTGTTTGTGGAAATGAAATTTATGTTTTTATTTTCTTCTTATTTTTTAATGTAATTGTGGTGATATAGAAGAGTAATTCTATTAGTGTCTATTGGTTACAGCTATTGTCACCGATAACTAATTTAAAACCAAAATTTTTATACAATTTTTTGTTTCTTGCCTGAAAAAAAAATATTGTTTATTACGGTGTAATATACAGTAGAACCAGTTTTTGTGCGGTCCTTTTTTTTATGAGGTTTTATTTTTGAACCATTTTTTTTTCCGATCCTTTTTTAATTCTTTATCTACCGCATTATAATTTACTGCAGTTTTTTTTTATGCAAGATTTTTTTTTAAATCACTACATTGAAAATTAAGAGGTATACATAAAAAAAAATACTCAACTTTGGGAAATTTAATCCGTTAGAGCTAATTAATTAATCTAAGATATTCAACTGTAAAATTAATTATACTCATTGTTCACTTAAAATAAATAGTCAAATCGTTTTCTAAGGTCTTCATTAAAAAAAAAAAGACACTTACATTTTGACATTAACTACTTTTTCGGAACAAAAATGACAATCTTCGCAATCCGTTGAAAACGCAACTTCTGCTATAAAACTATTCGCCTTTCCCCCTAAAATACTCATCATAGAACCCGTGTTGACATATATCATGGAAGAGTGGATTTAAAAGAATATTCCTGCTAAGTATCGTCACAGTATTCGTAAAAATGGTTATTCTATGTAATTTTAAAGTGAGTGGTACTCTTATAAGTACCATCGGTGGATAAAGGATTAAGCGGTATATGAATTTCAACGGCTTCGGCGCCACTAATGTTTTCTATCAATGTACATATATGTACTTCAAGATGCTTTACTCATTGGCTATAAACAGTCTCTCGACAACGCACGTTCAAATACTTTCTCTCAACGCACTAGCAGCACGCACTCGATTGAAGACGAAACTTTCAATGACAGTGACATTATCAATAATTTGATAAACTATAAGACGGACGAGAAGAACCGGATTCTTTGAGAGCGGATAAAATATATGCAAGGATCCATCTTTCCAACCAATCGGAAAAGCATTTTCTTAAAATAGATACCTATTCCGAAAGGAGTTTGAAATTCAAAAAAGAGCTTCAATTATGTGTATTTGGTTATCGTAACGTTCACAAGCAACTGATCAACCGACCGCCGTCACAACAACTTATGGTGCCAAAAAAATAAATCCATTGAAATTGTATCTTCAAGTGACGTAAGAGATTTTGAACTTATTTATCACAGGAAGATGTGTGCTTTGGATTACGACGAGTAGCAGTGTAGTATGTATGAGCATTTTGTGTGTGAAAATTTCTCCATGTACACAATGAGAAATTAAAAGTTTTTAAAATATTTCCATCTGGAATTTATAATTTTTTTTGTTGTTTTTTGTATGCGGTAACCTCTCACGTAAAAAAATTTCTGTAATAAGTCGCAAAGTTGTTAGTTATATGTAAGTATTTATGGAATTTTCGTATATTTTTTTGTGCGGTTTCTTTTCATGGCGACCTATCTACCGCATAAAAATAGGTTTTACTGCAACTCATTTTACTAGTTTTATAGACCAAAATGACACATTGATACATTTCTCTCGTATCTCATTTATTAAGTTTTGGGATTTTTCTCCTTTATAATTTTATACTCAATCGAAAAAGAACAATTTAACGCAAATTTCAATTACATTTTAACTCATAAATGGAAAATTAATACACTCACTCGGTTCACTTATAATTTTTGAATTTTTAATTCCATTTTAATTTTTGCACTCATCCGAAGAAAAAGAATGCTGCAGTATTATTTCAGTTCATGATTTCATTAATGATAGAATGCTACATTGTTTACATTATCTTCATTCTCTATCTTTGAATATAAATAATGTACATAATCTCCAGAAATAAAATATCTACTGAATATAAATAATGCTAAACTAAATAATGTTTCTTATTCCTTTTTCTCAAAATTAAGATATGATTTACTTGCAGGAGTTTCGCCCCTTTATTATACTCGGACTGATAATTCATTATAATATTATTTCTGATTTTTCCCTGTATTTCACTCACACTCACTCACTCCAAACTTTTGTGCAAGAAACACATTTTTTTTTTATTTGGTACAAATTACAAAGTACAGGGTTATCAGGAATGCATGACCGGATTCCAAAATTTAATAATTCCCAGATGAATAAACAGAAAATGATAACTAACATGTCATTGTAAAGATACAATATGAATTATTTTTTCGTACGTAACGCTTTTGACGTAAAGTAAATAGGAGTTGATTGAAAAAATGATCGTTTTAAGCTTGATGCAGTTTTCGGTTCGGACCCGAATTTGTAACATTTTTTTCAGATATAAAAGAAATGAAAAATTAATATGATATTCTGGCTTCACTATCCTTTAAAGAGCAATATTTTTTTATATATATTTCCCATTTTTAACCGAGTTGATTCATTCTTTCTGGTATAAAATGTGTTTCGTGTTTTTTCTCCTATATCGTAATGTTAAATGGGCTACGCCTTTCCGTATTAAAACAAAAAAGAAAATATTCATGGAATATTTTGAAATTTTTAAAAACACTATATTGTTAACAGAATTATGAGCTAATATATTGCAAATTTCCGTGGAAATTGAGGCATTTTTCTGTCTGAAAATGTGCTTCACGTTTAGTTCAAGCTCTCGTACTTTTACCGAAGATAGCCTTAAGGTATCCGACTACGTTCGTAACCGTGATTTGAAAAAAGCGCATAAATGGGTAATTGTCGTGATATTTAGCGTCACTTAGATTAGAATACATGTATAAAATTGTTTTAAAGACATTTTGACAAAAAAAAAATTTTTTTAAATACAATATTTTGGCAAAAAATTAACTTAGAATAATCTTTTTTCCAAATGTTCTTCTTTTGTGAAAAATGCTTTTATTATAATAATATTTTGCCTGTATATAGCTTAGACCTCTGTACAGAGGCTCAACTAGGAATTTGAAAATTCACATTATTTTTTAGAGTTACCACCAATTTAAATAATTTTGGCGGTTTTTTCTTAAAATTGCCCCCCTCTTTTGTCGTAAAATATGGATAAACCCACTTCCAAGTTATATATTTCAGGGGCAAGGCATAGGTCAAATTGACCCGGGCCTCAGCCTTGGCGGAAGGGGGCTCGTCTCGTTTTCGACACGAGCTCAATAAAATCATGACCCGGCAAATTTTAATCATCAAATGTTATTCATAGACATATTCCCCCCTCCCCCAAACTGGAAGTTTTGAATTATAATTTATTCTATCTAAGCCGCACTTTTTCCTGTGTTAATGCAACTGAAAATGTGGTGAGACTTAGAACCGAAGGGAAAATTCGTTGATTGGGGCAATTAGAGCGATTACAGGGTCATTTGTTCATTTAAAAGTTTTTTAATACAGCTAATTATTCACTTCTTATAAGTTCTCATTTTAAATTTATTTTAATTTTGTTAAATTTGTTGTCTTTAAACCATTTTATACTATTTTTCATTCTTCCCAAAAACTGGTTGAGAACTTGGGGTGCGGCTTAGATTTGAATAATTACGGTATACTCCAACTAGCAGCTGTTGCAAGACTGCGAATTTAAAATGTAAAAAACGAATTTTTAAATAAAACATTTTTATTATAGATTGCTTTTGTTGAACTTTACAAGCATATAACCAGGGACGTCTTAAGACATGGGTCAGCTGGGCCCGGGCCAAGGATTCGACTTCAATGGCAGGCCTTGTCTCTTCTGGACTCAGCCTTAATAAGTTCATAATTCGAATAATTTCAACGGTCAAATGTTATTTCTGGTTGTATTCTCCGAAAAACCGGGCATTGCGAATGATATGCCAACAGGTTACATATGATGACCGTCGTTCCTGTACAGGTCGAGCCAGTTCATGTGATTGTAAGTCATGCACATTTATTTGTTTCAGGTTCTCCACTCGACCTCAATAAAATCATGATAGAAATAATTCTTTTATCATAGAATGTTATTCCTGGACATATTCTCTGTAAAATTGAGAATTTCCAACCTTAAACCAACTGGCAACAGTGGAAAAAGTACATTACTATCGATTAATCATCCTCCATGCCTAGGCCTGCTATCATACCCATACACAATCATTACTCATTAGCCGAAAGGTGGCAGGTTTGTACAAAGGTTTGGGAGATGACGAAACGTGGACATTTGTATGTTTCAAATTACCATTTGTACTAGTACTTGACATAGTACGTTAAATGCTGTCTGTATTTAAAGGTCCCAGATGGGACCTACTTTTGCATAGGGATCCATGATCTCGAGAAGCCTTAAAACGTCTTTACATATAACCAAATTCGACAGAAGGGTCGCAGATGGGTCCTATTTTTGTGTAGGTGAACAGGGCATCAAGAAGTCTTGAGACGTCCTTGTATACCCCACGACCAAGTACCCCGTACTATGATTTGCAGTGGAAAAACTCAGAATTCAAACTTATTTCGATTAAAGGATTTGACATAATTAAGATGAACACGCAATGTTTTTTTAATTAATATAAGCATATTAACTATTTCTAATTAAAAAAAGTAGTAAAATTTTCTCTTGAAAGAGCTTCAGTTATATAAATAGGAAGAAACGATTAATACAGGGATTAATACTCTTTTAAGCGTATAACATTGATATTTCTCTTGTAATTTTTTCCCTGCATGTTCAAAGAGCAAATAAAAATTCACAACAGCAAGTCATCGAATTATTGTCCTTTAGGAAAGCATATACTGGAATAAATTGAGTTTTTTAATTAGTATTTATAATTACTATTTACTAATTAAAAAGAAAAATAATCTCGACTAATCCTGATTAATTAATCAATATCTCCTACAATATTTAAAATCTTTCCTTGAATAATATTTTTAGAAAGTAAATTGAGATAATTTTAAAAATTATTGTAAACACGGAAATACTTATCATGAGGACTATTATATAGAATTTGTTTTTTGAAATTTAATAACCGAAATTGCAAATGAAACTGTAAAATGTAAGGGTCGCTCACATAAAAGTGGCTCTACAATCGGTTTAATAAAAGGTTTAATGCTATTATATAAATTAGTAAACAAAAAAAAGAAGTAATACAGACGTAAAAGATAGGCTAGACAAAGTCATCTTGTAGGTTGGAACAAGTGCCCCAGAGGTCCACGACATGATGGAAAGCTCCAGTGCCGGATTGGAACCAACTTTCAACAGCAGGTTCAATCTCATTATCGTCGGCAAATCGTCAACCCTTCGGAGTTATTTTGAGTGGACCGAAAATGTGGTAGTCACATAACGAGAGGTTTGAGCTGTAAGGGCCCGTTGGCGTGGTAGTTGGGAGAGGGGGTGTCAGCTCAGGTATCGTCCTCATCACTTACCCATGGTTCAAAATTACGAGGTCCGTCGCCAAAAGCCCTCGTGTAGCTGAACAGTGCGACGTTAATATTCACTTACTCACTGAGCTATAAGGGGGATACTTAAGAATCACCCTGCAGGAATTTCCATAACAATATTTGACAGGTTACAGCGACATGAGGACGAGCATTAACGTACAAGATGATAACCCCGCCGGACAGCATGCCACGTCAGTGGTTCTTGATATTCTTTCTGAGTTCATCCAGTGTGAAACAATACATGGTGGAATTGAAAGTCGCACCGTTTGGAGGCATCCATAATGCGAACGATGTCTTTTAACATGTTACAATGCTATCACACTGGCATCTGAAGATATCGCATGAAATTCCCAGCATTCTGTGCCCTCTATAGGGGCTTACACAGTCTTCTTTCTCTTCAATCAGAGGAGTTATTACAGCAATGCCACTTTCAGACCCTAAAACGTATGAAAGCTAGGAGCTACGGGTTAAAATATATCAGCCCAAGCCTCCTAACTAAGCTACATAATATTCACACAATGATTAACAATGGAACTGTGGGATTATACTGGTCCTAAAAGATAAAATGTGATGTGTCCATTATATCATATTAAGTCATTTTTTTTTAAATATAGAAGATGCTCATGAAAGTATTGGACTTATTCCATTTACTTTCTATGGCAAACACTACACTCGTCTTATTACGAATATTAGCTGTTATACCCGTTCTTTGCACGGGTGAAAATTAAACAATACAGTTTGAAGGATAAAGAAGTTTTTAATGAGTTAATTTTACGTGAATTGCAAATTAAACAGTAAAAAAGCTTTTTGCATATCTCAGCTGAATAAAAAAAAATCCTGTTTGTTAAATTTTAAGCCTGTAGATCTAATAGCTGATAAAAAGGAATTTTTTTTTATCTATAACTGCCCGTAACTCTCTTGTGGGTCGATTTTTGAAAACACCCTCCTAAGCTGACCTCTGCTCAGTAAATGTAACACAGTGTTACAAATTTTGTGTAGTGAACGCTTAAAATAGTACAAATAATTTATATCTGGAAGTGTAATACGTTAATATTACTTTTTGTTCTATTTATTTTATGTTAAAATTGTATTCAGCCTTACACTCCACCTGTTCAAGCTTTTGCAGTTTCTGGCACCTGGCGTAGACAATACAAAATGCAAAGCTTTGCTTCACATAAAATACAGATATATGCTGTCACGAACTTTTTTACAGATGACAGAATTTTTTCCTACTTACTTGACAATTATCGTTATATTTCGGACACTTCACACAATATCTTTATAAATTATAGCCTACGCGTTATTCTGATGTATAAGCTATATTATTGTAAAGTTTCATTAAAATCCATTCAGTTGTTTTTGCCTGAAGGAGTACCAAACATCCACACAAACTTTCACGTTTATAATATTAGTAAGGATTCAGGCATTTTTTCATTACAAGATACCATACACGCCGAGGAGATATTATGTAGTATCCATACGCGGAGAGCTTCCAATTGCAAATTTTAATGTTATTATTTCCTCCTTTATATTATTGATGTCGGATATTTTAAGGTCGCGAAAGCCTAGTGGGTATGGTCTCAAACTCGGGGACGACATGTTATGAGTTAGAGCCGAAGTGCTCCTAAAAAATTTTTAAAATTGTTTAAAAACGTGAAAGGGAGGAATGGGGCTATTGGGATAAAATTACATATTTGAAGAGCTCATAGGGAGAACAATCGAATCCAGCCGGTGCGGTCGACCAAGGTAGCATAGGATTCGAGTTATTAATGGGAAAGCCCTGTAGGGGAGGAGCACCGGAGGGGACCAATTTCATGTAAGGCTCGCAGATACACGAAAATATGGCGTACTTCCAAAAATCAAGTCCCAAGCTCAATTTCTTAGGGGGGTGAAATTTTTTCAGACCCCATAGGATTAACATGGGAACATGATATTTTAGTGCTTTAGCCCTCCCCATGCCTACACAATGAGAGTGTCAAGTATATGACTGGATGGGTCTCGACGAGTGGAACAGTCGGTTCGAATCTCAAGTCCGAGACTCAAACAGGAGCCAAGATATTGTGGATTTAAATAAATTTTAAAAGTTTAAAACAATTAAAAACTATGTATGGAATACCCCTATGAGCATGATATTATAATAACTGGAAGAGCAGCTAGAGAGCAATCGAATGAGCTAGGTTCGAATAGACTGTGAGGCTCGGGTGACGAGATATTGGCCAAAAAGCTGTAGAGGGGGTTGGAATGCACCGGGGGGGATGTGTCCCAGCAGATCCATGTTATTACGATCCCCCAAATATCAGTCCCTTAGCACCAAAAAGTGGCATATTTTTTTCATTTCATCCTTTCACTAAAACGGTTTGGAGATTTAACTAATTCACTTACTTACAATAGGGAAAAGACAAAGAGAATTTATTTTAACATCTTTCGTGAATTGATCATCTCCTATAGAGATTTGACGAAAGCCCTAATTTCATCGTTTCTCTGCGAAATATAGGCGGTGACCTTCAGGGGTGAAATCATGAGATTCTTTCTCCCCTGTCAAAGGGTCGCACGTACACACAAGTCATCCCCTCGCTCTCCTCCCCCACCAACGACTCAGCTAATTGCTGTATTTCATACTTTGCCGGTTTCTCATTTGGCATTCTATAGAATGCCTAGGCAATGCATGAAATAATTTTATATCATACATTGCCGGCTAGTTTTAGACTTTCTATAGAATGCCGGATTTCATACTTTGCCGGTAACATATACACTTGAAAACAAGCGACTGCAGCGCCGCTGAACTAGAGTTACAACAACATGTAACTGAATTATTACTGAGTAGGGTGATTCGTAAAGAAGAGAATACACTTTCCAGATGCTGCAAAACAGTAAAATCTAAGGATGGACACCACCTCAACGAACCGTAAGGTAGATGCAATCTAAAAGTTTGTGTTTAGGCCCTGATGTGGGAAGTGACGTAAGCAATATAACGCGTGCCACGTGACTAGCCAATCGAAATGGCGGTGTCATCAGCGGAGAGAGTTTTTTGTGTTATTGAATGGAATCCGCAACTGCTGTGCAGTGGCGTAGCGTGAGCTTTCGCCGCGTGTGGCCAACCGGAAATTTGTCGCCTCTCTATTTTAATTATTATTCAAGAAAACTAGTAAAAGTAAAAAAAAAAGCAGCTTTAAGTTTTTTTTTTGATTCAATGCGCTTTTCATATATAAATATATTTTATAGCAAAATCTTTTATTCAATTGTCAATGTCAATATTATGTCATGTTCAATTGCCAGAATAGCTAAATATGTAAGCCTTAATGGGGACATAGTCGATCTGAGATAATTTTTTTATTAATTTTAGCTTAGCCCCTCTTTCAACATATTTGTTTGCAGATGTTAAAATTTTTAAAATGGAAATGTTTGGAAAGCCATCTTCGTTTGGACCAATAATATATTTTAATAAACCCAGAGGCCAGACCAATATTTTTTTTTACACCTGGTTTTTGGCGCTACAAAAAATTTGGGGGTTACCGCGCTCAAGTGGAATTTTTTAAATTTAATGTCTTGAGGGCTTGTCTAATTTTCGTCCATGCTAAAATACCGGGCCCTTTAAAAAAGATATTTTGCCTAATTTCCCAACTTTGGAATCTTTCTCGAATTTCAACAGTGACTTGATAATAAAAAAAAAACATTTTTAACCTAATCATTTTCGAGATAACTGAAATTTTTACTTCCTGAAATATATGCTTCCTTTTTTGATTCTCGGGGGTTCAAAAGAAATTTCAAGCTCTTCACAAAACCTTTATCATATTTTAAAAATATCCACAATTTCCTCCCCTTTCTTCTATACGTCGGTTTTAAGGTTTTTCTTAGCACATTGATGGATATTTAGTCCCTTTTTTTGCAAATAATTTTGACATCACAGTACCGGTTGCAGAAGCAAAAAAAAAAAGGAATGCACATAATAATAAACTTCCTGCATCTGTCGTGTATTAAAGCTTCCACCTTTTCCCTCAGTTTCGTCCTGGGGCGTTTTGGGATTTTAAATATTTTTAAATTTAAAAAAAGTGCTTGCCACCGCCCTTTTAACCACCGGGGGCCGGCCCTTTTTCCTCCCACCTACGCCACTTTGCAATGGTATGAAACAATGGTATGAAATATTAAAAAAACATTTGCTTTTGAGCAAAGTAAAAAGTCCTGGATGAAACTGAAACAGCGTACCACATCCAATCAAGGGATCCACACGCTTTGGGGGTGGAAATGGAGTAACGCTCGATTTTTCGTGTGATAAGGTTCATACATAGAACCTCTGTGACTGTCTCTTAAAAAAAACTTAATATAGTCGCATATAATTCTGTCACAGCTGGCATATAATATCTTACATTTTTCTCGATTTATAGTGCATCGAAACTGTATACTTTAGAATCACCCTGTATAAATAACGCAAATTAGCAATACTATTTCCTAATAGGCATACGAATGTTATGACACACAGAGAAAAAGTAAAACTACTGAAACAACTAGATCGATTTTATTCGTATATTTTGCATTCCATTGAAAAATTATTTTTGATGTCCTCGGAAAATATAGTGGCTAAGTCTATGACTCGTAGGCGGCGGTGCCTCTGAAATATGTCGAGGCTCAAAGTCCGCACGCAGGCGTGGAGTGAAATTTTGGAGAATAAGTTGACTGCTCAGGTGTCGTCTTCATCATTTGACCATGGTTCAAAATTCCGTCCGTCACAAAATAGGCCTCAAGTTGTTCCAAAGTGTGTTGTTTATCAGAAAATCAATCAATCAATCAGGGTAAATGCAAATAAAGCACAATATCTACAATACGTATGAAAGAAATTGAAAACTTTAAATATGGCAAACAGTGGCGCACACAAGGAGTGGGGGGTCTTTGGGTCTGGACCCCCCATCCGAAGCCCTTGATCATTTTCCCGGTTGATTATAATCATATGTATATAGTACGTAAAATTTAATTAAGTATTGGTTATTAAAAATTAATTTTATTAACTAATGCTAATTATATCCTGAATACTTAACTTTTTACTGTTTTTTGTCCCCCAAAATCGACAAAATCAAAAGAATATGTTGGGCGGTATGTTGGAGCATGATACGAGAACAGTGGACTTTCGACCCTGGACCCCACCCCAAACGAGAAATTCCTGTGTGCGCTACTGATGGCAAATGAGAAATTATCATTAGGTAATAACAAAAATATATTTTGGTACGCATGACATGATCTTGTGTTACACTTGAAAGATCTATTAACGATGAAGATGTACAGAAAGAGTTCTAGAACATCATTTAAATAATACCCAACCCCGTGTTTTTAAAATAAGAACTGCTAATTAAAGCTACATTAAAAATTCCTATACATTCTCTGCCATTTACAGAATTCAAACATCTGAAAAGTCTACATAATCATCGAACAAATATCACATATCACAATAAAAGGCAGCGTACTAGAAATCGAATCGGAAACCTATATATATCGCACGATTTCCAGATATTACTCCTTTAAAATCAAAAATCCGTATATATTCATTACAAAGGGGAAAACAAGAAAGAAACACGTCTGAGAATTCCCTACACACGAGACAAAAGTATTGTCGCGTCTCGCAGGAGCGTAAACAGAAACATGGACATATTTTTCCCTTTTCCATCCTCTGTACAAATAAACTGGGTACAGAAAGGTTACATAATTCCTTTTTTCCCGGTCACAATACCGTAATTGTGTACACAACACAGAGGAATAATACAAAAGCATTTCAATTTCCATTACGGGTTTACAGGTAAGCGAAATAGGTGAGGTTGGTTTCATATTAAAAGTCAGGAAAGGGAAAAAAAACTGATGCAAATTGTCCCGAGGCACACTCATCATAATAATGATGTTGATTTAGAGAAATATTTGGCGTTAATTTTGGGATGGTGTCAGGCGAAGGCACGTGGCGGTGCGAGTATGATTTATGCAAAGGAGAACAATGGGAAGCGAGGAGCTTTCGTGCGGAAACCTCGTTCGGTGGGGGGCTGTCTGGATATTTCGTTGATCACTGAAGGGTTTAGGGAAAAAACTTTTTGTCATTGACTTTTAACGTCAGATAATACGATTCAAATTTGAATATAATTTATCAAACAGAAAACTGCTCCGATGCTTTAATTAGATTTAATGATCATGCATATAGCAAGTATTTCATTTACTCCTGTTTCATTAAATCCATTCAATTTTTTTCCAAAGGACAAATAATGTCCTATCTCCTGTATAACTCTATAAATAAAATTTCTCCATTTTATATGCTATTTAAAGCTGTCTTCGGCTAATGTTAAATTATAGGACCCAAATTCGGAATATTTTTCAGATATAAAAGTATTCAAACGTTAATATTATATTCTGGTTTCACTATCCAGTAGAGAATCATTTATTTTATCATACTACTTATTTTTATCCGAGTTGACACATTTTTTCTTTTATAAAACGTGTTTCGCATTTTTTTTCCCACTGTAAACTTGAGTTTCCCTTTAAAGTTGGAAAAAAAACTGATTATTTATAAATATTTTGAAATTTTAAAACACTATATTTAAACAAATGAGAGTTACAATGTCAAAATTTTTATAAAATTGGGCATTTTTCTGTTTGAAAATTTTCTCGGGTTTAATCCCCCGTCGTACATAGGATGAAAACAGCCGTAATTGCATGACGAAAACAAAACTAAAGTCGTGTACAAGTTAAACATAACGAGGTTCAAAGTTTTCATGTTAGCGGGGTTGCTGTGACAGCCTAATGATCAAGATTACGGAATCGTGGTTGGCATGTCATGAGTTCGAGTCCTGATGCCACTAAAGATCCACCATGTAGAGAGAGCACGTTAAATCTGACGTCTCTCTCTCTGTCTTTACGTCGGCGAGATGTGGAAGTTAGGAGAGTAAGGTGCAAGCTCAGGTGTCATCCTCGTCACTTGATCATGGTTCAAATTACGTTATCCCTTGCTGATAGCTCTGGGGCTGCGGTAGCCCTATGGTCAAGGTATCGGATCATGGCAGGCATGTCATGAGTTCGAGCCCAGTACCACTAAAGATCCTGCGTGTAGGGCAGCGATGCACGTTAAATCTATCGAGAGCTGAAATGTCTTCCCATTGGTGTGGAGTGGTAGTTAGGAGAGGGGGGTGCCATTTCAGGTGTCGTCCACGTCACTTGACCATGGTTCAAAATTACGTGGTCCGTCGCCAAAAAGCCCTCGTGTAGCTGAACAGTGCGACGTTAATACTCACTCACTTGCTAGTAGCTCTAGTGTCGCTTTATAGAACGATGTTAATTAACACTCAAAAAACAAAACTACAGTGGCATAGAGAGGGTGATGCTCAATAAATATATCGAGGTTCTTAAGTTAACGTGGTCGCCTAGTGGCCAAGGTCACGAACTCGTAGTCTGCGTGTCGTGAGCTTGAGTCCTGGTGTTATTGAAGATCCTCCGTGAAGAGGGGCTGAGATGTACGTTAAATTTGTTCTGACTCAAAGCTGACCCGTTGACGTGGTGTGGATGTCCGCAGAATATGAGGTGCCAACTCAGATGTCGTCCTCATTATTTGACCACGGTTCAAATAACGTGCTCCGTTGTCGATAGCCTTCGTATTGTTTGATAGTGCAACGCTATAACAAATATTCACTCATTTACTTGATCCTCGATAGTTTTGAGGCAGATCAACCCCACCAAACGATGTATCTCTCTTGGCATCAGGTCGTGGCTTGCCTTGTCACGAGTTTGAGCCCAGTACCACTAAAGACCCGCCGTGTAGGGCAGCGATGCACGTTAAATCTGTCGAGAGCTGAAACGTCCTCCCGTTGGTGGGGGTGTGGTAGTTAGGAGAGGGGGTGCCAGTCAGGTGTCGTCCACGTCCCTTGACCATGGTTCAAAATTACGTGGTCCGTCGCCAAAAGCCCTCGTGTAGCTGAACAGTGCGACGTTAATATTCAATCATCAATCATCATCGTGGCATCAGGAACCGACGCCTGATTGTAGCGAGATTAAAAGTTTGCTTTTTTATTTGTTTATTCACTGCAATAAAACGCATACAATACTTCGCATAAAGTAGAGGGGGTAGTTATCTTATTGAACCAAATTAAATTGACGTTAAATAGCTGGTAGCTTAGAAATATTAACATAACAGAGGTTTTGTCTTCGTTTCTTTATTATAACTATTATATATATATATATATATATATATATATATAATTAACCGTGCAGGATATTTGTTCGAATTTTGTATCGGGATCACTTTCCATGTTTCTCAAAGAGAGAATTTTCTTTAAAATTCATTTAGTTTTTTTTCTGTTACCCCACACACGTTTTCAAGAAATGCTAATAAAATTATAGAACTCTTTTTCCCTTAATTTTTCAACGTCTTGCACATGTTTTAAAGAAAATTTTCTTCTTTTGTCAGTCTCTGAAGTTCGTTTTAAATGAATATATTACTTTGCATATTCACAAATTTTAATTTGATATGTATTCACTGTAAAAGTTAAGTGAGTTTATCAGTTTTTATCTCACAGAGAAAATTACGAAGAAGTTATATGAAACTTCCGATAATTTTTGAAGAATGTATAAAACTTAGAGGAGGGCGAGAGAAAGTTCTCTTAAATTATTATATTAGAGTTTACGCGACATGATATAGAAGTCACACAGGAGAATAATATATTATTTCAATCGCGCGCGTCATCCTAGCTACAAGACACAATTAAGACTTTTCAATTGTATGTACTCTTAGCGTTATTCCAGAATTAATATTAATAAACCAAAAAACCAATTTATTAAAAACAATAATTGTTGTTTAAATATAATGCATTAAGTAGATGATACAGCTTTTTGACAAAAAGTAATTGAATTTATCAAATTTGTTCAGACATTCATTTTGAATAGGGTGTATTTTTATTAATTATACGAAATTTTGCATAAAAAAATGATTTTTTAAAAAAAGGAACTAGAGATCTTATTTTCTTATGTAATATAATAGCCCCTCTTACTTTAATACAACTATTACATATATTCTTTAAGTGAAAAAAATGGTAAGTGGGATAAATTTCAATATTATATGTATAAACAAAAGTAATATTTTACTAAATAAAATATTTTTTCACCATTAAATTAAATAATTACGAAAAATGAACATAAATTAGAACGTTTAAAATACTTACTGAAGGTTTAAGCCATTTGTATTACTCTTCTCTCTCTGTACGCGTTAAAAAAATAATAAATGCCTTAAAATCCCATAATGAATAACTCTTTTGCTATGAATTCAAATGTTTTCAATTGTTGATCATCAAACAGCGGCTGCTAGTGTGGGGTTCAAAGAAAGATGAATTCTTTTGAGTTAATAATTCCCCCCTACCCCTTCGGGAGGAAAAACTGAAAAGAAATGGGGAAAAAGTGGGAGAGATAGGTATCTGCCTATAAGATAATTTGGATGAGAGCTTTTTGATGTTAAGGTGCTGCACATTAAACTGCAAAACACTCAAAAGGAAACATATTGATTTTTTTAATTGAAATTTATTATTGCTTTATTTGTCTTTTATTTGACAAAACCTTCTTTCCATAAAGGGAGATAATGAATGTTTCTAAAATTAAAAAAGCTGCTTAATGTATAATCGCCTGTTTCAAATATAAATGGAAAAATCTGTACTTTTTTTTTTTTTCCCCAATATTTTCTTTGAAATTAATGACTTAATCTATAACTTTTTGAAATCTCTCAGCGTGCAAACATTTGACTTTGTATCGGCCGCCCTTGATGTACTAGAGTTTTGTAAATCCCCTCTCGCCTCCAGTTCTTTGTAATTGCAAATAAATGTGTTTGCTTAGCTTGAAACAGTCTATGAAAAGTGTATTATAAGGCGAAACCGTTTTCAAAAGTGGGATATACTTTTGGTTGGTTGATGGTTGGTCATGGACAATGATTAAACGACATAAAGGTCCTATAGACAGCATAGTGAATCTGTATGCAACGATTTTCGTATAAGTCCTCACAGGGGTTGTTGCTAAAGTGCTTCAATTTTGCCAGAAGGGCAGGAAAGGAAAAAAGATGTTCTGTGTTAAACTCAGTGTCGTGACAGTGTTCACAGAAAGAGTGCTTTCTTGTCCCGTTCTTCTGAATTTTCATGCCTGTCCTGTTCTATGCCGTGTTAATGTGCTTACCAGGTTTGTATTAATTTCAGGAATTTGGTATTTCAACTTGATTTTTATGTCGTTTAGTCTTGATTTTGCTACTGAGATTATACCACATAGAGTGACGGACGTTGCAGTGTTGCTGTTATTGTTTAGTTGCCTTCCTTCCTAGCCAGGGTATTATTCAATACAAGTATACGAATATACTATTATACTGAGTTTTATATACTTTGAGATAATTTCATATTTTTATATATCGATATATATGTATATATTAAGATAGTCATATATTGAGTTATTCGTTTGGTTCTATGTATATTGAGATTAAGGGTTTGCTTTTGAATTAGTTAAAAAATATTGGTAAGTTTTAATGCATTCGTGGCATGTTTAAAAAATCATGAATTTTACAAATATAATCTTTAAATAATTATGTGAATTATTAGAGAAATTAAATGATTTTTTAAGGGAACACAGTACGATTCAATAGACAAAAATCGGTCAAAAAATATCAAATCTAATTTTTTTAGCCTAAATTATTCTTTATATAGTTTTCTATAACCTCAGAAAATTTGAAAGCTGTAAACTTAAGAAACGCAGAATTTTGATAGTTTTTACGGGTTTTTTTTCTTTTTATTCACATCCTTATAGTAAATCAAAACTTGAAACTTACTTATCTCAGAAAAAGATAAAATAACTAGTTTGTCTTCATTTAAAATGCTAAGGCGTTTTTTTTCTATTGTGCCTAATGCTTTGAATTTTTTTACCTATTACTAGTAGTGTATGTAACAAAGGTTGGTATGCATTTTTGAATCAAAGAAATATTTATTTTTAAAAAAATAATTGAACTCAAAATTTATACATTTTTTAAGGAATTTTCAATAAGCATTCATACAAGGAAGTATTGTACAAATACCACCTCGTGTTATCGCAAAACCCAAACCAACTTGTTATACATAGTTTGATGTACTTGTAAATCAAATTTCCTGTGTGTACGTAAATTTTTGTAGGAGGAGTAGCATTTTAAAATCACTTAACAAATTTTAAGTTTTTTCCTTAAAAAATTAAATGACTAGCTTTTAATGAATTTTTGAACGCAAAATCTGTTTAACATAGTATACACACATAGGAGGCAATCAAAAAAAAGTTTTAAATTCCTTAAATTAAAAATTTTTTGCCTAAATCGTACTATGTGCCCTTAAATTTAGAAATCGACTTTGGCCATTTTCGATAAGAAGTTATGAACACATATAAGCAATTTTGAATTTACATGCTAATTTAAGTTGCCTTTTTTTATACGTATCTTAATGATAAAAAAATATGGTAACATTATAGGAATTATATTACAGTATAAATAGCAATACTTCTACGTAAGTGGTCAATGTAGCTTTTTGTAAGTATTGTAGTTTCTACTTTCCAGGTAGCCACAGTAGACTAGAGGTCATGGTCGTGTAATCGTAGACGGCAACTCGAGTCCTAAGTTAGGATCTGATTTCACTAAAAATTCACCACATAGAAGAGCTATAGCACATTGAATCTATCATCGTTCATTCATTGGCAATATTGTGACGTACCCAGTCTCTTTCCCCTAATGGCTACGAGGGGACGCCGACAAACGTGGAAAAATTCCGCTCGTTTCCATAATTGCTGGGGAAAAATTTTCACGAATAGTTGGTCAAAAATTCTAACCATTTTCCCCATGCCAGTCCAAACGTTAAAGAAACATTGGTACAATGTGCTTTTTGGGTTCTCATGGATCTGGGGTGGCAGTGCGTCTGCAGGACTGGACACTCCCTATGCACCCAGACAGACTCCTGCTATAAGCGGCCGATAGACAAGAGACTAAAGGGATAAGCGGTGAGTGACCGTGAGAAACGAGAGGTTTAAAAAGGGAGAGAGAGGGAGTACCGAACAGACTTTACTGAAGAGAATCCGATAAGAAGCCTCTCGTTAGCGATAGACTTCAGAGTCAGCGATACCTGGGAGTTCGCGAATTAAGGTGGACTTCGAATCGAGGAGATTCGAATCAGCAACCGCACGGTGGGATAGAGCCAGCGAGCTCACCCAAATCTTGGTGGGGAATCTTCAAAAGCGAACTGTGGACCCTTTGGCATATCCTATGAATAGCACATTTCTCTAAAGGATCCCTTTATTTAATTATGTTTATGCGAGCGATATATATAAGACATTGCAGCGAAAGAGACTCTAAATCTGTGTACCCATTTTGCAATTAAAATGGTAATAGAATATTTTTGATTTTTCATACTGTGTAATAAATAGTTTAACCAGAGCTGTTTGAAGTCATTACAATATGTAGAATTTTGGCGGGTGGAGAGTAAGTTCAGATTTTTCTTATCACTTGATTGTAGTACAATATTACAAGGGCAGTCACCATTAGCCCGGCAATCTTCTGAAATGAAAAAGAGGAAGTGGTTTTTTCAGGGGCAGGGGCTGGTTTATGACTTTAAGCCCTCTGAGTTAGGTCAGTCTACTTGGGCATTCTGCCAATTGCTCTCGATGTGTTGCATAATGTGATGAATAATCAGTCTATCATTTTCTAGTCATTTTGAAAAGAACGTAAATGTAAAATCCTATTGATTAACTATTTGTAAAATTTAGGTGAGTGTATTTATTTGAATGTAATAAAGTGTATATCAAGAAATGTAAACTAAAGATTTAATCTCTCATTATATAAAAGACTTATAGACACCTTCCTAAAATCAGTGCTTCTCAAACTTTAAATACTTGCGCCACAATATTCAGTGATAACTTTCATCACCCCCTCCCATCCAATAAAAATGTATTGAATTCAATAATAATATACTTTGACGCTAAAGCTACAATTCAACTTTAACCTCTTAAGTCACATCGGCATATATAAATAGCCAATGCGTTAATTGGCCTGGACATATATATACATAGAGATCATTTTTAAAATCTTTTATTTTACATTCCAATCAAAAGCAAACCTTAACAGACGATCATTCTGAAGTTGCCAAAGTGTTTTATCTCAAACTACAAACCAAGAAGAGAAATTACAAAATCGTTTCCATGGTGCGAACGACCTTCTGTAAATCCTTCCGCATGGGTAATGGAAAATGCTGAAAAAACCGTTATTTCCTGACGTAGTTCTTTCCGAAGATTAGACGATCCGTATATAAGTCGACCCATTAATTTAAATTTGAAAAAAAGTTCCAAAAATACTCGCTTTTACAAAGAAATATACGGTATTATTATTACACTCATGGACAAAAAAAATAACGCACCAGGAAGGAGTCGTCAAAATGAAATGAAATTTCACATACGTAATGACTACTTTGATGTAAGTAAATGATTAGAAAATCAAAAAAAAAAAAAAAAAAAAATTTTTTAAAAAAAGGCAATAGAACGAAGGATTTAATACCCCAGGGGGTTCACACCCTCTAGCGCGAATGCACGATGCGATACGATCGGGCTTTAAGGCATACAAGTTCTGTACGATGTCTTGAGACATTTTGTTGCCTCTAGTTCGTTCAAACTCTTGGGATGCCCAACTCGCCGTCCCAAATAATCCCAGATATGCTCGATTGGAGATAAATTTGGGAAACGGGAGGCCAGGGGAAGGGTAGTAACAGTGGGGGACAGTCTTGGAACCCCTTGCCGTGTGAGGCCGAGCATTGTCTTGTTGAAAAATGGCTCCTGGGAGCCGTTGCATGAATGGCAACACATGTGGTTGCAATATGTCATGGACATACCACTGAGCTGTCATGGTACCACGGATCAATACTAGGGTAGACCGTGTATTGTAGTCAATGACACTCCATACCATCACACCAGCTGTGGGAGCGGTGTGTCGCTGTAAAGGAAAGGCAGGATTGAGCGTTCACCAAAGGGTCTCCACACACTCATCACTGCTGAGATTGAATCTGGATTCATCCCTAAAGATGACCTGGTTCCATTCAGCTGCAGTCCAGTTTCCTCGGGCGCGGCACCGCTCCAAACGGAGGCGTCGATGGGTGGGCATCAAGGGCTGCACGCGTAATGGGCGCCACGATCTCAAATGTCCTTCAGCCAAGCCCCTTTGTATGGTTCGAGAAGACACATGGGTCCCTAGTGAAGGTACTACCTATGCCTAGATGGCGGCTGATGAAGCAGTTGGCTGTACGCGTGCATTTCTTACGATGTGTTGTCTTCCTGACGACTGGTCGTGTGGTCGACTGATCTTCGTATAAATGACATCTATCGGATCCACTGTTTCCCATCACTTCCTCACAACACAATCAGAGCCACCTTATTGAAGAGCTACTCGCCTACCTGACCACCCAGCTTCCATTATGCCGATGATTCTCCCTCTCTCAAACTACGACAGCTCCTCATATTGTCTTCGAAAACGGCATAATGGCATGTCTACCTCAGTTTTTCCCTTCTAAACGATTCAGCACACTCCAACAAGCTTTGGTTGCATGTTTTATACTCCACGGAGAACGATGTTAAATGCCCTCTACCGCGCGGCTATACGTAATGCGCAATCACGCTGCATTTCTAATCATTTGCATATCTTCCCGCAATTATTTCTTGGTGCGCTAATTTTTTTTTTGTCCATGAGTGTACGTTTTCCGAAGGCTTTGGAATGCAATAAAAGGATCTTGACAAATTTTACCACAGATTTATTTCAGAGGATTTGCTTATTTATTCCTTTTCCACCCCCTCATATGCACCATATACGCTCGCTTACGTGTTAAAAAGCGGTGGCACTGGGGAGCGAATCACGTAATTTTTAATCGGAGTTTAAAGGATTAATTATAAATCGTACAAATCATCTAGATAAGTGCTTATTTTTGTATATAATTTTGTATATGACAAGCCCATGGGGTCACTGGTAATTAAAAGTTGTTCTTAACTTAGTAGTTAACTTAGCATTCTTAAATATAACTCAGTTCTTAAATTAATTATAAAATACATTTTTTTCGCAGTACTGATATATTTATAAGTGTATTATATCAGTGTAAATGTGTTATTTTATTTCTTATCATATCAGAATATATTTTATTTTTTATTTTGAGTAAATTAATAATTTTTTTTAAATAATCTTTTGTTTTCGACTTCCCAATATGCTCGCACCCCCATCGTAGAGTTATCACGCTTCCCTGGGGGCACGCCCCATAGTTTGAAAAACGCTGCCTAAAATAGATATAAAAATGTTATTATTTGGAAAGAAAAATTATATATATAAAAACAAAATGAAAACTTTATTTTTTGGTCACTTTCCTTAATTCTAATAATTACATAAGCTTAAATTTGAAAAGGTAATTCAAATTTCTATATATAGAATAAACTCTGTGTATTAATTGAAAATAACTGGCTGGACAAGTAACCTTAAATAAAATTCATCATCTTGAGAAAGATTCAAGGAAAAATTTAAAAATGTACAAATTCACACTTTTATCAAACGTTATGGATATATCATAGAGAATTTATATTTGTATATATGATAGATAAGCTTCTATTTTCATTTTATTGTCTTAGTTAAAAGAAAAGTAAAACTAACGAAAAATCTAGCTCCTCTTAAATGGACACTAAATTTGGACTCATCTAAATGTTTGGGTTTCTCTATGGCAGAAAATAGATTGCTATTGATGCGTTATTTTGAATATTAAAGCAAAACACGCAATTAGTATACAGTTATTTTTGCACAACTGGAAAAATCATTTTTATAAAGGGTAATTCATTTGATTCAAAGTAATATCTACAACGACTCTAAATATTAATACCTACATCTGAGAAATAAAAATTGCTCAATATAAACAATTCCATTATTTTTTTCAATAAAATAATATCATACAGAAATGATACTTCTCCTGTCACATCTATGCTTCGAAAAACCATTTATTCCTTCTACACAGAAAAGCATAAGCTATTGCTTTTCGAGGACACCAAACCTAGTATTAACGACCCAAACGATTGCGAATTGCACCTTCGTAACTCACAATGCCTCCCCCCAACGAATCCACCCTCTCCACGAGGCACCTTCTTTATATTCGAGCAAATATTCTATCGCTTGCGGCTACTAATATCGATCGGACAGTGTTCTTTCTGTTCCGATGCTGCTCTTCTACCCCTCCCCACCCGAAAGTCCGAAAGCCTCTCCATCCTCTCCCCTTCCTCAACGTTCTAATTGCTGACGCTAGGATTCTTTTGCACCCACCCTTCTCCCCCTGTTCCTTCCCCCTTTTTAATCATCCGGTTCTTCCATTGCATTACTAGACCAAGATAAAAGAAAAAGAAGTGAACCTTGTTCGTCTATACTTTGTTTCCTCTTCTGTACTTTGTGTTTTTAGTTTTGACCACAAAAGTGAGCCCTATTTTTGGCAAAGAATTTAGATTTTTGACCATTTAATGGCTTAAAAGTTAGAGGAAAAAGATAAGGTAATCCTGAAAGAAACTTGGGAAAATGTTTTGCTAAGAACTAATGCTTAGTAAAATGTATTTAGACTTCTTATTCTTAGAAGTCAAGAAAGGAGCATTTGACTGTTTATTTGATAAAAAGTCACTCAGATGATCTATTAGACCCAGTCAAATAAAAAAAAAATATTTAAAAATAAAGCGCCTATAACCCTTGTTTAAACTTTCTTAGTCTTATGAAGACCTTTGAGTTTGACCACAGAAGTATGATAAATTCTGTCGAGTAAATTCTGAGTTTTGAAAGATAAGCGTTGAAAAGTTCGTTTAAAGTTCGTTTCAACCTTTAACGCTCGAGGACCATATCAATAAATCCGCGATGATCCGTGGGCTACAACAATAAATTTACAATGATGAATAAATTTAATGTCAAAAGAATAATGTAGTCAGTAAATTTAAATATGAAATGGAGGTTTATATTTTGCAAGACTACAACTGATTCTAAGGGAAGAGATAGTGTTTCAGATTTGTTTATTTTTTTTTGGTTTCAAAAATATTAAATGGACGACGAGTTTTGCGTGTTAAAGATAAAAGTCTACCTTTTCTTCTGAAAACTTCATGCATAGTCAGATTTTCTATATTTAAAATTATTCAAGATACAATGTAATTTTTGGAAAATTCATCATTTTAAGAAAACTTTATCTCAAATGGATATCAAGGATATCAATAAAACATTTTAAATATCAAGAATAACTGAAAAAAGGGCGTTTTTTACAACAATAAGCAGATAAGGCAATTTTTCTTGAAATTGCCTCAGATTCAAATGAAGGGACATTAAAATGTCTTCAGCGGACCATTCGCAGCCCTCAGGCAACGGGTTGAAGACCCCTAGTTTAAGGGAATGAGATATAAATTAAATGATGGGAAAATTTACGAGTCTTTAAATTGAGAATATAGATACTTTATTACTTATTTATTAGAATTGGTTCAACTAAATAGTTAAAAACTAAAATATCCTCTAAGCATCAGATTCATTTTACCGAGTAATCGTTGTATTAGGTTCAAGTACTGATTATAAAAACCAAGCAAAAATAATAAAAGAACGTATCCAGAATAAAGAAACACATTTTCTCCCTCTTTCTCCTTTTCTTTGTTGAATTTTATGCAGTTAGTGGGGTTTTTTGGAATTAAAGACAGTTGAAGTACTCTCGGTTATGTTAATGTTCTCGAGAATTTATTTTATCATTTTTGAATAAAAGAAAAATACGAGTTGATATTAAACAATCCTCGAAAAAATTAACTAAGCTTAAAAAGTGATAGTTTTAAAAATATATTCAAGAACTGCTACATTTAAGAATCAGAGGGGAAAAAATATTTGATAGTGTTCGGTTTCGGCTATTAATGCCGAATAGATTTTCACAGTTGACTATAAAGAACAAACGTGATTATCTCGACCACGAACAGATGAACACGCTTCAACTGACGCTTTGCTATCTGAAATTTTATATCCTGCCGTTTCAGAACTTTGTCACAATTTGAATCTGAATTACGTGAATCTCTTCATAATTCCATACACGATACAAAATGAAATAACATCTCGGACAAATTTATTTACACGAATCTTCATAATTTCATGTACGATAGCCTTTTCAATAAAATGAGTAGAACTCTACAGGTCTTTCACGACTCTTTCATCGCGTTATCTCAATAAACTGCATAGCCAGTATTTTGCTATAAGTAGTATTCTTTAGTTTTTCAGGGTAGTCTGATAAAAAGTAGAGAATCCATCTTACTACTAACCATTCGGCAACAAAGTTGATGAACGAATCAATCGTTGCGACAATGTTTAAAGACCTTCTAACTAGTTGCATAATTTCGAACGCGATTACGTAGTTGGAATGTGTGAAGCTGGTTGATCACCAAACAATAGGCCATCATGTGTATCGCTTGGACATGACTACAAATGATACGAGCACAATAAGTGCAGTAAAGAGCTCATCGGCAAAATGAAAACCAAAGGGCACGAAAACGAAGCAAGATCAGTTGATTGTGTGACAGAAGCACACCCATTCAACGGCATTATTATTCGCTAACCAACGTCATGCAACTGTTCCATACCATCTACTGTACCACTTTCCATCTCATGGCGCTTGACTGTGGCAGGGTTACGCTCGCAGTGACCTTTAAATCGTCCACCTTTAACCCTATAACATCGTCTCGAATAGCGTCTTTGCAATTATCGTGACTCTCAGCAGATTGACATGATTTAGTGTTCTGTGATGAATCCTGCTTCAGCCTTAGGGTGATTTCACTCGAGGTACCTTTGCGCCAAACAATTTATTTCCTGTCACCACACTTCTACTGTGAAGAGGGAAGAGAATTCCTTTCACACGCTGACACAAATTTGACTGAAAAGAAAGTGTCAAATTCATCGGAAGAAGCAATAAAAAGCTTTCTCCCTTTTTTAATACATAAATAACCGTGTGAAGAGCATACGTAGATTCCGCAATATCCTTTTTGTTCAGTCAACTAGTAGGGAGGAGAGCACGGTTTTTCAGTGCTTGAGGGAGTGGCATAGCAAAGAGTGCCAACTGACCACGTGTGAAGAGACTCGGGGGATTTCTATTCAAAACTAGTTCCCGACTGTCTGCTGCTTTTGTTTAACAGTTACTGATTTTAACATTCAATGTGCAATTGCTAATTATTGATGGGTCTTACGGCTTTGAATTTGTATTGTTTTTACGATCTATATAAACTACATATAAGTTTAATTAACCCATTGAATGCCAATTACGAGATTTTTCGTAGTAAGCGTGTATACTAAAGCTGCCGGCTACGAGATAGTTATCTCGTACAATGTGTTGAAATTTTAGATTGATTACATATTTTCATTTGAAGGAATTATAAGAAAGGATGAATGAAATATTTATCTAGTACAAAAAACATATTGACTATCAATTTTTATTATTAAAATTGTCACTTTGACGATTAGTAGATTCTAACATAATTATATATTTATGAATGAATTCTCCAAATATATATATATTATTATTATTATTATTGTTGCTGTGTTTGATGAGCTTTAAAACAAGGATCAACGTAAAATGCTGGGTTGTTAGGGCCCACTTGACAAAAATAACTAATCTTCTTACGTTTTTTTCTGCTTTGTTCGCACTTGGCATGGCTTTGTAGGCACTTTTTTTTTTATGTGGAAGATGTTCCAAGTAATGAAAATCACAGCAATACTTGTATTATAGTAGCTGTTTTCTCTTACATTGCTGCTGTCGTCATCAAATAAATGCATAATAACTGATTCCCTAAACTGACGCATCCGGATCATTTTATTCCCCCGAATACTTTGATTATATAGAACATCTATGCATTCTGCAGAAAGATTTCGAAGTAAGGCAGAGCTATTTTCTTGTACCAAAGAATGGTTTGCATGAGGTCTGCTAATTATTATTTATTAGTCCATTTTTATTATTTTACATTATTACAATAACCATTGCCTTACAGGTTTTCCCCAGTGAGGATCATTACATATCCGTATGAAAATCTAACGTAACATTACACATCTGACGGTCACCAGATGAAATTAGGTGACGAGCTTGTAAGATCAAACAAAATGGGAACTTTGTATATGAAGATTTTTATTGAAAAAAGAAACCAAGGTAGTACAGGAATCTTATTCAGTGATGCCAGCTACGAGTTATCTTGTAGAGTTTTTTTTCAATAAAAATAATTGTAAATGCCATTACAGCATTACATCAACAACATAATACAGGGGGTTTCTAAATGAATATCGGATTTTTAACGCTTTTTAATATTTATTACATATAAATTACCAGTATAATTCATACATCGAATGAAAAAGTAACTGAAAGAGTTTTACCTGCAAGCTTACAAATGTTCAATGCGAGCCCCATTCGCCCCACGACACACATCAAGTCGATAGGCGAGTTCATACCAAACTTTGTTCAGTATGCCTGAGGTAATTCTTGCAACAGCTGCTTCAATCCTGTGTCTTAAGTGTGGAAGGTTAGTTGGTTGCTGAGGTACGTAAACACACTCCTTAATTAACCTCAGCAGATAAGAATCACATGACGTCAGATCGGGTGAATGTGGAAGCTATGTGAAACAAGCTTTATTGTGAGGCCCTTTGCGGCCAATCCATTGGTCGGGTACAGTGATGCACAACCAATTGTGTACTGAGAGATGCCAGTGAGATGGTGTACCATTTTGCTACTAAAAGAAGTTATCTGGTTCACACTTTCTTCCAATTGAGGAAATAGTTATAGTTGTAGAGAATCAAGATAGGCTTTGAAGTTGGTTGGTTGTTCGAAAACGAAAGGCTCATACACTTTCCACCGAGATATGGCACTTAATACGAAATGCTCGTCATAGCAGATCCTGTCTTTGTAAACTGGAGAACACAAAACGCTTCTTGTTCACTAGTCACTATTTTTCAATTCCTACGATTAGCTCACACTCTCTATATAATTATTCATTTATTTATTTATCTAGATGGAATTTTTTCAATCGTTAATAAAATACATTTTAAAGCGCTCAATTGAGCTGAAGTTTTATATACATGATTATTTTGGATAACAATACATTAATTTTGATTATAATTAATAGAAATTAATTGATTAAAACTAATTATTTAAAGAATTACAAATATAGCTACGTTGGCATCATTTTTGGCGACTTAGCGACCCTTTTGGCGACTTGTGTCAAAACTCTAAAAGATTTTTTTTGTCTCACGTTTTAAAGCATTCAGTTGAACTTAAATTTTATATACACGATTGTTTTAGATGACAGTACGATACTTTAATGATAATGAATAAAAATTAATTACCACTTAATGTTGTGATTCTGTCCTATTTATTTACATATTTATATTAATTGTAACTATTTAATAAAAAGTATCTAAAATAAAATTTTTCTTTGTTGATCTAAGTAAGAATTGACTTAATTTTTTTTTATATTACTTGTTCTACTAGTATGCTGATCGGTGGAGAAGGGGAAAAAATTAACCATGTTTCGTGTGCATGCGCACACAAGCCAGCAAACAAAACTATTTCAGTTGCTCTTTTATTCGATGTATGAATTATACTTATAAGTTATATGTATTAAATACTATAAAGCATTAAAACTCCGATATTCATTGAGAAACACCCTGTATTATTATATTTTGTAAAATGTTATGTTTTCTTTAAAATAAATTCTTGGCACCTAGGGCAAGACGCTGTAAATTTACATGGCAATCAATGGGTTAAAAAAAAAAAGAAAAAGCAATCACTTTTTCCAAAGGGCTTCACGATTTTGAAACAGAATGTATATGTTCATATAATCTTCTTAAAATTTAGAAATATTCCATAAATGCCCCATTTTTTATTCCAACGTTAAAGTTAAAAGTCTACTCGACATTAAAATAAATAAAATTCAGTGCAGATAAAAATTGGATTGATTAAAACAGACATGAGTAACGTAACGTCACGTGATGACATAAGCTGTTCCCTGTATGATAATGATATTGGAATTCAATATTTATGTTGAAATACCTTTCCATTAAAAAAAGTGCTGAAGAATTTAAGTACTATTCTTTAACAGAAGCGAAAACGGCCTTGGCTTTTCTTTTGAAAAGGGTTTAAATTTTTCACTTCCGACTGTCACCGACATTCCTATTGTATAGATTAATAAATGCTGCAAATTTTTTCCTTCAACTTCCCATTTACAAGTTTCTAACCAACGAGCGAAATGAGCCATTTCCTTTGACGGTATCAGGATAATTTCCTAATACCGTCAAAGGAAATGCTCATTAAAACTAAAACTCCACCGACGACTTATGTATTTCTTCAGATCAAAATAGAAATGCTCCTTTTTTTAAAAGAGTAATTTTTAAAATACAAAGAGAAAACGAAATGTACTTAAATTTCGATTTGCTTACTTTATTGAATGAGCTGGAAATCTACCATGTGATGATAAATGTAACATTTAACGCATATTTTTGTGTCCAGAAATTTTGGAACTTTTTCAAAGTTAAAGTTAAGGATTTGACTTATATACGGATTTGCTAATCTGTGTAAAAAAAGAACCCTTTTATTTCTTTTTTATAAACGTTTCCTTTTAGTTATCAGTTATTTAGTTAATCTGTTGGTTATTTTTTAAAAATCTTTTGCTTTTTGGGGGACTTTTCATTTTAAAAGAAAAAGAAAGTCGTATAAATCTTCAAAAGGAGTGTCAGAATCCGAGTTTTCCGATAGTTGTTAAAATTTACATATTGACGCATTGGGATGCCTGAATGCGTATGTTCATCGTTCGGCCAGCTTTTCCTCCAGGGTGTGAAACGTAGGTCGACGATCACTTGCATTATATGAATTTCTCTTTCTGCTCATATTCCTAATAAAGAAAATGCGTGGAATGTTTGACTAGCTCAGATAGTGTGTAAGATTACAAATAAATGGGAAAAGTGTTAGCAATGGCGTACACAAGGGGAAGGTTTGAGGGTTCAATACCCTCTTTAATTTTTACCATAGAGATTACCCCTAGACACGGGGCTGAGGTATCCTAGTGGTCAAGGTAACGAACTCGTGGCAGGCGTGTCATGAGTTCAAACCTAGTACCACTGAAGATCCGCTGTGTAGAGGAGGCCGATGCACGTTAAATCTGTCGAGGTTCAAACGTCCTCCTGTTGGTGTGATATAGAAGTTAGGGGGGGGGGCACTTCGGTGTCATACTCGTCATTTGACCATGGTTCAAAATTTTGAGGTCCGTCTCCATTAGCTCTCCTGCAGCTTTATAGCTCGACGTAATTTTTTACTCTCTCTCTCTCTCATTCACTACCCCTAGGTGCTTTCGTATACGCGTTTCTTAAACAAGATAAAATGACAAGGGTCGACTTGTCTGGGAACATAAGCATCCGTGAGTCTGGTCTTGGATACTTTCCCACGCGAAACTCCATGATCATTGAGACGTCACAAGTTCCATAACAGGGAAGGGGTCTTTTGGTAACAGGGAATGGGCCGTACCACTAAAGGTCCATCTTGTAGTAAGGGTTGAATGTGCGTTAATCGTTTGAGGCTCGAAGTCCTCAAGCTGGCGTGTTCGGAAGGTTTTGTGAGTGAGGAACCAGCTCAGGCGTCGTCCTTTTTAAAATTAACGAGGTGCAAAGCCCATCGCTTATACCTTCATTGTAGCTTCAAAATGCGACTTTAACACGAGGGTGAGTCGGAATATAAGTTTTCCCTGTCGACTGTGATCAGAGAGTTGTGCATGAAAGTCAAAACATAGAATGAGACATTAAAAATAAGACATAACTTTATTTTCCCACATAAGTACCTACATTGAGACATTTGTCATACCGTTTGATAAGCTTCAAAAAGACCTCCAGGAAAAACTTAGAGCTTTGCATACGAAAAAAGTGTTCAACGTCTATGGGGGAACGACGAAACAGCAGGTGAACGCTCAAGACGCCGATACACCATTGAATAGAGGTAGACCACGATCAAGCAGATGGATTCGGAAAAAGTGACCTGGGGTTCTCAGATCTACTGTTCTGTCGTTGGATGACAATGCGAGACTACACTCGGTGACGGCAATACAAAACCACATTTAAACTCTTGGTCGGGAGCGCCTACACCATCCGCCATACAGTCCTGATCTTGCACCAAGTGACTTTAATCTGTTTCCGGTTTTGAAGAAAAATCTCGCCGGAAGGCACTTTGGAAGCAACGCTGATGTCGTACAAGCCGTTAAACGCTACTTCTGTATGCAAAGCCCTGAGTTTTACCTGGAGGGCTATTTGAAGTTTATCAAGCGGTGTGACAAAAGTCTGAATGTATTTGGTACTTATGTGGAAAAATAAAGTTATGTCTTATCTTTAATGTCTCATTCTATGTTTTGAATTTCATACTCAACCCTGACCACAGTCGACAGGGGAAACTTATTTTCCAACTCACCCTCGTATAAATAAAAAAAAATCGTATCATTCTCCAAACTGCCCATGAGAAAAATCTTCACACCACGCAAGAAAAAATTTGGAGAATGACGTTCCCTGGTCTGTTTAATTAGAATTACTATTAATTTACTATTTCACTCGATTGTTTCTTTTGTTTGCATTATATACATTCGAAATCTCGCACGTGTCATCGGTTTTATCTTTATCCGAGTGAAACATCACTTTATATTCGATGAATGAAGTCCTTGCAATCACTTCCTCATTTTATGAATGAAATATTTCAAAATATAAAGAAATCCCTAATTTGTTGTTTATCTCTGGAATAATATTTTTTCCTTGGTAAAGCAGATTCTGCTTAAAACAATGACCTGATATTCTAAAGGATGATACAACATTGCCATTAACTCGTTTTGAAGCATGTATTTATATATAAACGCTGAATAACGGCTGTTAAGATATCGCGCTAGTTTCCATATCGCATTTTATTTATTTCCACTTCTGCTGCGCAATACTTCACAGCAAGTGCTTTCACTTATTTGAGGAATAAATTTTCATTTCATTAATAAAGTATCTAATGAAAAAGTTTGTTGTTCTTAAGTTTGGGAATGTTTTTAGTTAACGGTTGGTCAATGTTAATTTTAAAAAATAATAAGTTTCGTTTGCAATGTATTAGGATTGTACTTGTTGTTCCATTTGTAAAATTTAGATAAATATGTAAACATGTTCAAGTATTAAGATTCTTCAAAAAGTTTTCAAGGTTAAGAAGACTCGGTAGCCCAAAAATGACTGAAATATCATTTTTTAAATTTTTATTTAATCTTATTCTCTTTGTATTATTATATCTCGATTTATGTATCACTTTTGCATGTCGGAAAGTTAGAGGTTGGATAAGACTTCATTTAAGAAATGCAAATTAATGAGTTAGGCAATTCGACCATACCCTTTTTTTAGAAAAAGCTAAAACAGCGTTTTGATAAAAAAAAATATATTTTAAAAAGAGAAATATTAACTTTAAAAAGAGAAGGTGTTTTGTGTAAAGCAGGGTATTACCGAGGCATATTACAATAATGTAAATTTTTTTCTTTGTGAAATGTGTGCATGTAAAATTTTTGAGAATTAAGGCATTTTATATTAACTTCATAATTCCAGTTCTTATTCATCATGTTTTTCATACAAATATAATTCTTCAATATTATATGTAGAAAAAAACTAAAATTTCTGTTATGACAAAAAAAATTTTAAATATTTTCTTTAATTTGCTTGAGCTTTCTAAAAACTGATCCTTTATGAAAATGTATGGGTTGAAAAAAATACAAAAATGCAATCATTTTAAAGAAAAATAAAAAAACTAATGTCTTAAAATAGTATTTTAAGTTTATTTTTTTAGAATTATAAACTCTAAAATAGTTTTTCCCATTTTGTGTTTTTTCGATACATTAGAGTATTCAAAATGCTGCTACTTCCCCAATAATTTACCAATGACTCCCATTTTTTTTCTATGTGTTATATATAAAGTATATAAGAACATTAAAAAAAGTTGTATTTCCATCCATTTTGCTGTAAACTGAATACTTTTTTTTAAAAAAAATGTAGGAGATTTGGCTTTTTTGTTGAATTTTAGCATGCATATCAACTTTTCATTTTTTTCTCTCCAAAATTAATATAAATTATTGTAAAATTGAACCTTATAGTTGTTAACAACATCCTTAGGAATATTAAAAAGAATTTCAGTTTGAAAAATAATAATTACAAAAGGCGGAAAATTCGAAAATTTTCTTCAAAAAATTTTATTTTTTGTGTGATTAATATGTGAAAAATTTCATCTCGTTTCATTTTCTTGAATAGAAACATTATATGAAATGCTAAACTTTAATTTTTAAATACATAAATAAAAAAAAAGTTGTTCTGTTTTTACCAAGTCCCCTTAAGAAAAAAGTCTCATATTATTCGTGTACTTTTAGATCAAGCATATTTTGCTTATTAATGTTGATAAATATGCTGAGGACGAATGGCTATACGTTTTCACGGATGGTTCCAAGTTGATAGATAACAGTAATGCAGGTACTGGAGTTTGCTGCTAACTAATCTCCTTTTATACACCTATAGGAATTCACAACACTGATTTTGTGATGCTGAGATTGCCACTATACGCATTGCTCTATCTCAACTTCTTTGCCACAAAGATCTAGTTTCAAATGTAATTATTTTAAGGGATTCAAGGAAAGCCCTCCAAGCAATATCTTCCATCGAGGCACCCATATCAGTAGATATTCTCAAATGTCAACTGTTAATCTGTGACTTACTTCCATGCCATGCAATGGATTCCATCTCACTGTGGCATTGATGGGAATAAAAATGGCGAATGCTTGGCAAAGAGAAGGGGACAAAAATCATTCAAACCTCTAACAATAGTTATTTTAATATGCCAAAAGAATCATAAAAAAAGTACTACAGAGCACATTTCTGGTCGAAATTCAACCAAAAGAATAAACAAAAATGGGGTTTAGCAAACTTCTTGATATTCCAAAATGACCACAAAATAGAGCTGTGACCAATTTTCGAATTGCCACGTGTTGACCTGAGTCCTCTGTGTAAATTGTGCGACTCTAATGAAGAAATGGTCGCGATTCATGTGGCACGCTGCCGTGCACTCAGCTATGGATCCATGTGGAACAGCTATTGGTAAGCTAGACACAAAATGTGTGATTTATAGACTATACTGTGGACTTGTTTCTTTTGTTTCTTCTTATTTGTCAGTCTTCTCTGTTTCTTATTTTGTTTGCAGTTGTCTTGTGATCCGTCATTGGGGAAAATTTTTTTTTTGCCAAATATACACCATAAAATCCGGTGTGTAACGCGCACTTGCGCTTCCAAGCTGTATTTTTTAATTTTTATGTATATTCGCCATATAAAGCGCACTCCCTTTTTTACGCAGAAACCTAAAATGTATGTATGCTTATGTAAATTTCTTATGTTTTGAAGTCGTTTATTCGAGGTATTATTCAAGCCTTTTGAAAAATAGTATACTTCAAGAACTATAACTCTTCAAGTTCAAGAGGTATGTCAGCTCTCTTTTTTAATAAACACTATTTGGATATATGTAGAAATCTAATTTTTTTTATGTACTCATCTATTTATTTAGTTTTACCATTTTTATACTCGGCATATAACGCGCACCAGTAAATTTCGATCTCATTATTGGTGTTATAAATGCGTGTTATACGCCAGATTTGACGGTACTTTTTTAAAGAAACTTTCTGCAAAAAGTGTTATAAAATTGGCTACAATGAAGCGTATGAACTGATTGACTGGAAACATGAGATTGCATTTATCATGTGACTATGACGTAACATGAATTTAACCCACTTAACATTAAAAAAATACATATATTTTTGACTCGCAAGATATGTCACTAAATAAGGAGAAAAAAAGAAATAAAAATCCAGGAATATGAATTGGTATTTTCCCCCCTAATATATATGAAGGAAAATATCATAAGTTTGTTTATTTACATAATGATATACTTTAATATTTTACACATATTTTATAATTTAAATTTTTAAAATTAATAACTTCAAAAATAAATGTATGCTCACTGAAACGGAAGAGAAATGAATTTTTCAAACTTTTTTTTTCAAAATACTTTGAAATTCTTAAAAATAATGAATCTGAATGACTCATTATTTAATTCTAAATACTAAAGTGCATATTACGATAAAATTCATTTGAAAAAATATCAGTCACTCTTTTTGATAAATATGTAGTTGAAAATAAAACAAAATTTTCAAGAATGACAAAGCATGAAACCAATATGCTTAGTTGTTACGGAAAAAAAACAATTTAGTTTTCATCAGGGCTTCGAACCGGAACTGAACCGAAAACCGTTAGTTTCGTCGGAACAAAAATCGGATCAGACCCGAAAAAAAAATCGGTTTATTTCGGTTCGATATATCTTATGTCATTTTGTTACTATAACTAACTTATCAGTATATTTTCTAATTTAACTTTAACCATATAATTATATCATCATTATAGTAAGTACATTGCTTCTCGAATTTCTGTTTTGATGTTCATTTGAACTTTTCTGTTTCAGTTTCGCTCGAAACTACTTGTAGAAGGCAGATTTAATTCAATTGAATGAACTAGATGATTTAAGATAAAAATATTTATAAAATAAAAATATTCATTCAGAACTGAACCGAAAACCGTAATTTATGTCTGAACGAAAACCGGAATTGAACTGCTAAATTTTTTTTAGTTATGCTTCGAAGCCCTGGTTTTCGTCATGCAACATTTTTGTACTATTTCTTCCGTTTAAGATCACAGGTTATATTTTTAAAATATTGTTATAATATTATTAATTCATGGTTCTAATATTATTAAAAGTGTAATCTTCATTACACCTTTTATTACGGATGTCTATTCATTAAAAAAAATCGTCTTAGCCATATTTAAAGCCTGCAGATTCCATAAACGGGATTTTTTTTCATCAAGTAAAAAAACGCTCAATTCTTTCCTTTCTTTCGGAGCCGATTTCTTCCCAACCCATTCTTTGCGGATCTTTACTCAACAAAAGAAACATGCCTGCCAAATTTAAACTTAAAAATTCCGGAGATCTTGTGATAAGTGTGTCTCTTTCTCCTATATCACAATCCAAGATGTAATTTTAAACGAATTCTCTAAAAACTAATTCATTATTATGCAACTGAATAATTTTTACAGAAAATTAGTTATATATTATAGTTTTAGATATACTTTTTGTGATTAATTAGTGAAAGCTGAAGCTATTTAGTAATAAAATGTAACCGCCTATGATTGGCTGACAGTCTTAAATTGAAACATGGCACAAACCAGTGGTGTAACGTACACCCCTACAACCCCTGCACTGCGATCCTAGGATTCTAGAGGGCCCAAAGCCTGATTGGCTCCATGTACATACCCTTTGTAAGATCTGGCTTTGCAGAGGGGCCGTAATATTTTCCATTACGCCCCTAGCACGTGTATAACATGTAACATCTATCACACAATGACATAAATATAACGAAAGTACGAAGTTAAAATTATGCAAAGCATAATGTTTAAAAAGTATTTTCATAAAATAGAACAGGAAAAAAAAATCCAACATTTCTTATGGAATATTTTTTGGATTGAAAATACCATAATTGATGATAAAATTATTGTACAACATCCACAATATCTTTTCATCTTATCGCCCAGATTTTGTAGCGTTTTATTTCCATTGGCCAATATTTTTTGTAAATAATAACTTCCTTTTCATTTTAAGAACTCTCAGAAATATAACTAAGCATATTTCTAAGGGGGATAGTTTATAATAAGAGCCTGTCTTACTTAATGGTGATACTTTGATTGCGCATGCGCACAACTATCTGAGACCTAATTTTGCTAAACATTGTCGTAGGATATATCTGGGCCGTTGCATATATTATTACTCGAATGTTAAGATTCAGAATTCCCGCATGACATGATGTGGAAACTCTGGAGTGGAAAGGTTCGAATTAGTAAACTTAATTCAACTTAAACTTCCAGTCGTTTGTTGCTGGTTCTAGAGAATGTTTGGATAATTAATATAGACAGAGTGGCGCACACAAGGGGGAAGGCCCAGGTTCGGACCCTACTCCCAAAGCTCTTGATTTTTTTCGATTGATTATAATCCTATGTATATATCTCGTAAAATTTAATTAAATATTTTTTATTAATAATTCATTTTATTAATAAATTTTTTAATTAATTTTATTAACTATTGTTAATTTCTTATTTAATAATTAATTTTTTACTGTTCTTTGTTCCCGAAAATCGACAAAATCAAAAGAATATGTTGGGCGATGTATTGGAGCATGGAACGAGAATGGTCGACTTCCGACCCTGGATCTCCCTCCCCCTCCTCGAAAAATTCCTGTGTGCGCCACTGAATATAGACAAACAACAACCCACAAAAAGTCAAGGAAGAAAAATAATTTAATTCAATTTTAATTTGTGAAATTAATTAGGCATAAATTTTCTTTAAAAAAATGGCAATGAGAATTCTCTTGTACATAACTGTTCTTCGCTGGTGCGAATAAAAAGAAACAGCTAGACATCTGAAATACGCCTTTGAATAAAACAGAGCATTCTAACAATTGCAATGGGGATAAGGCCAAAATATAGGACACTAGGATAGTTTGCTACATTTTTTTTTTTAATTATCTCACAACTAATAAAAATAGTTAGAAACTTGCTTGTGAACATTTTTTAAATAATACCCTCTGTGTTAATTAGCAACGTTGCATTGAAAATAAAAACATAGGAAAGGACTGGTGTCAAATCCAGCTGTCTATTCTAAACAAAGTATCTTTGTTAAATTAATTAATACTAGTTACTTGAGAAAGGACAAAAACACAGAAAAAAAAAGAGATGTGAATAGACAAAAAAATGAATAAATTTTACTTCTCAGTTTCTTACGCTGGCATAATCATTTTTCTACTTGTGGCTTCTGTAATGAATAGAACAACACATAAAACTTGTTTTGATTGGGGTATTGTATGTGTATGTGTGTGATGCAGCAATAATGGGTTTTTCCGGCCATTCATATTTTTAAGTGAAATTAAAACTTGAATGTTCTCCACTCTTTGATTGCTGGATTCAAAAGGAAAAGTGATAGAGTGACGCAGTCATTTTTACCCAATTTTACCTATTGAGTCATGATATATTTGTGTTTTCAATTTTTGATTCACGTTATATATTTACAAGATGTTAAGATTTTTTTTTTTTTTCCAATAATGATTCTCAATAAGACAGTGAAAGGGAAACTATACAGTTCGTGGTTCAGATGTGACCCGTCAAGAGGAATCTATCTGGCCCTTCATATATAAAAATAATATAATCGAATTCGAAAGAGGAAACAAGCTGTTAGATTTAAAGGTCAATAGCGGATTTAAGAGATAACTAGAGATTTACTATCATGAATTTAATTAAAAAGTTATTGGTAAAATTCTAATAATTTCTACGAATTATTCCATTGGTTGGTTTAAACTTTATTTAAGAAAATCGCAATGCCATGGTTCTGTTTGAAATGTTTCTTTATAATAAAAAACAAGTAATATAAAAAAAATTTTTTTAAGTCAATTCCTACTTAGATCAACAAAGAAAATTTTTATTTTAGCTACTTTTTATTAAATAGTTACAATTAATATAAATATGTATATACATATGACAAAATCACAACCTTATGTGGTAATTAATTTTTATTAATTATCATTAAAGTATCGTATTGTCATACAAAACAACCGTGTTTATAAAATTTCAGTTCAACTGAATGCTTTAAAACATGAGAAAAAATCTTTTAGTTTTGACCCAAGTCCCTAAAATGAATATGTAATTCTTTAAATAATTAGTTTCAGTCAATTAATTTTAATTAAATTATCGTATTTTTATCCAAACAATAGTGTATTGAAAATTTCATCTCAAATAAGCGCCTTAAAATGCGAGAAAAAAAAACCTTTTCAAGTTGTGACACAAGTCGCCAAAATGGTCATTAAGTCGCCAAAAATAATGCCAACGTGCTATATTTGTAATTCTTTAGATAATTAGTTTTAATCAATTAATTTCTATTAGTTATAATTAAAATTAATGTATTGTCATCCAAAATAATCAAGTATATAAAATTTCAGCTCAATGGAGCGTTTTAAAATGTATCTTATTAACGATTGAAAATTCCACCGATAAATAAATATATAGAGAATGTGATCTAATAGTAGGAATTGAATATGATGATGGTTTATCCAGAGGTTCTTAACCTTTTCTGCCTCAAGAACCTCTGCCCATCCGCCTCTTTGCTAGTGAATTGAAAGCTACAGACCCTTCGACTCTCCCCTTGAGGGAGCTAAACAACAGCATAAACAACATGAGGTATGCACCCCTTTCTTAACAATATTAAAAAGTCTCTTTAAACCATTGTTGCTATCTTTAGTTAAATATGCAAAATTCTGAATCCCACACTCAGAAAAATTCTAAATATATCAATGATTATAAATATAATATGTCAAAAATGAGACTACAAAAAAATTAATTGGTTTATTTTAAGAATATAGTTAATTCAATAAAAATAAGATACAAATATGCATACGTTTCTTTCTTGATAAACTAAATAGTAATACATAAATGACATATAATAATCTGCAAAATAATCCTTAGATATATTTAATATATAGGTAATATGAGTAAAGCTTCATTTTTTAGAAACTTGTCAGTGTAAGCTAGTGTTTCTCAAACTTTCAACACTTGTGACCCAGTTTGCAATCATAATTTTTCTCTCCCCCCTCCCCCTCCATACAATAACAACGTATCGAATTCAATAATGAACTTTTAAATTAAAACTACATTCGGATTTTAATTATAAATCGCGTACAAATTATCAAGATGAGTATTAAATTTTGTAAATGACAAGCTCATGAGAGTCGCTAGTAATTATTAAACTTGTTCTTAACTTAGTATTGATACTTTAATTATCAAATTAATTGAGCAGTACTGAAACATTTATAAATATATTATATCATTGTAAATGTGTATTTTATTTTTTATTGCGTCAAAATGTATTTTGTTTTGCTTCCTTTAAGTAAATTTATGTTTTTTAATAATCTTTTTATTTTCGATATGATCGCGCCTCCACATAGTGTTATGACGCTCCCCAGGAGCTCACGCCCCACAGTTTGAGAAATGCTGGTGTAAGCATTGTTGCTGTCTGTTTAAAATAAAAACGTTAAAACTATTATAATATTCTTGAAAACATGCAACCGATACTACTGCAATTTATTGACTTTTTTTGCATGGAAGCAAAAGGCCATGTCGAATTACGAACAGTTGTCACTGAAAATAAAGATAATGATTTTTTCCTCTTATCAAGCTTACGAATCCCCAAATTTCTTGTATACCTTTTCCCAGTAGATCTATGAATCTTTGGACCACAATCTGTGGCTGAATCAATGGTTTGATCAAATAGTTATCCATATTGCACATTTTTTTCCCTCTCTTTCCTATTTCTTTCTTCCTTTCTTGTTTGTTGTTGATTGGTTCTAAATCGAAGCAATGACATCGATCTTTTAGTACCTTTCATCTTTTTTTACCCTCAAATTATTATAATTCTGGTATTAACTATCGTTATAAATGAAACAGGAAATCATCGGAATAATAGTCCACTTTCAAAAAAGGAACATGCGTGAAAAAGAACAATAGCGCGTACATTCCGGTGTATATGTCTAGAATTTTTAAACATTTTTAAATTTAAAGTAAAGGAGTCGACATATACTGGTCTACTAATCTCAGAAAAAACGTTTGTTTCGAAAAACCTTTTTTTATTTGTATTTTATTATTGTTTGAATATTTTCCAAAAGCCAAGCGCAAAAAAATTGAATCCCTTAAATTTTGAGGTATTTTCAATGAAACTTTTATTCTCAAGGGGAATAAAGTCACATAAATCCTTCAAAACCAGTGTTAGAATCCGAGTTTCGAAATAGCTATAAAATTAAAATTTACTTTTTAGGATGTATGAATGTATATGTTCATCATGTGGTGAGTTTTTCCTCCAGGACAAGAAACATGGGTTAACGATCACTTGCTGTATACGAATTACTCTTCCCGTTCATTTCCTAAGCAAAAAAAAAAAAATAGAGCAGTATATATATAAGTAAGACAGTAAGTTATAAGTTACAGCAGTTTGATTGGAAAATTTTCTTCCGAAGTAGCGTGAGACTTAAAAATTAAATTATTGATTTAGTACGTCTAAATCTGTTACAATATTTACAGTTAGATACAAGTTATTCAAACTATCGAGTATTTAAATTACACCGAATACTTTATTCGTAATAAAGAAGCACAAAACACAACGTCTCTTTTCGAACGTTTCAAGTGGTCAGTTTTGTCCACTCTTTGGGATAGGGTGGACCCTTCTTACACCTCGAATTTTACTCAAGTTTCGGCTAGCACGTGGAATGCAGCTGTTGTTTTTCTTATGACCATCGGTTGCCGGTGTGATGTCAATGAAAGGATCCTTCAGTATTTTATGTGTGCAAGTGCGGATATGATTGATGTAATGTTATTTACATAAGAAAACTGATCTTGCCGATGCGAGGCGGGAAAACGTTACAGCACTTGGGGACACTTTCATCCTCATAGCCACATAACTCAAAATTACAGGATTTTTTTTCCTCTTTTCGATTCGGTTTATACAACAGATATAAATACGGATTCGATTTATACAGAATGTTGGCTAAATTTTTGGAAGAAAACCCGCTCTCGGTTTATATTCGAAAATATACGATACATGGATTGGAATTATTATAATACTTGACATAATTAGGCAATGTTATATATATTCAGTCAATACATTATTAGAATATTATTTCGAGCTACTAAATTTCACAATAAAGCTATTTATACAAAAAAGGAGAATAAGTTTATAAATACATCTACTCCATCTCATGAATATTCTTGGGTAGTTGGTTGGTGTCTTGCCCAGGGGCATATCCACCGTCTTATTAATGATACAGGGCACCCAAGCTACAGGGGCCTCAACATGTGTAACTGCAGTACCAATAACAATGCTTTATTTTCTAGTAAAGGGCCCGAAGGAGTTTTGATACGGGCCCCACTCACAACTAGCTACGCCAGTGGTCTTGCAATGAACAATAATTAAATAGAACCAAAGGTCCTAGAGACAGCATCGGCAATCTGGATACAATTATCTTCATATAAGTCCACTGCTGTGCAGCAATTTTGCCATAATGACAGGACAGAAAAATAGATGTTTTGTGTTAAGTTCCGTGTCGTGATAGTGTTTGCAAAAAGATTACTTTCTTGTGCCGTTCTTCTGAATTTGCATGCCTTATTAATATGCTTGTCAGGCTTCTATTTGTATTAATTTAAGGAATTTGGTATTATTAGCATGATTTTTCTATCAAAAGTCTTAAATTTTGCTTCTGAGTTTATATCGTTTAATATTCTTTTTTTCAAATGCAATTTCTGATACTATTCACTTTAACCAAGTATGTGTTATATTTCTTTTTCATTCAAAGATTAAGTAATAATAACTGCATGAAAACTCATTCAAAATTCACAGAATGTAATCCTACTTCTATTTATTCACTAACAGTAGATTGGAAGACCTGAATGTATTTGAGGAAGAGAAGTGATAATATGGAGATCTTCCCCACTCTTTTTTTTTGGGGTCGAGAGATATTCAAAAGTAGGGAGTTGGGAAAGGAATGTTTGCAATTCCTGGAAGTAAACATGGCAGCGTCGGCTCCCCCTTCCACTCGCTGCAGAAAACTCCCTCAAAAAAGATAAAAATATAATAAAAAGTAGAAAATGCTGGCGATGAAGAAAAATAGTGGGGATGGAAGGGAAGGACTCTAGTCCAGTTATCACCTCCCTGTCTAAGATTTCAATCGATTCGAAATTTTGTATTTAAATGGAAATCAATTGAAGGGACTCGGTTTAATTTTAAGGAAAAAGTTCTGTATACATGAGCTTTTATCCCAGAGTTCGGTACACAGTTTCGAGAGAGAAAAAAATTTATTTAGCATGACAATATACGAGACGAAATATGAATTTTTTAAAAGTAAAAGTGTAAAAAGAAATTGAATGAAACAGATAGAGAGAAAATGAATATTATAAAATATGCCATTGTTTGTAAAATAGTGAAGCTTTTTTTTTCAAAAATATAAAATATATGCGAAAAGTTAATATCATTCAATTCCCACTATTAGTTCCCTCTCCCTATATATATATATATATATATATATATCTTATTCAAATTTTCAATCGCTAATAAAATACTTTCTATTCATCCATTCAAGTGCAAATACATTTTTTAAAACTTGTAGTGGAAAACACTTGATGCTAATACAGTTTTTTCAGTTCATTAATGAATAAATGAATAAATAGTAACAAACACACAAAAATAATAGCCCAACAGCCTACATAGAAAGGAAAATCGTTCGTTGTATCCCTGTAGCGCAATGAATAGCGCGTTGGACTTCTAATCCAAAGGTCGTGGGTTCGAATCCCACCTGGGATGGCCTAATTTCTAAGAATGAGATTTCCTTTTACTATACTATTTTATTGGAATAATTAAATTTAATTTATGAATAAATTGTAACAAACAAACAATAAAAAAAAGACACCCTGTATAGAAAGGAAAATTGAAAATCGCTTTTTATTTTGCCACTTAATATGGTGATTCTGTCATGTATATACATATTTATATTAATTGTAATTATTTAATGAAAAGTAACTAAAATAAAGTTTTTTGTTGACCTAAGTAGGAATTGACTTATTTTCTTTTATATGACTTGTTTATTAACTTAAAAGTCATCATTTTTAATGGAATTTTACTAAGGATTGTCACCAAATTTTAAAGAATTGATTTGAATTCCATTGGCTTACACGAGGGTAGGATTGGGGTCTCAATCCCCCTCCGTAGACCAACAGATTTTTAATTTTTACCGTAAAAATTACCCCTCAACATTTCCGTCTACGCGTTGTTTTTTTATTAGTGTAACCCTCCTCCCATAAGAAAGGTCTATGTACGTTACTACTGAAACCAGAACATTTTTCAGATTCATTTGAAATCGCATTAGTTTAAAAGGGAAATCTGGTTTTATTATATTATTCGTTTATATTTGAATTTAAGCCTCCGTAAAATATGTTTCAAATTTCGTTTCCTGCATTAAAAAAATTTTTTTTTAAATGAGTACTATTTTGAGAAATTACGAAGCTTAAGATAACTTTTAAGCATTGAGAATGTGCAATGTGATAAATGAACATGCATGCTATAACAACTCACATGTATTAGGTATGTAAGTATGAAAAGTCAGATTTTTAAGTGAATATATAATATAGTGCATATGTTTTTCAAAAACTGTTAACATAATCAAAATATGTTCCATCTGCTTTTAATACATTTTTCTCAATAAGATTTTAATACATATATGGCTGCCTTAAAAATTTCTGATTTTTAGAATCAATAAACTCTGATAACGAATTTTTCAAACTGTGTTCAGTTTCATACCGCTTAGCCCAGGGGTCGGCAACCTTTTATCTGTGGCGTGCGAAACTGTAGTCTCTAAGAAATCGCAGACGAATTCTTCATCTTCTAGGTACGCTTTACATAACAACAATTTCTGTTTCAACTCCAGAATTCCCAGGTCAGAGTCAATGGTTTCTCCCATTTCATGCAGAATCGTTATCAAATTTTCTTTTGTCGCGTTTTCAAACATTTTTCCTTTTTTCCTCTGGTTCTGGAAAGAGAGAGAGATGTAATAATTTTATTACTTTCTTAAATACTTCTCTATATAATCAACTACTACACATAATTTTCTTGATTAACACATTTATCTTGATTAAATACAGTTATCTTGATTAAACACAATTATCTAATACACACAGTCCTCTCTTGTTTTTCACTACAATCAAATAACCCTCAAACTACAATGTCCGTCGTGTTAAAACACTCTCTAGAAACTCTATTCTTCTCTATTACACCAAACCGCGCCTGTGCGTCGATCTCACCGAAGGAATTCAATCTCCTTCATCCCAACACGGTTTAGAGCTTCGCGTTTCCGTAAATAAGGAACTCTCTCTTCCCTGACAGTACTCTGCGGGGTCAAAAACCCCTTTGCCTCAAAACACTGTAACCCTTCCCCTGCAAGGGGGGACGTTGCCAACTCTTAAAGAATCTACCGCCAAACAGTAGTCGGACACTACACAAACCAATCCATCAATATGATTCAGAGTGCCACACTAAGAAATATTTGAAACAATTCGATTCCCGTGATAATGTATCCAGAGTTAGAGAATAGAGGTCAATAATGTAGAGATTACAGTTTTATTATGTATTAAATTTGTATCATTTAAAGATATTTCTTAACATAAAAGTAAACGGCATAAAATATAACTACTTCAACAAAAATAAAAAAAAAATTAAATTGTATTATGTATCTTTAAATTTATTTAATAAAATAAGAAATAGACAACATAACATATAAGTATTCCCCTTCATTAAAGTAAATAAAACGATAATTGAAGGTAAAAATTTTAATGCCAACTTAGTACATGCACCGCTCTACTTTCATATCGCAAAATCAGGGGTATAATTTGTGACTTTCAATTTGACACGATTCTTGAACATTCAGTGGTAAAATAAATTCTTTGAAGACTAGAAATATTTTCCGTATGAGAGGAAAGATTTTTTACTTAGTACCAAAGCGGAAAGCGGAGTACATGCAATTTTCTCCCTTCAAACCATTAAATCTCATTTTGAAATGACATTCAATGATTTGCAAAATAGCTCTACATTTATCTTTAACAGTCATCTTTCAGATTATTTTGTAATTCCGTTCATTGAAAGGTACTTCTTAATATAAAAATAAATAGTATAAGATACAACTATTTCTTCAACAGCAACAAAATTAATTGTATATATGTTATGTATTTTTAAACATATTTATTAAAATGAAAAATAGACAACATAAAATATAAGTATTTTTAAGTATAAAATATAAGTAAATTTTAATGCGAGTTTAGTTCTCATTGTTCTACTTTCATATCGCAAAATCAAGGGTATAACTTGTGACTTTCAATCGGACAGGATCCTGAGCATTCAGTCGTTAAACAATTTCTTTGTGGATTCAAAATCTTTTTCATATAAGGAAATATTTTTCACTTGTATAGTCAGAGCATATGGAATTTTCTGTCTTCAAATAATTAAATCTCTCCAGCAATGACATTCAATAATTTACAAAATAGCTGTAAATTTATCTAGCTGTAGAGTTATCTTTCCATAGTAAAATTTCCATAATTCGAAGATGTTTGTCCAAATAATCATTAAATTTTGACTTCCCATACTCAAAAATTAAAATATTTGTAGAGAGTGCAGATTGTTTTGCATCCAAAGTTGCCGATTCCTGGTTTCCATTCAGAATTTTATGAACCCTGGCAAATTCCACTCCCAAAATTCCCCTAATTATAATTTAGGGGTAGTGCAGTGATTTTATACATGAGAAAATCATTAAACCTCGATTGTTCACCAAGTTGGCTTCGAAATTAACGTGATTTGGAATTGCAAATCCGGGAACTGCGCTTTAAATGTATAGTTAATGTTCCGGCTGGCGAAAGATCGCTTTAAGGTATCCGACTACGTTCGGAACTCGTGATTTTAAAACCGCATAAATGGATAATTTTCATGATATTTAGTGTCACTTAGATTAGAATACATGTATAAAATCGTTTTAACGACATTTTGACAAAAAAAAATTATTTAAATACAATATTTCGGCAAAAAGTAACTTAGAATAACCTTTTTTCAAAATGTTTTCCTTTTGTGAAAAATGCTTCTATTATAATAATATTTTGCCTGTATTTAGCTCAGACCTCTGTATAGAGGCTCAACTATGATGTTTGAAAAATTCACATTATTTTCAGAGTTACAACCCATTGAAATAATTATTGGCGTTTTTTTTCTTAATATTTCACCCCTCTGCTGTCGTAAGACATGAATAAACCCACTTCTAAGTTATGTATTTCAAAAATTCTAGTCAAGTCTTGGTACAGAGGTCTGAGCTATATACTGGCAAAATATTATTATAATAGAAGCATTTTTCACAAAAGGAGACTATTTTGAAAATGGGTCGTTCTATGTTCATTTTGTCAAAATAGTGTACTTAAATAATTTTTTATTGTAATACTATTCTTAAAACAATTTTATATACATTTTCTAATCTAAGTGACACTAAATATCATAAATAGTATACATTTGTACGCTTTTGCAAAATCATGGTTCAGAACGTAGTCGGTTACCTTAAATAAGCAAGGGGTTTCAAAATTTCATATTTTATTTTAATTTAGTTTTGCAATTGTTTTGTACGACGGGACGTGACCAAGCATTGTCGTGAAGAAGAACTCGGCCATATCGATTGACAAGTGATGTGTGTATAAATTTCAATTTTTCATGCATTTCGTCAATTGTTCTGAAAGTGTAATAGATACAGTAGGATTCGTTTCCGCCAATGCTTTCAGAGAATTATTTTTCACAGATGTTTTGGGTGTTTTACGTGATTCCTTTTATAGGAAAAAATCCCCAGACCGAAATTTTTCAAACCAACACAGCACTTATCGATTTCGTTAACAGTATTCTCCCCAAATGCCTAGTTTATATATTACGGCATCATTTGCAATATTATTACCAAGTTTATACTCATATAAAAAATTCACGAATATCGGTTGATTCCATATCCTTACGAAATTCAAAACAAATAACAAAATGGAACACTATTGAGAAAATCTTTGTTGAAATGGGACTTTGCAATGTATAATACGATTATTAACGAGGTTATGCCAAAAACAAAAGCTTAACGGAAACATGTAGACAAACGTTCACATGTAAAGAAAATCTTACGTTTCATGTGGACCAACCTAATATATTAATTTTAAGGCAATACACAACCTAAGAGTGTGCAAAAAAGTTCAAATTTTTTTTATAAAATTAAAATTATTCAACTTAAAGACGAACTCGGAACACTTGGTCAAGTGCAAAGATGCTTTATTATTAACAACACATATTTCTCTAGTCCAGGGGTACTCAACCTTTTTTTCTGCTGGGCCGCATACATATGTCCGTTTTCATGCGGCAGCATACATATGTTGGTTATTTCACGCGGGCCGCAGCATGAGGATAAATGATGGAGGGAGGAGGAGAAATGTTTTAAGACCAAGATAATATTAGAAATTTAAAGTGTGGAAAATTGATCAAAATATTATAACTCCTGTTTTGCTTTTTCTAATTATTATTTTTCATATTTTTTATTTTTGTCCCTAACACTTAGAACCATTTAAGAAACACTCCTTCACAATTTCTGCATCAGTAAACGGTTTCGTATGATTACCAATAATATAACAAACTTCATAGGATGTCTTTGTTACCACTGTGATATTACCACTGGCAAAACATTTTGTTGCTGTTGCAAAGATTATTCAAGAAAGCCTATTTTTATCACCTCTTGAAAGAATAAAAGTGTCATTGAATGATTCCTGTTTATTGGTATTTTTTAAATACCAATAGTACAACTTTAGTGACAAATCGAACAATTGCTGATCTATGTTTGTCTTTCACTACAAAATAGTCAACCTCCCAATCGTCTTGAAATGATACATTTTCTTCGGATATGTGTTGACTGCAAGATAAAAGATAGTTCAAAATTAGTTCCACTCATAAAATTGTCACTACTCCACTGTTGCCTGTTATCACTAACCGAAACCAGTTCAAAACAGAAGAATATCAATTCGTAACCGTTCGACACCGACATCAAAAAGCAAAATTGATATATTTGATTTCTTGGCAAAGAATTTCCACCAAATTTTTAATACAATGTTCTTAAATAAGTGAATTAATTTAATACAAAATTCTCAAGGTTTTGAAAGACAAAACATTTATTAAATTTTTAAAAAATAATCTTTTTTTTTTTTTTTTTTGCATTTTTTTTTAACATCAAATTGTTAACAAATTGTACGATATCGTCCATTTTGTAATTCATTTCAACATTGGAATGTGCAACTAAATAACTGTGCATACTTTTCATGGTGTTCCCCAGTTCGAATGACTTTGGAAAAGAAGCAGCACTCTTCCTTTCATTTTCATTGTCTGAATTTATATCAATAATATTTTGAGCTTTGAACACACTCCAAAATGTCTTTATCTGCCATAGTTGGGGCTGTACACACATTAACATCTTCTACAACGGATTTCTCCGATGATACAGTGTAGGACAGTCCAGTAATACATTATCATAATGTTAAAACCACCTTTCTTTCATTCCACACGCTTCTTAAATTTCGCGGTGTTCTCCCAATTTTGTTCATTCCCAGAAAGGAAATCTTTTCGTGTAAAGGAAAAAAGAATATCTTAAGAGAAAAAAAAAATGCTTTTAAATACATAGTAATTTGTCGGACCCATTGTATATTTCGCGTTAACCGATATTTCGTCTTAAGCGTTTTCGTGTTAAACGTATTTCACTGTATGACAGAGTTTTCGTGGGAGAAAATAACAGTAATGGTATATTACGTAACAAAAAAAACTAACGTTTCTCGAAACAAAATATTTCAAGGTACATAATTTACAACTAATAAACACAGTATAATTTTTACGGATCATTATCTAATAATCTTGCAAGCAAGAGTTGTTTTTCTATCCTCTACCACACCAAGGGGATCTTATTTTGATAAAAAGTAAAATATCGAAAGGTTAAAGTCAAAATTCTCTTTTTAGTCGTTTTACTATATAAATAAAAACATTAATGTTTAGTACAATTGTTCTGGATGTTTTTTATTTTTTTTTGTAATTAAAATTCCTAATAGGAAAAGACTTTAAAAGAAATGCCTTATAATTGAAAAAAAAATACTAGAGTGATTGTATTGAATATCAATTAATGTAGTTTATTATTATTAATATTGAATATTAATAATAATAGAATTATTCAATACAGCTTCACTCTTTGAGATCTGTATTGTAAGCTATATCTAACATAAATGCATCTGGAATTCAAATTAGAACTTACATTGTTTGGTCAATGTCATTAGTAGGCCCAGAATTTTAATGAAGCTTCATCTTTTGGCTGATATCTCTCACACGCATGTATAAGTGTCTGGTATACAAATTATGTGTATGGTTGGGCTACATTTTAAGTATAATTTAGGATTTTCTTGTCATTTTTCCCTTTTTTTAAATTTTTATATATTTTTACTTTTTAAAATATTTCTTGTGATTGAAATTTTCCATTTAAGTTTTCGGAAGTATATTTACCGGTGCACCTCTGCGTGAGGCCTAATTAAGTCGGCCATCCTGATTTTAGACCAATTGCTCGAACATCTGATCTATAACAATGCTAAAAGCAAAATTAATAATTAAGCGAGGAAATATTACTATCACTACCCTTTTTTTAAAAAACATTTCATATTATTCCTAGGGAAGTAAAATCCCAAATCCTTATCTTGAAATAGATTCATATAAATTTGAAACATGTAAAGAGTGTTACCCCTAGTTAGGATCAATTGTTACCTCCGATAAGAAAATATCTCATGAAATCCAGAATCGATTATATCTGGCAAATAAGGCTTTTTATGAATTGAGGAGGTTTTTAAAATCTAAATTTCTTTCAAGAAACACAAAATTTTTAATTTACAAAACTCTTATTAGACCAGTTCTGACATATGTATCTGAGTCTTGGACAATAGCAAAACTGGAATAAAATCGAATGGCATCTTTTGAGAGAAAAATATTGCGAAGTATACTTGGAGGGGTAAACGAAAACAACAGCTGGAGAAGATACAACTTTGAATTATATAGAATTTATATAAACAAACCTGAGATCATTAAATACATAAAAATAAATAGAATGAATTGGTTGGCCCTTATAATTCGAATTCCAGATGATAATGTTGTCAAAAAGGTACTTCCGTTCAGAGTCACTGGGATTCGGAAGGGTGGAAGACCAGGGCTAAGATGGACAGACTCAGTGGAATCAGACTTTGGAATTATAAACGAGAAAGCTTAGAAAACAAAAGTAAAAAAGAGATCATTATGGAGGAATCTTCAAAGGAAGGCACTGGCCCACGTCAGGCCTGTCTTGCCAGATATGATAATTCTTCTTCTCCGGTTATTTTTTATCACCAGAGTACTAATATAAATCATTGTCAGGAAGATCACTGCAACCCATTGGTTAAGATCTTTTGAGTTTGTGACCGATGCGATTTTGAAATGCTTTCATGAATTCAGATCTGGATTCATTCTGTCAATGACCACCGTGTTAAACAATGTGCGTTAAATCTAATAGGTGTGTACTTAGAAAAGGTGCCAACTCGAATGTCGAACTCGTCATTTGAGCGTCGTTCGAAATTTTCAGGCGTGGTTTTAAGTAAGCACAAATAGGAAACCTCAAAAATATTCAAAAAGATCCTACAGACTTCCGATATAGATAAATTCGAGGTGAAAATGATGGGAAAATAAGACAACACCAGCTCATTTATAATTCTTGTTACTTGACTGCACTTCAGAATTAAGAGGTTTGATGCCAATATATTTGCGTGTACTGTAGGGCAGTGTTTCCCAAAATGTGGTACGCGTACCCCAGAGGTACGGGAAGTTTGATGGTTGCACCAGAGTTTGGTGAGGATATGCCTTGCACCGTGCTTTCCTGCGCCTTATTCTACGTTCTCTTGAGTCAAGTCAAAACAGTCTTGGGAGGCGTGAGCTGGTCTGGTGTGACATGGCGGGAATATACCACACTTCGTTACAGAGACAACTTACTTCATTAATAGTTAGTGGCTTCTCCAGGCACTTGTGTATTTTTAGCTTTAGTGCAATTTCGCTCGACTACTAAAATTGATGCTGATACTCTGAAATGCATAACACAGCATTTGGAGTGTTTGCAAATGGGCTTGAGAAACTATTTCCTCATTTAAGCAAATATTAAAATATCCTTTTAACATTAACACAACATCCATGCCAAGAGATTTGTCACATGCGGAAGAAAAGCAATTGTTGGAATTGGTTCGAAGCGGTACATACATGCCAAAAGCTTAGGAAACACTTCCCTAGAGAACCCTAATTACGAATATATATATAATTGTTAATCACAAAACTTAACAGAGCTCGATCATTAGAACATGAATCTTAGAGTTAGTATGAAAATATTCATCGCGTCTGCTTTTACTGTAGAACGGAAATAATTACCGACGCTTTCTTTTTAATTGTCATATTTTAGTACATCCCATCTCCTACTAGAGTTATTAGGAAAATTATTTTTCATATAAAATTTATTTCAAATTGCTTAAAAAATCATAATAACATTTTTTGTGTTATGAACTTTTTCATCTGTTAATTTTACCTTCAGTTTTCATTTCCCCGAAATTGTGTGGATTTTAAAATACCATTTAAGTTAATTTCATAGCTCCATAAATGAAATTTAAAATTTTTTTCCACAAAAAATTTTTAATACGTAATAATCATTTTTTTTCCAACAGTTTTAAAATTTTTTATTTCATATTTTTACTATATTGTGAAAAAAAAACACCTTTTAATTATAAATTCAATAATTCTATCTAGTTTCAGTCTTAAGGTTTGTGTGTTTGTTTTATCCCATTCTGGTTTAGAAAGTCCGAACTGATGAATTTTGTTTAAAAGAGAAGGTTAAAAACGTCATAAATCTTATTACTTCCCGGTTTCCTCACAACGGTTCGAAACCTACGTGCAGTGTCTGCCAGATGTCTCGAATATCGGAGTTTAAGGCTGTTTGTTTTCGTCATATGTACGAGAGCATGAATTTAACGCGGAGCACATTTTTAAACAGAAAAAAATGCCCCAATTCTTATGAAAATTTGTGATATTAAGACTCATACATTTGTTTATAATATAGTGTTTTTAAAATTTCAAAAAACAGTTGATAAATAATTAATTTCTTCCATTTGACATGTAAAGTGGTAGCTCATCTAGCATTACGATATAGGAGCACTGGCGTAGCTAGTCCTAAATGGGCTCTGTATCAAAATTACTTGCGGGCCCTCTTTTGGGAAAAAAGTAATATAATAAAAAAATTTTAAGTCAATTCCTACTTAGATCAACAAAGAAAAATTTTATCTCTCTTAGCTACTTTTTATTAAATAGTTAAAATTATTATAAATATGTATATACATAGGACAGAATCGCAACATTAAGTGGTAATTAATTTTTATTAATTATCATTTAAGTATCGTATTGTCATTGAAAACAATCTTGTGTATAAAATTTCAGTTTAGCTGAATGCTTTAAAACGTGAGAAAAAATCCTTTTCAAGTTTTGACACAAGTCGCCAAAAGGGTCGCTAAGTCGCCAGAAATGATGGCAACGTAGCTGTATTTGTAATTCTTTAAATAATTAGTTTTAATCAATTAATTTTTTTAATTATAATTAAATTTTTGTATTGTCATCCAAAATAATCATGTATATAAAATTTCAGGCCAATTGAGCGCTTTAAAATGTATTTTATTAATGATTGAAAATTCCACCAACATAAATAAATATATAGAGAGTGTGAGCTAATATTAGGAATTGAAAAAATGAAAATAATCGCATAAATTAAACTTATTTGAAAGTGTTAAAATGTTATAAATGTGTTGTTATAATGTAATTATAAATGTTATAAAAAATGTTATACATGTTTGGGCCCCGTATCATTCATATGGCGGTAGCTACGCCAATGTATAGAAGAAAAAATGTGAAACACATTTTATAAAAGAAAAATTTATCAGAGAGCCAGGATAATAATGAGTAATACGACAAAATAAGTGATTCTGTACAGGATAGTTAAGCCAGAATATAATATAAAAGTATTTCAACATTAATATCTGAAAAAATATTCCGAATTTGGCTCCTATTCTTTAATATTTTCCGAAGACAGCCTTTTAAAATAGTGTTGGAGATTGATCTGATTTGGACAGAAAAGTATCTTATCTTTGGAATTAATATAGTTTTTTTACTAAATATCAACTAATAATTATATTTAGAAAACATATTGGACACCATCTTTTCTCTCAAAATATATACAGTGAAATACGTTTAATGCGATAACGCTTAATACGAAATAGCGATTAATATGAAATGATTTAAAGGTCCCGACAAATTACTCTGCATTTACATGCATTCATGCTCATTAAATGTTTTGTGATTTAAAAAATTTGAAAATTTTGTCTTAAATTTCTTTAAGTTTTTGTGAATGTTTTTGTTTCACTGTTTTTTATTTAATATTTGCATATATACATACTTCCTTCCTCAGTAGCATGACAGCCCAAGGTGGGCCTTGGCCTTCTCAAGAAGTCTTTTCCAGGCCAGCCTTCTTCCTGTTAATGTTCTCCAATTCCTAGTTCTCAAAACAGGAGACCTTTTTCTAGGCCATCAATCCATCCATCTAAGATTTGGCCTGCTCTTCGTATATACATATATATGTAAATAAAAAAGCTCTAATAATTTTTTTTTTGCAATGTTTTTAACACGAAAAAATATTTCAGTTACGTGTTAAGCAATTTTCACTCTATTTTAAAATTGCATAGATGTTTATTATAAAGGGGATTCCTTTTCTGTACTTGCAAATTTCTTTTAAATTAAATTTTATATAAAATTTTACAGCTGTATTTTGCATAAGCAAAACAATATTTTGTAGAGATAAGACAAAATGGTCTTTTTGCGTCTTAATTTTCCCCTATTTGATGTAAATCTGGAAACTCAAGCCATATTGTCTTAATTAATATTTCATTATTTGTTTCTACATGAATTAACTTTCCAACTGCACCATTTGCCAATCCATCAGTCACATCAATATTTGTGGTAATCATGTAATAAATATTATTCACATAAACTGTTTGATAAGGCAATCCATTTGTATCAATGACATATAATGTAATTTTTGACGTACGAAAGTTTCTTGTTCTTTTGAAGTACAACCAATATATACATCTTTTGCAGTTGAAGTTATTCTGTCCGCATATGCATTCAATATATATATAATACTCATTGACGGACTTGTTAGTGTTGAATAATCGTTTATCTTGAGGACACCTTAATTCAGCATTTTCCACAGTACAAAAACGAGACTCAGAGTTATTTTTATTTCATCAAGTTGTTCACGTTTCCAATTTTTGTAAGTATAGAAGAAAATTGTTGATTCGCTTGACGCATGACTTCATTTAGTTCATAAAATTTTAGATTTGGCCATAAAATCGGTCCAACGATGGTCTGTTTCGGTTGCTTATAGATGGGTGTAGAACGAATTGGTGGTAATTGATGTCAATTTCCTAATAAAATAATATCTAATCCACTAAAATTTGACTGAAAATTTCCAGTTATTTGTTTTAATCTGGAATCAACCTATAATAACTGAGCACTGATCATACTTATCTCATGAATTATGATTTTTATGTATTTGAAAAAAGAGTTCTGCATTGTTGAGCAGTTTCAGAATGTAACGGAAGTAATCTTGATAAAGAATTTTTTAAAGCTGTATGAACAGTCGTTCCTGAAATAGCTACTGCTGCTTTACCAGTTGAAGCACAAGTTATATATGCGCGACAGTATTCATCATTGTTCGTATAGCGATTATAAATTTCCATCAAAAGTTTAATGACGAATGTTTTACCGCATCCGGCAAGGCCGGTAAAATAATATTTGAAATGGAGTTCGATATGATGATAAAAGATGCAAAATAACACGAAGTAAAAGTCCTTTTTGTGTGTGTGTGTTTTTCGTTTGACATTCTGAGTAATTGATAGAAATCTACTATGGGCATTAATTATTTTTTTTTGCAATAGTAGTAAATTTAAAATAGTAAGTAGTTAGTAATGCTGCTAAGTAGATGCCATTATTGAAACAAAAATAAATTTTTCATTCGCATTTTTTTTCCCTTCTCCAAAATCGGTGGTTTTCATTTGTCTCCAGTTTTTCTAGTGTAACTCCTAAGAAAATGTAAAGTGGACGTGATGCAGCAGATGTTGATTGCCAATTTGGCGCGAAACTGGTTTTCGTCGCCAAACCCTTGGCTTTTCGTAAAATCGCGCTTTTAATTAAAATTTTTATTTTTTGAAGGCTTAATTTTTAAGTTAATGGCTTACAATTTCACACATCGATTGAAAACAATGGTAATTTTTAAACAAAAGATCTAAGAATAATTTTTAAGTAAAAAATTCTCGTAAAAAGGCTAATAGACGAAAAACGCCAAAAAATTTTAAAACCGTAATTTTTAAGCAATTTTTTCAATCTTTGTACAAAATATGGATAATACTGTTCTACACACAGAAAAAAGTATCGTGAGATTACTTTTATAAATAATGAAGTTACTCAAAATTTTAAGTAAATATTAAATATTTTTTGAAAAACGTAAAAAAAAACCAGTTTTTGGCATTTTTTTGAAATGATTGATTCTAAAAGAGAAAAGCATGAACATTTTTAGGGTAGAATATCAATTCATTAACTCGAAAGGAAATTGAACGGGAACAGTTTAGAAGTCATTTTCAAAAAAAGGTATCAATTTCGACGCATTTTAGAAAAAATCGTAAAAAATAAAAAATATCATTATTTTGTATAAAAAAATTATACCGTATGGTAGCGAAAAAAATTATCTTTCCCATTCTGTAATTGTTTTTTGTCTGAGTTTGATATAAAAATTAGATGGCTTTTGTTTCGTCCAAGTTATAATAAAACAGATTAGTTTAAATAATTCACACACACAACCACACAAAAACTAGGCATTCTAAATCTTTTATTTATTTTTACACTGTTGCCATTTACATAAAACCATAAATCATTCTTTTTTTTCACAAAATCGCTTCAATACAAGTTGAGTTGTTTCATTTATTATTATAAACTTAGAGTTTTGAATTTATTTTAGTTTAAATATATATATTAAATTACATCTCGTGGTTATGATATGAATATTTGTTAAACTCGCGACAGCTTTTTTAAAAATGTGGTGAAAGTCGGAACTTCATACATCTTTAACTTACGTTCATCGCGTAACCGTAACTGGTAACGCGTAACGAAAATTTTTCCCTAACGTGTCATAAGAAGTTAACTTCAAAAAAAATTTTTTATATTACTTGTTTTATATAAATTCGTGAAAAAATTAACTTATTGTACTCTTCTAATCCTGCTGTTGATACTATTCCTTCCTGCTGTTTAAATTCCTACATTCTTGGCAAAATCATACTGAGAAAAGTACTTGCTTGCTCAAACTAATACATACACGTTGAAATATTTGAATTTCCATTGAAATATTTGGTGACATTTCCAAGCATAAAAACTATTATTTCTATGAATTTAAATTTATTTTACTATGTTCTAAAATATATTCATCTGAGAGACTTTTTAGTTTCAATAAATTTAAACTCTAATCACTCTCAAAAATTTAATTATTTATTTCTTCTATTAAAATTAAAATACTTTCCCTCCATTCGAGACGAAATGCGCAATTTCGTATTCAATTTATACTTGCGAAATACTCATTCTACTGAAAAAGTACGCATAAGAACAATTACAAATTAGGAAGGGGGAGGGGGATGCCACACAGAGGTACTTGAAAAAAGTAATATGAAAGGCTTGCGCATTTAAAGTATCTCATTACAGTAAGCATTAATATTTTAAAAGAATAATCCAAGCTTTAATTTATTGTAATAAATAAACAAAAACATTTTTACATACATTCGTCAAAACGCAGAATAATGCGAATCTTTTTTAAGAAATGTCGTGTACGACAAATAAAAATAATTAATTTTAAATATCGTGCTGCAGAGAGGATATAAAAGTATTTTCATAGCTATCCTTAAATGTCAAAAAAAGAAAAAGAAAAAAAATACGACTCTTGTAAAAGCTACGCAAGCCAAATCAGAAAAATTTTTGCATTTAAATGCCGAAGTTTAGGAATAAATTGGTTTTAAAAAAATCCATAAATGGATGCAGATTATAATTTTAGAGTTCGATTAAATATTTACATTTTTAATCCGAAAGGAACTTTTTTTGAAGAAGCAATTTGAATTATTCGCATATCATTTTAAAGCGTGTTTAAAAATGCATGCTTACGATTTGAATAATTCTTCATCATTTATGAAGTTATCATGAGAAAATGTTTTCTATACTGAAGAGATGTAAGCAAAAACAAAAAAAAGGAAATCTTTTTTTTTTTTTTTATTTAAAGTATTTAATCTGTTTCTGTATATTTTGTTGAAAATCATTTATAAGTTAAATTGATATTTTGAACTTATATCATTAATATAGCATTTTGTAAAAATTTTAACTTAAAACTATGATTTTTCATCTGTTATTCAGTTTACTGAGTGGTCACCATTCCACATCGCAGGTCTGGGTTCTATTCTCGGGCTGGGCTAGGTCGACTCAGACTTTCATCCCTACTGCAGTGGGTCGATAAAATGAGTACCTATCTTGCTTGGGGACTTAAACACTGAGGGTCTCGCTTTAGACTGACCATCTGATCGGGACATCTGCTCACGCACCTCAGCGCCCAATGGTCACGTATACTGGGATGGGTGCAGTAGGCCCTGGCCCTCAGGGGCTGTTGCCCCACTGAGTTTGAATATTCAGTTTACTTATTGATACATGTTTGGAACATATCTGTAAATTTTAAATAAATGATTTCATACATTGCTGGCCACCACCTAAAATACAACACCATGAAGGATGCATCTAAAGATCTACATTGGAGATTTAAACTCCTGGCATACACAAAGAGGTTTTTAAATTGTTGGCATTAAGATTACACCTTGGAGCTTCCGCCTATTTGTTTTTTTATAAGTGAACTCCTCTCATCATAGTAGTCTAATGTACGTCACTGATACATATCATGGGTACTTGCAGCGCCACCAGCCAGTGTCGGTTTATCCATTGGGTGTTTAGGGCGGGGCACGTATAAATCGGACTTAACAAGATTTTCTGGTTATAATTTTCTATCCTCCAGTGCTAAGGAGGCCTGTAGATCTTTTGTGCCCAGGGCTTAAATCGGCACTGCCACCAGCAGGTGCTATGTAAAAGGACTGCCATTTTGAAGTACTGAAAGTACTTTTTCATGTGGTTGTTTTGTGTGAAAAAGTTTTAATTTGTGCCTCTGGAAGAAACGGGTGTCACTGGATTGCATTTCAGAGTTCAACCGATGGAGAATTCTTGCCAAACGAGAAAACGGATTATCTTTTCGAAGAAAGGGCGATTGAAATCAAGCAGTAATGATACGAATCTGAAGTGGGAGGCAAGTAAGAAGGATAATGTAACAATGTCTGTAACAATGTCTCTGTACGTGATGTCAGACACATACTGTGCGCATAGCAGCGATGAATTTCCCTGCCACACAGTGGTGTATCGCCCTCTGTTGAGGCCCTCTGCAAAGTCAGGTTTTAGGCCCCATGCTGGATTTTACATAGGGTGCGTACTGGGCGTCAATTAGGCTTTGGGCCTTTTAGAACCCTGCCCTACCCACAATGCGTGGGTCTACGTTACGCCCCTGCTACCCCATCTGGAGCCATATCACAACAAATACAGACAAATACACCACAATCGGTTGCAAAATCGTTTGCAACACTGTGGAATGACCACAATGCGTCTATTGTTGAAATTGTACCTTTGAAATCTACAGGCGTATGCGTCTGTGCTCGATGGTGCATTGAACGCAGTGCATGGACAAGCTAGCAGAATAGCATTCCCTTTACTTTCTGCCGTAGGCAGAAGGTTATCAAGTTAGTCTGGAGCCATGATGGTCGAATTAATCTGGATACACTATGAAGAGAGGTTGCTTAACTGTCGTCTTATGCGTTATCATACTAGTCCTACGCATAGCACAATTTTTTGGGTGGTATTTGATTTAATTCCGCTACAGTGACATTCACACACACAACACTGCATCTCTGAAACTTTGGAGCTTGCTGTTATCCATAACTTTCAGAGCCTGTCTGGCCGTAATCCAACCAACGCGCGACCACACATTCAAGGCTTTTTCCGCATCCACTGGATTGCATTGCTGCCTTTTCCTGCTTGTTCTTCCCTGTGTATCACTTACCGTATATTTCTTGTTTATGACTGGAAAATGATTAACCTGACATACACTGCTTGTTGCTGAATAATTACTGCAAGAACAAATGCCAGCCGTGGTAGTAGTTTTCAATCTAGTTTCATTGTCTTCCCCATTTTGCAGAAAGATGCATTTTCAATCATTTTACCTTTCTAATGCGTGTGTTAACTTCTTAACAAATTTGAGTTCGATATCTCTTATCTTTTTAACACTCTTTGCTAAGTGTCACTTGTACGTAATGGAATCTTTGAATTCAGTTTTTACCCACTTTAAAAGGTCAGATTAATCCGAAATTTTTCACACTTGTCAAGGACCGTTGACAATACAATAATTTCATAATTTTGTTCCACTGTCCTGATTAGGATCATTAGGAATTCGATTTATAGATTTGGCGACTAATTCCATATACCACTTCCAGATTTGGCAACTTATTGCATAAACCATTTTCAGATTTGGCGACTAACTCTGTACGTCATTTTCAGGTTTGGCGACTAATTCCAGTTAGCAACTAACAGATTAGGATGCAAACCTAAAACCGCAAATAATTTTGTGGTTAATACAAATAAAACAAGCAAAAAAGCGTTCTTTATGAGAGGGAAAAATGAGTTTAGTTATTTAGACCCGTATCTTTTGAGGCGAAATCTTTGAAATATAACGATATGGGACTCATCCGAGGCCCCACGAGCGGAGGGATTAAATACCTTTCAGACCCGTTAATTAATATTCACTGAAGAGCAAGACTAATGCCAGCAGTTACGTACTTCAGACTCCAAATATCAAACTCAAGGATAAATTCAACAAAGAATAAATGATAGTTTTAAAACTAAAAAACAGACTTTTATTCATGGGTGTAACTACCGCCGTATCAGTGATAAGGGGCCTCCAAACTACGGGGTCCCCAACATGTGCAACTACAGTCCCCACTCACAGGGCTCCAATGTCTTATAAAAGGCCTCGAAAGAATCTTGATACAGGGCCCCCTCAGATCTAGCTACGCCAGTGCTTTTATTGCAGATCGAACTAAAAAATGAAAAATAAGTTATTGTTTAAAAAAACAACTGAAACACGCTTTTATAGTGAATCGTACTAAAAAGTAAAAAAATAATTCTTAATATAGAAATAAAATTATTAACGAGAAAATTAATGTCATTGGGGTAAAAGGGTGGGGTGTGTGCTTTGTACTAGATTTTTACACTAAAGGCCGTATCACACGTACACGTTTCAAGCAATTTTTCGTCCAATTCGTGCAATTTTTACTTTGTTGCTATATAGCAACCGCTTTAATTTTTTGCTCGCGAGCTCAAAAAGTTGTTCCAAATAAAAATTGCTTGAAATTCCAGCCAATGGGGTTCTTTGGCACCCTACGTCATAAACAAGATGGCGGCTTCGGTTTCGTCTAACACTTCAGATATGCCGTATAATATTTTAAATAGAATAGTGCTCTATTTCTGTTTACACCCATCAACAAAAGCGCAAGCGAAATGAAAGAAATAATTTTGTATGTTCATTTTCCGAAGCAGAAAAATCGGCGAGTAATTTTTCAATGTGGAGATAGAGCGCGGCTGACGTCAGAGCATGTCGTTTCGTTTACGGCAACCCTTCCCCCTCAGATTCGGCCAAAAATTCGACGAAAAAATTGCATGAAAAATATACGTGTGATACGGCCTTAATTCTGCATTTCGGAATATAACTACGAACCCCACGCTTTTACCCCAATGACATTAATTTTCTCGTTAATCATTTTATTCCTTTATTAAGAATTATTTTTTTATTTTTTAGTTCAATTCACTATAAAAGTGTGTTTTTTAGTTTTTTTAATTATAATTTATTGGTGTGGTATTTTGGATGACTATCAGTGTATATCTCAGGAATATATGTAAATGTTTCAAAAGTTTTCCTTTCTAAAAAATTGCAAGTAAAGAAGCTGCAGAAAGTATTCTTTTGTTTTGTACTTTATTTTTTAACATTAATATTTAAAAACATTTTATAAAACCGTGATGACTGTAAAGAACGATACAAACGTTAGCATTACTTAAATTTAGACCAATTTAGAATGAAAGATGGAAGCCCAGTGGCTGAGTGGTAGCGTATCGCGCTTTCCCGCCACAGATCTAGGTTTCAAACCATGAGCTGGGAAAGGTCGACTCAGCCTTTCATCCTTCAGTGGGTCGATAAAGGAGTACCAAGCTTTCTTGGGAACTAAACACTGGGAGTTTCGCGTCAGACTGACCACTTGACCGGAACATCTGCTTATGCATCTCAGTGACAAAGATCATGAAAACTAAAAGGAACACAGTAGGCGTTGGTCCTGAAGGGCTGTTGAGCCACTCAGTTTAGTTTAGTGTGGGAGATGAGCAATTTTCATCAAACAAATTTATCTTCATACTTTTTTACTGGTTCAGATATTCTTGCAGTTAAAAATCTACTGTCAGCTAGTGGTGTTATAAGTATCTCCTTAAAAGCGAAGGTTATTGTTGCTGCAGCCTTCATATAATATTTTGAATAGAATCGAATGAATTCATAATATATTTTAAAATTGGAATACCATCATTTTTTACAATTATAGAAAACGTTGTATATGAGATATTTTAGGGAAAAAAATAGAAATCAAATCATATTTTTTTACATACATATCCAACGAATGTGCAAATCCCTTCTTTCCTTTTAAAAACGCTACTTATCGGAATAAAACAGCTATTTTTTTAATGTGTATTAAAATGTGATATTCTTAATAAGTTCCATGTAATTCATGCATATACTGGAATATTTCAAAATGACAAATATATTTAACAAAAAAAAATTTAAAAATTTCGTAATTATATTTACGAAATTGGTACCCATTTTATCTTTATAAAAGTTTTAGTTATAGTATTAATAAATTTTAAAAACATTTTCAGTAAAAAAAACCCGCATATCTTATATCGCTATTCAGAACTCCGATACTTATTAATGTTCTTCAAACGTGTTCTAATATTCCTTCAAATTATGATGGAAATACACAGCACTTTTTTCTCCAAACAAACCCTTTTATTAATCACGTTGAAAAATAGTCTACTGTGCTCAAGTTTAAGGGAATATTAAATACTATGTATAATTCATAACTTTTTCGTGGAAACCAGAGAAAAGATTAAGTGTTGATAACATACTATCAACACCTGACCTAATTATATCTAGAAAGTTATGAATAGGAAATAAATCATGAACAATTACACATTGCCAACACGTTTCTTCACATACTACTTTAAAAAAAAAAAGAGCTCGTCGGCACAATGTATTGAAAGAAAAGCTTCCAGTGATGGATGTATGGACTAAGACAAAAGTCACTAATCTTGGGTGTTGTCATATTTGATGGAAAACTACCACGTTTTACCATCGATGCTGATATATATCATTCATTTTGACGGAAAAGGAGGGAAGAAAACCTTAATTCCGGTTTTTATATAGGCATTATGAGTGGAAAACGTTTGCCGCTTTTATAAAGTTAAAAACATGCGGAAAGAATTTCATTCATGCTTACATTGTTTTCGAATATTTTGTAATTTTTTACAATGTTTAATGATTGTTGAAAAAAATATTACAATGTTTCCAAGTTTATTTCCCTTTGTAAATAATATTTATTACTACTTTTTCAATGGCTAGACAGCTCTGGTGTGTCTTGACCTCCTCCAAGCATCTCTACTTTAGGCAAATGTTTTCCAGTTTTTAACCTTTAAAATAATGAGGTATTTTTCGATACGATTAATCTATCTTTGCGGGGGTCTGCCCCGTGGTCTATTTCCCATAGGCTTTGCCAGAAAGATTTTCTTGAAACAACGATCTTCATTCATTCTAGCCATATGACCGACCCATTTAAGTCTCTGCAATTTGACGAATTTTACAGGTTGTTTGTAAATTTTATAGAGTTTTCTAAATTAGATCTTCTCCATGATCCATTCACTTGGACCCCACCAAAAATGCAATGCAAGATCTTTCTCTCATATTCACTACTACGCAATGTTTCTTTAAGGTATCCGACTACGTTCGGAATCGTGATTTTGCAAAAGCGCATAAAGGGATAATTTTCATGATATTTAGTGTCACTCAGATTAGAATACATGCATAAAATTGTTTTAAGGACATTTTAACAAAAAACAATTATTTAAATGCAATATTTTGTCAAAAAATTAACTTAGAATAATCTTCTTTCAAAATGTTCTACTTTTGTGAAAAATGCTTCTATTATAATAATATTTTGCCTGTATATAGCTCATGACCTCTCTACAGAGGCTCAACTATAATTTTAGAAAAATTCACATTATTTTCAGAGTTACCACCAATTGTAATAATTGGCATTTTTTTCTTAAAATTGCTCCCCTCTGTTGTCGTAAAATATGGATAAGCCCACTTCTAAGTTATATATTTCAAAAATTCTAGTTGAGCCTCTGTACAGAGGTTTGAGCTATATACAGGCAAAATATTATTATAATAGAAGCATTTTTCGCAAAAGGAGAACATTTTGAGAAAAGATTATGCTAAGTTAAATTTTTGCCAAAATGTCCTTAAAACAATTTTCTACATGTATTCTAATCTAAGTGACACTAAATATCATGAAAATTATCCATTTATGCGCTTTTGCAAAATCACGGTTCCGAACGTAGTCGGATACCTTAAGATGATTTAGTTAGGAGCGACTTGCTCAGCTTGCCTTTCGATCTAAATGTATTTTCTCAACAAAAAACTTAAAACTCCTAAGGAAACCACAAAATGGTCACGGTAACCTAGTAGTTATGCTCATGAACTTGTGGCCGGCGTGTAATGAGTTCAAGCCCTAAGAACCGTCGCGTAGAGGGGCTGATGTACATTAAATCTGTCGAGGCTCCAAGTCTTTTTTTTTGCCGTGGTGTGGTATTTTGGAGAGTGGAATGCCAGTAGTGGTGCAACGTACACCCGCTCAATCCGGGGAGCTCAAAGGTTACAGTTTTTTTTTTTTTTAAGACCCCCATCTTGGGGCCCCAAGCCTGGCTTTGCAGGGGGCACTAATTTCTCCGTTTCGCCACTGGGTGCCAGCTCAGGTGCAATCCTCAACACTTGACTAAGGTTGAAAATTACGAGGTCTGTTGCTAATAGACTTCGTGCTGCTTTATAGTGCGACATTAATAGACATTCAATGAATAGATCATGAACAAAAAGATCTAACTAAGAACCTTACAATATTTACAAGCAACCTGATGTTGTAAAGTTTGTCAAGTTACAGAGACTTAAATGGGCTGGTCATCTGGCTAGAATGAATGAGGATCGTTGCTGCAAGAAAATCTTCCTAGCAAAGCCCATGGGAAATGGACCCCGGGGCAGACCCCGCTAAGATGGATTGACTGTGTTGAGGAAGACCTGAAGATTTTAAAGGTCGAGAATTGGGAGAAGAGTTGCCAAAAGAGTAGGGATGCCTGGAAAAGACTTCTGGAAAAGGCCAGGGCCCACCCAGGGCTCTCGAACCATTGAAGAAGAAGAGAGTAATAAACGCTCACTTTATTAGGGAAACACAGGAATACTTATGAGATTTTATGAGCTCGAACATGGAAAAACATCATTAAAATATAATTTTTCAATAACAGTTAATTATGATTTGCATTCTTTTTTCCTTTTTATATAAATGAATTATACAAGTTATTGTAATATTTGTTGCGCCTATCAGCAATAATTTTACACAAAAATTTAATGCTCTTATTTGAAATCGGATACGTCTTTTTAGAAAACAAAATAGACTTGTGATTTCTTTTTTATTAAAGTAATATATATATAGCCAATAATGCATGAAATATCATCATACAATTGTATATATAACAAGTATTGCATTGTATATTTATATATTAATGCCGTTTAGAATATAAATTAGTGTTCAAATACTTCATATTTTTATGTTCCATAATAGAAATAAATATGTTACAGAATATTTTGATTTCGATAATGGGTTTCAATAAAACTAATTCCCTCTTCAGTTTTATTTCATAAAAAAGTGAGACTCACACACACACACAAATTTCCTGATTAAAAGGGATTCATGAGAAGGATAATCTATTTGGGTCTGGACTTTTTTATGTCAATGCTATAGTGTGGTAAATACTTCATGGTGCAAAAAATTGTAAGAAAAATTTCCTTTTTAAAGTTAATGCCACACGCATCTTTTAGATAATAATAAAAAAAAAAAATTAAAACTATTGAAGGTTAAGAGGACTTGGCATCCTAAAAATAAACTAAATATTGTTTTTTGAATTCTAATTCAGTTATATTCTTCTCATTATTATCTTTCGATTGATATATTACTTTTGTATGCCTGAAAATTAGAAATTGGAAAAAAACTTCAATTGAAAAATGTAAACAAACAAATTAGGGAATTCGACCACGCCCCCTCGTTTAAGGTATAAAAAAAATCTAAAAAAAGCTTTTTAATAAAAATTTTAAAAAAGCTATTTTAAAAAGTGAAATAATAACTTAAAAATATTATATGTCATAAATAAAGCAGGATATTTCTGTGAAATATTACATTAATATAATTTTTATTTCTTTTGAAATATGTACATGTAAAATTTTTTAATTAAAACATTTTGTGTATTCATTATTTTATAATTTCAGCTCTTATTCATCATATGTTTTCCATAAAAATATTATATTTCTATATTATGTGAAGCAAAAAGCTTTAAAATTTCTGCTATGGCTGAAAAATTTTTTTTAAACATTTTCCTTGAGTTTTCTTATGCAATTCATACTCACTGCCACGGTTTCAAATATTTGAATAGATTTTTATAGAAAATGTAAATCGTACAATAACGATTTTTTTAAATTGGCCATTCTTGATTGGTTATGACAGGTTTATATGGCATGTGTGTGTAACGTAAGTGAAAACTTTTTAAGAATAAATATCTTAATTTGATTCCTTTTAATTTATGAATTAGAATCTAGTTTTGCTAAATCAACCGATACACAAACCATGTCGTCACGACTTGAAATAGACTGGACTTCATGCAAAACCTCTAAAAACAATATTTTTTTTTAATACCAGTGTCATTCAGAAAACAAAGACCGTTTAGATATTAAAAAAAATCAAACATATTTTTTTCGTTAAAAGGTCAATATATGTTGCATATATTGAAACTTCCTTCTTTTCAATATATGTTACATATATTGAAACTTCCTTCTTTTCTCAACATTATTATTTCTAACATTCAAACATTTGTCGTATTTCTTCACGAGCTTCAGAATTCCATGTAATACTCTTCTGCGGCCAATGCATTCAATCAGGTGGTCTCACTGCATTCTCCGACTTTTCATCTCTTCCACACACAAAACATTTACCACCACGTTTTCTTAGAAAAACCATCTTTTTCCTCTGCTTAGAGAAAAGATTGAACTTTGCTCTTAGCGATTACTGGCTATCAGCTGAATGAACTGCCCTCTTCGCCCACGATTTTATGTTCAAATCCAATAAAATATAATTTCAAATGAAACCCGTTTAATTATATTATAAATAATTAGTATGTCGCGGCCCGAAGGTCACGGTAGTGAGAGGGTTCGAGGAAGAAGCAGACATGATCATAAGAGTAACTACTTTTATTCTATCTTTAGAACTTTATGAAATACACTTTTATAAATTAACTCTGGGAGCAATATGAAATCCTAACCCGTAATCAGATAACTAGATTATCGGAAGTACTTATCTAGATTGAAGTTCCTTGTTATGATCTTTCACGAAGCCCGATAGCTCGGTCAGCTTCCAAGGTTGATTACTTCACCACTTCCTGATGGACTCAACGTCGACTTATAATTACAAAACGCGTGACCACTCAGTCGCTGTTCACCTATTCCAATACGCAAAACGATCAATGATTGACCATTAACTCACATACTCAATGACAGGCACTTAAATAGTGGTTACATTTGCATAAAATCAAGTCGTCTTTACGGAAAGCGGTTTTTAAACTAAAATTAGTCAAAGAATATTTTCCACCAAGAGGATTAGCGGTAGATCCCGAATGGTATCCGTTACAGTGTACAATTTTTGTTGCAGTTTACTTGTAACTTAATAATAGTACTTGAATACCTTCAACGTATCTGGAATTTCAAGTTCTTGAAGGTCAAACAGCTGGAAGAATGTTCCTTAAGTAGGGTCCTATTTTTGTGATGACGAATACAACTAATGATATTATAAATTTCTTATAAAAACGAAAAATTAAATTTAAATAGTTATCATTAAATCTATACAAATAATTTGATTCATGCACAAATTAAAAAATTAAATGATTCTTTTCAGAGACGTCTTAAGACAGGGGCCAATTGGGCCAGGGCCTCAGCTGTAACGAGGCCTCATCTTGTTCTTGACTCAGCCTTAATAAGATAATTATTCGAATAATTTGAACGTTAAAATGTTTTCTTCCGGTTGTATTCTCCGAAAAACTGGGAATTAGGAATGATAGGTCAACTGTCTACATGTGATGACCGTCGTCTATGTATAGGCCTAGGCCTACCACCATATACCCTCGTTGCTCATTCAGTCAAAAGGCAGCAGTCGGTCGTGCCGGCTTATGAGATTGTAAGTCGTGTACATTTATTTGTTTTTAGTTATTGTTTGTACGAGTATTTGATAACGTATGCTACGCGCAGTCTACTTTTAAGAGTGGGTGCCTACATTTGTGTAGGGGCCCAGGGCCTCAAGAAGTCTTTAGACGTTCCTGATTCTTTTACAGATATAATGACTCATTTTTTTTCCTTCTTCGTCGCTAGCCAACCCTCTGAGATCTCCCGACAATCCCTGGGATTCATGGACAACTGATAGAGAAACCCTGACCTAATTCGCATACTCCAAACAAAGAGCTTTTTAAACTTCCGGTCGCGACCTTATTCAGAATCACACAATTAAATTCGGGGACTGTAAGTATTTTAGAGAAATTAAAAAGAAAAAATATCTTGTGTTGCCCGCACAGTTCTCAAAGGCTAGCATTGGTATGAATTTCAATGACCAAATTTTGAGATTAAATACAAAAGCAAAACATAAAACTATGGCTCTGAAAAGGACAATGCGCATAAAGATCAAGAGAAAAATAAAATAAAATTTTTAACAACGGATATCCGGTTTCGTTGATTCGTTCAAAATTAAGTTGTGACTAAAAATACATCATTCGTCAGATATTTCTGAACAGTTAATTGCTTTCAACGTCATTTCAGAAAAATAATTGCATCATATCTGCATTAAGATAGAAAATTGAATTTCTTAAAAAATAGTACTTATCAGAAAATAAATAAAAGGAAAGAATATATTAGTTTGAAAGTTAAACAACAATATATAGAATTTGTTGTAATTGGACATAACCTTTCCAAATGTTTGAGTCTAAAATCATTTAATTGGTTATTTCAAACTCTCTAGAGACATATTTTAAAAAATACTTTTCTTTTTAAGTAAAAATTTATAATTGGACATAAGAAGCTATGTGGAGACAAATGTTCAAGAGTAGATTCTTGTTTTAACACTTTTTTAACAATCACATATTTTTCAAGAAAACGGTAATAAAAGTGCTTAATTTTTTTTTTTATTCAATAGAATTATATAAAAATAAGTGAAGTTTATAAAACGAACTAGCTGTGGTATTACCATCAGGTATGAACGGGCTGCGGTAGCCCAGTGGTTAAGGTATCGGACCATGGCAGGCATGTCATGAGTTCGAGCCCCGTACCACTAAAGACCCGCCGTGTAGGGCAGCGATGCACGTTAAATCTGTCGAGAGCTGAAACGTCCTCCCGTTGGTGTGGTGTGGTAGTTAGGAGAGGGGTGCCAGCTCAGGTGTCGTCCACGTCACTTGACCATGGTTCAAAATTACGTGGTCCGTCGCCCAAAGCCCTCGTGTAGCTGAACAGTGCGACGTTAATATTCACTCACTCACCATCAGGTATGAACAATAGGAAATAAAAAAAAAATCATCTGTTAGAAATGGTTTCTTTTTCACATTACCTTTGATCTTTTATCCCAGATATATCACGTGGCCGCGGTAGCCGAGTAGTATAGGTATCGGATCGTGGCCTGCCTTGTCACGAGTTCGAGCCCAGTACCACTAAAGACCCGCCGTGTAGGGAAGCGATGCACGTTAAATCTGTCGAGATCTGAAACGTCCTCCGTTGGTGTGGTGTGGTAGTTAGGAGAGGGTGCCATCTCAGGTGTCGTCCACGTCACTTGACCATGGTTCAAAATTACGTGGTCCGTCACCGAAAGCCCTCGTGTAGCTGAACAGTGTGACGTTAATATTCAATCAATCAATCAACCCAGATATATCACGGACCCGAGAAATAGGAGCGGAAATCTCAGTCTGTTATTTTGACAGAAGCTAGAAGAAATAATCTATTGTACTTTACCGTGCCATAAGTTCTGATACAAAAATTTGAAAATGTCTGCAATGACTTTAACGCGTAAGGTGGCCGCGGTGGCCTAGTGGTCAAGGCATCGGATCGTGGCTGGCGCGTGTCATGAGTTCGAGCCCAGTACCACTAAAGACCCGCCGTGTAGGGGTACGATGCAAGTTAAATCTGTCCAGAGCTCAAACATTCTCCCGTTGGTGTGGCAGTTGGGATAGGGAGATGCCAGTTCAGGTGTCGTCGTCGTCACTTGATCATGGTTCAAAATTACGAGGTCCGTCGCCAAAAGCCCTCGTGTAGCTTAACTGTGCGACGTTAATATTCACTCATTCACTCGCTTTAACGCGTAAGACAATTTTAAATTTCTTCGTTAGAGATCATGTACAGGGACGTCCTATGGAATGGGCCAAATGAGCCTGGGTCCAGGGCCTCGGTCACAATAGGGGCCTCGTCTCAGCTTTCCTAAGATCACAATTCGAATAATTTCAACGGTGAAATGTTATTTCTGGTCGTGTTCTCCGAAAAACTGGGAATTTTGGACGAGGATGACATGGGATGACCGTCGTGCATATATAGGCCTAAGCCTAATACCATACACCAACATTATTCATTCAGTCAAAAGGCGGCAATCGATCGAGCTGGTTTGTACGATTGTAAGTCATGCACATTTATTTGTTTCGGGATGTTGTTTGTACGAGTAGTTGACAACGCATACTATGTACTGTTTACTTTTAAGGGTCATAGGTGGAGCCTACATTTGTGTAGAGGCCCAGGGCCTCAAGAAGTCTTAAGACGTACGTCCCTGATCATCGGCCATACTTTTCAGGTAATTGTTATCTTTCACATATGTTCTAAATCAGTCAGAGCTTTAAAGCAAGCTTTGAACAGGAGCAACCGGCAGATATTTTTCTGCATCAAAAAGGGAAGAACCCATAGGTGATTTTTAAGGCTTTTAAGCATTTAGACATCAAAGGGTTATTAATTAATATGACTTTCGATCGCCACAGTCCCCCTCCCCTTTATGTATCTTACTGACATTGTGAACCCTCAAGATTTTGAATAACCCTCCTTGACTCCCAGCCCACGACTTTGTGATATAAAAGTTCCTCAATAATCCTAAAATTTTCTCTGCTACTTATACATACTTTTTTAACACTTTTTTTATATTTAAGAAAAAAAGTAAACATCTAGTTAAAAATACTACAGAATATTAATTTTAAATGAATAATGTACTTAACTGGGTTAATTAAAATTTTGAATGAGAAGAGTGGTGCAGCATTTCTTTTTCAAGTTCTGTTATATCAGGTGTAATATATATTTGAAATCTGTTATCTCAATCCAGGTTCTACTCTACGAGATGAATGCAATCGTTATCGTATTGTCGCTCTATGAATTCCGTTCTTAATCTTTGCACATGTGTTTCTAATTTTTTTTAAAATAATACGTTATAGTAATGGCTATATAGTTGGAAGCCATAAAAGTACTGAATTACTATTCTTGATCAAAATTCATGTTCTAGCGGAGTTTTCATTGAGGCAATTTAGAAAAATATTCGAGGATGACGCAGCTTTCAATTTTTCCACGAGGCCTTTCAGAGTCTGTAAAAGAGGGAAATTTTAACATTAAATGAGATATGTTCACGGACCACAAATGGTCTGCGAACCACAGTTTAAGTACCGTTGCAATACGAGATTTTCCACAACCAACTGCATTGTGAGCCGTTGTAGATGTGGTCGCCCACAGAGTGAGAATATCAGCTGTCATCAAAGCAATCAGAGTGAGAACTGGTCAAAATCCTCGTCGAAAGAAGACGCTTCTTGTTGAACAGTTAAACGTATCAAAAAGAACAATGTAGTAAAGAAGTAACAAGAATAGTAAACGAAGAACTTCGATCAAGATGTCAAAAAATAATTATCCATTATCTTGTAAAATAATTAAAGCGCAGAGGTACCTTAAAATAAATACACTGTAATGGCGATACCTTTTAAAGGCCACAGACGAATTCTGTTTATCGGCAAGGAAATTTGAGTCATTGAAGAATCTTTCAACCACCAGAATGACCATATACATGCAAGGATTACTCAAGAAGCTATAGAAAAGAAAGAAATGCTTGCAAAGAGCTCATCCTCCCGTTTCTGTAAAGGTTTGGTGGGATGTCAACTATGAAGCCGTCTCAGATATTCATTTTTGTTTGATATTATTGAAAACTACGGAAAAGGTTTAACAATACATCATCATGGAACCAATAGTTAAGCCCCTGAACGTAAACCTGTGTGTATTCGATGGAAACGATTGAAACTTTTCAACAGGACTCTCCCAAAAATAAGGCGAAAACCTGTGGAGGTTAAAAGAAAAATGTGTTTTATTTTCATAGTTTACAAAAGTTGATTTTCCCTCAGCCCGGGATTTGAAACCACTCAACTATAAATTGTAGTCAGTACTGGAAGCAAAAGTGTTATAAAAATGGTATTCCAATTAGAACTGTCTCAAACGTTCTTTAAGGAAAGTAACGAGATGGAAATTCCTGTAGAGGTAGTGCGTGTCAGGATAGATGTTTGCCCAAAAAGCCTTAAAGCTCGAGTGAAGTCAAAAGGTGATCATTTTGAAAAAAAGGAGCAATGGGTTAACATTAAAGGTAAAAAGGAAAACTTAAGGAAGATTTAGTTTTAAATTTGATCTTAAAATAAATATGTTTACGGTTTCAAAAATGTACTAAATAAACCATGAATCAGATCAAAAATATTTGCTGATATTGCCAATGACTAATATTTATCATTTTAATTGGCAATAGTTTTCTATATATTTTCTAACTAATCATGTCATAACTTCTAATACAATTATAATTGGATTAAAAAATTTCAACTCAATTATAATTGTATCAGAAGTTATGACACATTTTTTAAATCAATCGTAATTGTATCAGAAGTTATGACACGATTAGGTAGAAAATATATAGAAAGCTATTGTAAATTAAAATAATCAATACCCGGGTCACTTTGGGAAATTTATAAAAGCAAAATTTTTATAAATTAAATTTGGTTTATCTAGTATATTCCTGAAACCATAAAAATATTTATTCGAGTAAAAGGGACTGCATCTAAACCATGTCTTAGCAAAGTTAGAGTTGAAGAAACCATATCTTAGCAAACATATCCTATGTTAATATTGAAGAATAAAGAGCTCTGGTTGTGTGTGGATTGATCAAGAATATCTTATTTAACTCACATGCAACAACACTAAGCAAGTGAGAGGTTCATATAAAAAAACAATGCGAAGAAAAAACAAGAATTTTTAACTAGTAAGTCTCCCAGCAAACGCACCTTACGTTAAAAAGAGAGACAAAACTTAATCATTTGTTTTGCTACCTGGAAATTCCGGAAAGATTGTCAAGAAAAGTTAATAAGCAATTCCGCGTGTCATGGTCCAGTGGACTCTGAACAAACGCAAAATTACGGCGGGATCTGGTGATGCGTGCGTGCTTGCTCCTCGGGAGGAGGAGTGGCAGGTTTAGTGATGCGCGCTTGGAATTTATAAACCGCACTTGCTCCTTTCGGTATTTGATACGCCAGAAAATTCACTTTGCATACGCTTTTTAAAGTTTTGCTTTTTAAGATCGCGGGAGTAATTCTACGCTGGAGTGCATTCGTTGGGGAAATTGCCTAGGCGGAGACGATAGTTTTGCAATTACTATAAAGTATGATTTTGGGCGCCGTTTTCTTTCTTCTTCGTCTTCCTTTTGCCCCTTCATCGTTTCTTTTAGAGTTGTTTTTGTTTTCTTTCTTTATGGAGATTGTGAAGTATGAGAGAAAGTTCATACGCAGCTTTTTCTTCTATTTTTCTTAACTATATCGTTGAAAATACGTTTAACAACGATTCAGTAATGAATTTTATGCCGAATTGTACTTTAGTAGTACGTATATAATTTACTAACTTTCGATGTCTCATAAACACACACATTAAAATGTATGATAAGCCAATGTGGCAAGAGAATTTTGGGTTTTTTGGCTTTTGGGAGAGATTGGTTTTCCCCTTTTTTTTAAATTATACAGGTTGTTCATAATTACCTCCAAGGTTTCGGATCACTGTAGTAAAAAAACTAAATTGAATACAACAAAAAAAGAACGTGTGATCGAAAGCAGAAAAAAATTCAAGTTTTATTTAAATATTTTATGGGTGTTCAATATGTGAACCCTTGTCGCACGGCATAAATCAGTGCGATACTCCAGTTCCTGCCCCACTCAACTCAGCATAATACTATCAATGTTATTGAAAAGTATTTTCCTTTCTTCCCCTACGGTGGGCGTGACTCCTACTTGTGGACCCCCAAAAACCCGATTTATCGCCAAGAAAACCACCCCCTTTTTTAAAAAACCAAAAATTTGGGGGCCCCCAAAAACCCACTTTGGGGGTAAAAGTTTTTCCGTTACGCCACTTTTCTTCTACATCACAAAAACACTAAAAGACAAAGATTTCGGCTTACAAGAATAACAAGGAAAGATAACAAGGGCTGTCAATAACGTTGATAATACCATGTTCAGCAGAGTGGGGCAGAAACTGGACTATGTGAAAGTGCCCCCCTAGGGTGCCCTTCTCTTAGATTATCTGCGTGAGCAAGAGGTGTAGGGTCAACTAAAGAATGAGAAGTAGCCATGCTCTTAATATGACTTTATTAAGAACTAGAACTTAAACCTTTAACAGATTAGATAATGATTATATATGTGAGAATCTACAATGAACAAACACACAATACAAGTAATACCGAAATAACCTTACTCGGACCAATATCACTATCTAACCCGCCTAATCTCAATTCCAATAATAACGCGTCCTAATATTAAATAGTCAATCCTACCTTAATCCAATCGTAGCTCCGATACTAGGAAGTGGCGTCTTTACGCGAGTGCAATGGTATGCACCTTGACTTAATGGCTTTATCTTCGGAATAACCTCTGTTGGCCATCCTTTCACAATTGTATCACACAATCTCTCACATAACATTCCCCAAATTGCCATTCCACTTACTGAAACTTCTGTTATTTAAAAGCTATCTAATTTGCATTTTATCTTCACGTCTCACTTCTTGGGTTTTGGTTGGAAAAGAGTTGCCATTAATCTTGGCCTCAAAAGTATCCAAAGGACATGTTAAAGAAAAGACGCGTGAGCCCGTCACAACTATCACATTAATGTAGCCGTGTAACAGGGGCGTAGCAACCGCCATATCAATGATACGCCCCCAAGCTACAGGGGTCTCAACATATGTAAGCGGAAGATCATAAAATATTTAGGGGTCCCTAAAAAGAGCTCCCAAAGAATTTTTGATATAGGTAGGTCCCACTCAGGACTAGCTACGCCAGTGCAGTGTGACCAGCGGTTCACGTACAGAACACCTGTAAAATATGTAAATAAAGCTTGAATTTTCTTCTGTATTCTTTTCATACGTTCTTTTTTGCTGTACTCGTCTAAGTTGTTTTACTAAGGCCCGCCGAAATCTTAGAGGGATTATCAATATAGCCCTGTAAAATCGTGCATTATAAAGACACACAATAATTACCATTAAATTTAACATGGAATAGCTCCTGTTATTCCTCGAGGAAGGTATCCGTAGAAGCATAGATTGACTTAGCAAACCCTCTTTTTTGTTTTGTTTTGTGCTTATGAAACTGTTTTCTCTTAAAGGACTATATTTATGATGATCATATCGTAAATGCAATCAGTGCTCCCCATTGAATTCAGAACTGACACTAGACTTGTACTTGTGGTTCCACTTGTACAATTTAGAAACAATTTGATAATTTGATAAAGATGTACCTGTATTAAGATTCTTCAGAAAGTTTTTCAAAGTTTAAAAGAACAAAAATATTATGTTGTACTTTTAAATCAAGTACATTTTGTATATGGGCGTTATTATTCTTGAAAAATATCTGTACTTTGAAAAAGAAAGTTTCCGTTAAAAGCAAAAATTGGCAGCTGTAAGAATTGATTGCTTGGAAATGCGTGATTGCATCTATCATGTGACTATGATGTCACATGAATTTATGCGCTGAATGGCTGGAAACTCATGATTGCACTTATAATATGACAATGACGTCAGATGAATTTTGTCCATTACGCAATAACAGTCCCTTTTAGTTTTGTAGAATTTAACTATTAATAAAAATTGCATACATTGTTAGCAATAAAAGTTTTTTAACAAAGTAACTCCTCTTATATATATTTTTATTTGAGCAATTTCTACTACATAGCATATTTTAAGCCATACAGTTTCATCTGGATTATATTTTCTTTTGTCCTTTTTATTTGTCAGAATTTATATAAGGTAAGAGATTCTAGAAATCATTCAAAGTAATACTAAAAAATAGGATATCTATATTTAACTTGCCATGGGGTATAAATCTTATAATTTTAGTTACATGTAATTGTAGGAAAATGTTATCGAAAACTATGGTAAAAAATTGCAGTTCTCCATGTAGTATATGTTTTTAAAAATGCGATATCTATGTGTGTTGCCTTTAAAAATTTGTCAACAGAATTATTATTATTTGATAATGATTGATGATTTAATGATTTTTTTTAGCTATTGAATTTATTATAATTCCAAGACCAAAAGATCACACGTGATAAAACTGGTCTAATAACTAATTTGTTTTTGTTAATCGAAGTCTCATCATTTGATTTGATTTTAAAAAGTGTCAGTAGTTGTTTAATACTGGGTGATTACTGCTAAACCTCTCCGATTAACAGTTTCCTGTAGCTAAAACGAGTGAGTGGATTGCCATTGAATTTAATATATGAACTATATGTACAAGATGCGCATAGGAATTTCAATAATAATAATAACTAGTTCAAATAATATCCAATAGGTGCGATTTGCATGCAAAAATTTATCAAAGGAAATGACCCGCACTGAATGCATAAATAATCGAGAACAAGATTTAGAAATAATAAAATGTAAAACTGAGAAACGTAAAGGAAGTTCGGTTCTAAAAGGGGGAAACATTATGGGCTTTGATTTTGTATATAGTGTGTGGGGGCAGGATTCGGGTTATGGAGCTATTTGATAAATCTGAATCATCGTGTGGAGGTATTGCGACGTTGGCTGACTTGAAGAACTTTATTGTATTTGATGCAAGAATCATCACAGTTAAGCCTCCTATTGAAAACATCCATCATCTTGTGGCAACCTGTTCTGCGGTAAGTTGCAAACAACAAAAAATAGTAATAAAAGTGTTAAACGACTGGCCCAAACAAGATATTCCTTTTCTTCCTAGTTGTCGAATGTGGGCACATCATGGCTGAGAAGTGGCAGGTTGGTTGGTCAAATAAAAAAGTACTATACCAAGATCAACAACTTTTAGTCAAGTTAGTGAATCGGTAACTGAACACTGGATGGCAGCACAACCTAGTATTACTGATTGATTATGCACTCCAAGAAGAGTCTAACAGAGGCATTCCCGATAAATCATAATTAATGATACGAAAACGGCAACTGTGAGTGCGTCAGCCAGACCCGCCATCTGAACAAGAGACTGCCTATGATGTCAACGGAAAAAAATTCCAAACCACGTTTAAACTTTCTAGGAATGAGTATCAATTGCAGTAATGGCTGAAAAACAGCCTTCTCTATATACTTCTCAGAAAGTTCATCAACAGCAAAATAATTTTCTCCCCAGGAAGGGGATATGAGGTGACCTCTCCTGCAAAAAGTCGAAGACTGCAAATAATAGGAATAACGCGATACTTTTTTTGTGACACATGTCCGGAAAGATTGTGATTCTGTAGGCTGGTGGTTCAAATAACACTCATACCAAGGTCAGGAGTTTGTAGCCGAAATCGTACAAATTTACATGCGCACGATGTTGTGTGGCCATATTAAACAACTTTCATGAAATCGCTTCGAACACAGTTGACAACTACTTCACTTGAAGCAGTTATTCATAAACTGTTCCTGTTATTGCAACTTAGTACTTCAAAGCTGAATGAAATTATTTTGTTTATTTATTTTTCGAATCTTTATTTAATGTGGCTCGATGACATGGAGATTGAAAAATGGCAATTAAAATTTCAAATTGTTTATGCATTCTGTGTGCGAGTGGGTTATTTCCTCTGTTAAATTTACCCTTTTTCTATGCTGAGGGGCACCTAGAGGACATTTTTTTAACTGAAAAAAATTATGAGTGTATCGTTCAGATGCCAAATTTCGTAGCTAGCCGCTCACTCTTTTTATCTGCAGAACGTTGTTTATAGGAAGTTGAGTTATAACCACCATATATTTTGATCGCGAATGAGATATTGGTTGAAAAATCGATGTCACACACACACACACACAAGAATATTTCTAATTGTAATTTGGATTAATTTTGACGATGTCATTAATGCATATCGCTTTCCTGGCAATATAGCAATATACTATTGGACTTATTTATGTGAAATAATATTTAAGATATATTTCATATAACACCTTTTCCTGCACTGAAACTTGCATGTTAACTTCAAAGGCCATCACTGCAACTGTATCATTTATTAAAAACACGTTATTTGAAACTGAATACCATCTTGATGTTATACAGCCTGCTAAAGAAAATAGCATGCATTAATTCATACATTTCATCCTTAAATAATTAAACTTCTTTTTGTCATATCTTACGTGGAATATTATGCGCATAACATTAGAATAAATCCATTAATTTATAAAATTAACATTCTTATAAAACATAATGCAAATAAAGAATGGACACTTTTTTTTATTATTGAATCGTGTACTTTCAATATTTCAGTTTAAAGGAAATTATGGTAATAGCTCTTGATATCATTTGAATAACAATAAAAATGTATTTTTACGAAATAAAATGTAATTCACGCCACGAGGAAAAGATAATTAGTCATTATTTGTAAATTTCTTTCATAATGTGCGTTTGAAGTTTACTTGATTAGGGTTGTTTTTCTTAAATTCATTTAATCATGGTTTTTATGCTTACATGATGGAGTTATTAATCTAAATTTTGAAAGATGGGGATCTTATATAATCTTTCCCTATGATCTTTACCTTGAAAATCAAGCCTTATTATATAAATGGTCAATTTTTATATTAGATTGCCTTTTTGTTCAACATTTTGAAAAAAAAATTAATTTTTTTTTATTAGTAATAACTAAGCATAATACTTAACAGAATGCAAAAATCAAAGAATTTTATTTTCACTATCAATTTTAAAGTTTTCACATTATTTTTATTTAATAATTATGGAACACAGAAACCTCTATAAATGTTTGCCTTTTATGTTACATCCTGCGCGCTATGAAGAATGCATCATATATCTTAATAGAATTTCTCTTATACTAAAAAATAATTTCATGTTCGTACCTTTTTTTCAAACGGTTGGGGATTTTTTGTGTGTGTGCATGTGTCGCAGGGACATGATGAAATTAGGAATTTGATCAAATCCCTAAGGAATATGATCAATTGGCGGGAGATGTTAAAATGTCTCTTCAAGGTCATTTCCCTGATGAAAGTAAAGGATTTGAACAAATCTCTGATCTGTTTCGATGAAATGATGAAATAATATTGTCAAGAGTTTAAAAGTGTTTATTTAACAAATATGATGCATTATTAAACGTAGAAGTAAATAATACAACACTAGTCAATGAAATACAAATTATTCATTCGAAACTAATTAACAAATAATTCGAAAATTAGGCTAATATTTTTGGATGTGTAACATCTTTCCTCTCGGTTGCTGGATATTTGTGGGAATGATTTCGTGAAATTATTTCCACAGGCGTCGATCGACTTGGCCTGTCCCCCCCCCCTTTCATAGTTTCGTTACAAATGATGACCTGCAGGGGAGGGCTTACACACTAAAATATTGATCCCCATATTAATCATATGGCGCCATTTTTTTAAAGACATGGGGTTGATATTTGGGGGATCGATAGAACTACCTGTTTGGTTAGGAAGTACAAAGACTCGACCCCCCGGGTGCCACCCGTCCCGGACAGCATTTTGCCAATGCAAATCCTTACTAGTTCATTTCATCATTTCACTGAAACAGTTCAGGGATTTTATTAAACAACTTACTTTCATCATGGAAATGACCTTGAGAGACGTTATTTTAACATCTCTCGTCAATTGATTATATCCCTTAGGGATTTGATAAAATTCTTAATTTCGCCAATTCCCTGCGACACATATACACGCACACAATTTGTAACTTGTAATACTACGTCTTATGTTGCAATGGGGACAAAGATAGTATCGGCTTTTTTTTAAAATAGCTTTCCATTTTCATTTCTTATCAGACAACACATTGCACCTTGCCTTGCCAAACCCTGTTCTTTATCGAATATTTTCAAGAATCTAAATTCCAGTATGCAATGAAAAATTCCCACCTTCACCCCAAAGAAAACCCCAGATGAGAAATATTTCAATTCCATGGACAAACTGCATCTCTTTAAAACATTAGCAATAGTAATTACACTATAAAAAGAAAGAAAAATATGTGTAAATCAAGGTATCAGTGCCCATACAACGTAAGGGCAAACTGGTTGTGGCCAGCTTTCAGTAGCCTGTACGGTGTACGAGCAAACCAGTTAAGGAAGTTAAATCTTATTTTGTTGATAAATCCTCCAACCAGTAGTATACTCAAACTTTTTATGTTTGAGTGTAGGGGTAACATTCTAAAAACACTTAGACCAAGGGTGGCGAACTTTTATGGGTCAACGTGTCATTTTTCCTAAGAAAATGTTTAATGAGCTATAGACGTGCCGTCAAATAATTTTGACTTGTGATTTTTGAGAAAATAATAAAACCAAATAGTAACAAATCATAACTTTATTTATATTTCCAAAAAAATACATTTCGCCCTTTATAGTAGCAAATGTTTTAGTTATACGTGTAATTCAAATTAAAGTAACATTAGTGTGATTTCTGCTGCTGATGATTAGATGAAAAGTAGCTTATATTATGATTGTAAGATGTTACTTTTAGCAAAATCCATGTTGGATTGGAGTCATCTGCCAAACACTTTCTAAGCGAATTTGTTATGCTATTCATCTCGGGAAATAATGACTCGCAAGCTTGGGTAGATGAAAATACAGTTAAAATAGCATGACCCAGCTTCTTCAAATAGTTAAATGTATCTGAAATCGAATCCCATGTTTTCAGTATTTCATTATTAACATTTTTACTTATATTGCTTGTTAATCTTTTTGTTTCAATCAATTCCAACTTTTTCCTTTTTTTCAACGAATTTTCGAATCCATATGAAACTAGACTGGAAATCAATCAGTTGCATTTCAAAATTTTCAATTTCCAACCAATCGAATTGGGACAAGTTCAGCTTATTAAAGGAAATCACATCAGAGTACATAAAAACACTTGAACGTTTCCGATAATTCTTTGAACTGAGAAAATCCCGCTGAAAATTGCGACCGATCACTCACTTTTGTTCGTAATACTTCATATTGAACTTTGTTATTTTGAATTAAAATGCAAACTGCTTTTTGATCGGTGGCAGTGGCGCACACAAGGGGGGCTGGAGGTCCGGACCCCTCCCCAAAGCCCTTGATTTTTTTCCGATTGGTTATAATTCTAAGTATATAATACGTAAAATTTAATTAAATATTTGTTATTAATGATTAATTTTATTAATTAATGCTAATTATGTATTCAATAATTAGTTTTTTACTGTGTTTTGTTCCTGAAAATCGACAAAATCAAAAATAGCATGATACAAGAATGGTGAACTTTCAACCTCGCCCCCTTCCCTTGAAAAATTCCTGTGTGCGCTACTGATCGGTGGCGTACCCAAAATATTGTGTCGAGTGCCATCAATGGCACGCGTGCCAATGGTTCGCCATCCCTGACTTAGACGAAAGCACCGAGGCATGATCTGTGTGATAAAAATTAAAAATCTGTTGGTCTATGGGAGAGGTCATGGTCGCAAACTCGTGGCTGGCATAACACCTGTCGAGTCTTGGGTTTGAGTCTTAGTTTTACTTAGACCCACCGTCCAGAAGGGATGATGCATATTACATCAGATGAGACTCACGTTGACGTGGAGTTGAAATTTGGGGGATGAGGTACCAGTTCAGGTGCTATCCTTGTCCCTTGCCCGTGGTTCAAAATTACGAAGTTCATCTCCAATAGCTCTCGCATTGCTTTAAATGCGACGTTCATAAACAGTGGTGTTTATGTTACAATCCAAGCGTGCTTTCCCCAACGATGAATTTAAAAGTACATCATACCAAGGAGAAAAACTTTCTTTTTAAAGTGGGGTGGAGGTAGACCTGTGGTGACGGTCACGAACTCGTGCCCAATGTTGTCGAAACCAAGTGCCACTAAAGACCCACAATGTAAAGGGGTTGATAAGCGTTAAATCAGACGTTGATCAATATCCTCCCGTTGGCATGGTGTAGGACAAGGACGTGCCAGTTTAGATGAACGTCCTTCTCACTTGGGCGTAGTTCAAATTACGAGATCCATCACCAGTAGCTCTGGTGTTGCTTGACAATACAACCTGAATTAAAGTAAGATCGAATTCTTTGAAATGTTTTCTCTGATTTATATATTTTAATATCGTAACCCTTTGATGGGATGCAAAGTGGCCGAGTGATAGCGTCTCGTGCTTCCATACCACAGGTCCGTGGTTCAAACTTCGAGATGGGCAAGGTCGACTAAGCTTTTCATCCCTTCAGTGGTCGATAAAAGAGTACCAAGCTTGCTTGGGAACTAAGCACTGGGGGTTTCACGTCACACTTACCCCTTGATCGGAACATCTTCTCATGCACCTTGTGACGTCTCTCGCGTACTTCTTCTAACATAACTCCTAAGTTCTTTGACGGCCACGATTAATGGCAAAACCTTTCCAACCCAATACCAAGAAGATAAACGGATCAAATATGTAAATGAGATATACTTTAAAAGGATAGAAGCTTTGATGAAGGAGCGAGTTTGAGATAACTTAGTGTGGAATCATTCGGATCAAGAGTTAGATGTCCTATATCTCTGAAAGAAGGATACGTTAATATAAATTAAATTATAAAGAAGTCTGAATCTTCGTAGCTAAAATTAAATTATAGGTGTTACTCAATCACTGAAGGAAGGAGACTCTGCAAAAGGTAATATTTTGTATAGGAAGTTAGATGAATCAGTTAATTTATTATAATTAAGATAAATGATCTAGTTGCGCGATCTGACTTGAATATAAGGTTTAATTGGGTGTTAACTCTCACTTTAAGAAAGTTGTCAATTAGAATTAAGTAATATAAGTTATTCTTAATAAAAGTTGTATTAAGAATCCAATATGTCTCATCATTTTGATAATCCCACACCTCTAGCTTACGCGGATCCTAATAGACATAGTCATCACAGGATGGCTATGTCGCAACCTCAGCGCCCGAGGTCACGAAAACTGAGATGGGCACAGAGGTCTTGGTCCTCTCTGGGCTGTTGCTCCATTAAGTTTAGTTTAGTTTTTAGCCTTTTGATGATTAAAACTTTTCTTTGTAAATTCGGAATATTATAAGCAAACTAGCGCACCCGACAAACGTTGTCCTGTACACACATCTTAAATTCAAAAATTCCAAATTTTTATTAATAAGCTTTAACAATCTGGATCTTTTTGATGAAAATTTGTATTAAAAAGTTATTACAATTTCTAACGTCATTACATATACGGTTATCGCAATTCGATCAATCAATAGCGTGTGAGTATGTGTATACTATGAGCGAAGTTAAATGTAGAGGCTGTGTGAATAAAAAACTTGTTTTAATTAAAGGTGAAAAAGTTGAGACTCAATCTATTTTATAACAGGTATATTTGTTAAATTGTACAAAAACTTAATTTATTATCGTAGTGCCATTGGATGTAGAGTATTTTTGGTTAATCCTTGAGGGGTATAAACAAATTCAATGGTTTCCCAACTCTGGAACACGTAACATATAATTGGCCGTGAAAAAAACACGGATTTTTTAAATTTAAGCCACAAATCTTCATTAGTGACATACACACGCACAGAAGATTTATACATATGTATATAAAGATTTACCGAATCGTGGCTTTTCTTGCCACGGTTTAGCAGAATAAATAGCATACAGGGGGTAAGCCAATTATGCGTTTTCAGGTTTTTAATTAATATCTTTTTAACTAATTGCGATATCGAACCGAATTGTGAATCTAAGCCATTCTCGAATTCACTGAAATAGACACAAAAAATATCATCAAAATCGGTCTAGCCGTTTAAGTGGAGTTTAGTTGCATACACACGCATAGAAGATTTATATATACAAAGATATATTGCTGTCTAAAGTTGTAAAATGGGGTTCTCTACTCAATTTCCAACTTCATCACCTAATTACAGTTTATATATTGTTAATTTTACGGGTTTGTGGGGAAAAAATCAACAACAAAATCGCAATATTTGCAAATTAAGTTATTAAACCTGACAAGCATAAAGAACACAATTTTTCTGAACCAAGAATGACACTGACTCGATTCAAGAGATCTTTAGCAATCTACATCATTAAAAATTACGAAAATATTCAAGATTCCTGATCCTTACCGTTGTTTGAATAATTATGTACTTAAATGCTCTTCTACTCACGTATAATTCAAGTACTGCATCTCGAACGGGTGCACAAGGAGTATATAATTGTTATTAAATGAATCCTTAATAATGCCCGTAATTCATGTGTAGTGCTTCTTATTGGGCGCGCTCCGAGTCATCCCTCCACGTGCTTCGTGAAGCGAAATAATTCGGTTTTGCTTACAATGCTCTGCTCGTTTCGTCGTCACAAGCGTAACGCTAACGGCTTCATTGTTATTCCTCAAACAAGTGGGCCAACACAGGGAAAATTATTCTCCCTTTTTGCAACACTGCTCATTTTTGATGGGAGCCAAACCAGTGACTTCGCAAACAGTCTCTGAAGGAGCGTGAATCTGTTTGCGATTCTGGAATATATTTTTGAGGGGAAAGAATGTGGAATGCGAGTTTTGACGAGTAAAATGGGATATATAAAATTTTAATAAAGTTGTATTTCGAATTTTAAGACTGGGAGATTCAAACTAAAAGCATATTTATGTATGAAAATGGTTTTGTGCTGATTTTACTAGCATATAAAAGGTTTTATTTTATGCTGTTCTTTTCTCTATCCTTGAACTTTATTAAGTTATTCCTCCCATTTTTTTACTTATGTTCTGTGTTTTATCGTATACTGCAGTGCTTCTCAATCTTTCAATATTTGTAACACAATTTCTATTCATAATTTTCATCCCTCCTTCCCCTTCATACAAAAACAATATATTATATTCAATAATGCTACAATATGACCTTAATTATAAACCGTACTAATTATCAAGATAAGTATTACATTTTGTATACATGTTTTACTTTTAAGTAATAGGATAAGTGCTATGTTAGTGTAGTAGTTAATAGATAAAATATTATGATGTTAGTATTGATAAATTAATTATCAAATACATTGTGCAGTACTGTGTGTGATACATTTATAAGTATTACATATTATATCAGCTTAGATGTTTATTTTTTTTTTGAGTCAAAATGTATATTTTGATTTGCTTCCTTTAAATTAATAATTTTTTAATCTTTTATTTCGATTTTTTGATAACCCTACACGGAGGACACTAGTTTATCCCGCTTTCCTGGGGGGAGGCGCATCCCCCAGTTTGAGAAACGCTACTATACAGTAATGTGTTAAGAGTATTTGTACATAGTTCGAAGTTATAAAATCAAATATTATATTTTTTTAACATAATTTATTTAAATTTAAAGGGCATGCCAAGATAAACGAATACCTGCCGTGTAGAGAGGGCTAATTCTCGTTAAATCTGACGAGCTCAAACTTTTTCGCTTGGTGGGAATAGTTTGTAGAGGTGGGTACCTGCTCAGGTGACGTCCTCGTCACTTGACCGAGGCTCAAAATTACGAGATTCGTCGCCAATAGCCTTCGTGAGGCTTTATTCTGTGACGTTAATGTAACTCTCCCTCACTCACATGATAAACGAACAGTGGCGCACACAAGGGGGGATCTTAGAGGTCCGGACTCCCCCTATAGCCCTAGATTTTTTTTTTCGTTTGGTTATAATCCTATGTATATAGAACGTAAAATTGTATTATGTATTTGTTATCAATAATTATTTTTTTAATTTAAAGCTAATTTTTTTAATTAATTTAAAAATAATTAATAATTGAATAAATAATTAACATTAATTAATAAATCAATATTTGAAAAATTATTAATAATATTATTATAATTAATAATTATTATTCAATAATTAATAATTTTTCCCAAAATCACAAAATCAAATAAATTGTTCCGAAATGAACCAAAATTTTTAAAAAAAATTGTTGGCTACTGTAAACGAATATATCTTTTTTAAATCAAGTTGGGTTATAATATTAAAATTGTTTCTTTTACTTTTAAGGTATCCGAACACTTTGGGGTACTTTTGACAAAATAAATTTTAAACGTTATACATTGGGTTTTTAGACTCAGCCATCAATTTAAATACTTAAATTTAACGAACCCTTGTTTTAAAGTTTAAATGCCTAATTTCCCCGTCACTTAAGGTTAAAAATTTTGTGGTTTTTTGTACCAAAACCCTAGCAAAGGTGGAGAAAAATTAATAAATTAATTAAAAATGTATTTAAAAAAATTTAAAGCTTTATCTAAAACTTACTAAATTTTAAAAATTTTTAAAATTTTGAAAATTTAGAAAAAAAATAAATTATAAGAAAAGTTTTCAAATTCTTTTGTAAAATTTCAAAGGAATTCGAGAAAAAAGTAATAAACTTGTATTAATAAATGTATTGCTAAAACAAATTAGATGCATTTATCCAGAAATTGTACTAAAATTTTAATGTTTTATTAAACTTTGAAAATTTTAGAGCTTATTGAGTAAATATTTAAGAAAGTTACATTCTGTATGAGACCATTATTTAAATAACAAGCCCCAACTCAAAAGTTTTCCCATACAAAAGAAAATATTTCAGTACATTTTTGAAAATAACATAAATATCAGGTTCAAAGAGTTTTATAGAAATACATTTGTAATATTTTGAGTTATAAGACTCGCCATGAAAGATTTTGAGCAATTTAAATGCCTAATTATGGTAGATCAAAGATCCACTTCCAGTTTTTCTAGCTTTATAAAATTGATTGTAACTTGGACTCTAGGTAGTGTAGAAACAAAAACAAGTAATACATATAAAAAAAATTTAAGTCAATTCCTACATAGATCAACAAAGATACCGTAAAATCCGGCGTATAACGTGCAGCGGTGTATAACGCGCACCTATACTTTCAAGCTAATTTTTTTTAATTTTTAGGTATATTCGCCGTATAACGCGCACCCTCTTTTTAACGAAGAAATCTGAAATATTAGTATACATTGCTTTTATGTTTTGAAGTCATTTATTCGAGGTATTATCCCAGAGTTTTGAAAAAATAGCATACTTTTCGAATTACAACTGTTCTTGTTCATAAGGCAAGTCGTTTCATTTAAATAAACTGTGTTTCAATATATCTAGAAATAAATATTTTTTTATGCCCTTACTTTTTGTTATTTTTAAAGCTATCGTTTTTATACCCGGCGTATAACTCGCACCCTTAATTTTCGATCTTATTTTTATGTTCAAAGTGCGCGGTATACGCCGGATTTTACGGTACATTTTATTTTAGCTACTTTTTATTAAATAGTTACAATTAATATAAATATGTATATACATACGACAGAATCATAACATTAAGTGGTAATTAATTTTTATTAATTATCGTTAAAGTATCGTATTGTCATCCAAAACAATTGTGTATTCAGTTCAACTGAATGCTTTAAAACGTGAGAAAAAAAAAACCTTTTCAAGTTTTGACACAAGTCGCCAAAAGGGTCGCTAAGTCGCCAAAAGGGTCGCTAAGTCGCCAAAAAGGATGCCAACGTGGTTGTGTGTATTTGTAATTCTTTGAATAATTAGTTTTAATCAATTATTTTGTATTAACTGTAATTAAATTATTGTATTGTCATAAAAAATAATCATAAATAATATATAAATAAAATAATATATCAATTTTAGCTCAATTGAGCGCTTTAAAATGTATTTTATTAACGATTGGAAATTATTTATGCAGAGATTGTGAGCTAATAGTAGGAATTGAAAAGTATGTTTTGTAAAGTCAAAAGATAGCTCTATTCAACAAAATAAAAAAACAAAAACATCCGTCTTGATCAAATTTGGTCATTTTCAACGTGTTCGGATACCTTAAGAAAAATTTTGAGTCATTAGTGTTTATTAGGTTTCCTCTCTAAAGCAACATAAGGGTCAATGGCAACAGACTTCTCAGCTTTGAATCGCGGTCAAGTAACGAGGATGATACTTGAACTGGCACCCCCTCTCCTAATTGCTACACCTCGCCAACACGGAAAGACTTTGAGTCATGACATTTTAACGTGTATTAGCTCCTGTACACGGTGGATCTTCTGTGACATTAGGATTCTGACCACGATTCTCCACAACGCTGGTCAGGAGTTCGTGCCCCTGACCACTAGGCTACCACAACCCCATTTGAGTCGTTAGACTAAAGGACCTGAAGAGATTGTCTATTTCTAAATGTTTAGTATTGAAAATGGCGTAGCTACTTTCAAATAAAAAACACGTATTTTCCTTTTTTTTTAATTGGATAGCAATCGTTTTCAAACTTCAAGAATAAGTTTAAAACAAGTAATATAAAAAAAAATTAAGTCAATTCCTACTTAGATCAACAATGAAAAATTTTATTTTAGCTACTTTTTATTAAATAGTTACAATTAATATAAATGTATATACATAGGACAAAATCACAACATTAAGTGGTAATTAATTTTTATTAATTATCATTAAAGTATCGTATTGTCATCCCAAACAATCGTGTATGTAAAATTTCAGTTCAACTGAATGCTTTAAAACGTGAGAAAAAAAAGCTTTTCAAGTTTTGATACAAGTCGCCAAAAATTATACAACGTGGTTGTATTTGTTATTCTTTAAATAACTAGCTTTAATCAATTAATTTTTGTTAATTATAATTAAATTATTGTATTGGCATCCCAAATAATCCTGTATATAAAATTTCAGCTCAATTAAGCGCTTTAAAATGTATTTTATTAACGATTGAAAAATCCACCAAGATAAATAAATAAATATATAGAGAGTGCGAGTTAATAGTATTAATTGAGTTAGCTATCGGGAAAAAGTGCTGGTTTTCCTTTTGGACTAATGAAACAAAATTAAAAGAAATTAATTTACTAGAATTTGAATTTCGTCTAACAATCTGAAGACCTTTACACAAATTTAACATCTAAAAAATATCAACCCAAATTTTAAACACTTTTTCTTGCTGAAATAATAAATGATTATATAAATAAATAATCTAATTTCCTTTTTATTAAAAAAAAGCATCATTACTTAAAATAATACTTGTATTTGATATATTTAATCCATTTTTATGTACCGTACTTCATCTTCAAAACCTTACAAGTAAACTAATGTTTTCTTTTTTCAGTTCCTATTATTGGTTCACTCTCTACCTATATTTATTCATTTATTTAATATTTATATATCTTGTTCAAATTTTCAATCGTTAATAAAATACTTTTTACTCATCCATTCAAGTTCAAATACACTTTTTTAAACTTGTAGTGAATGGCACTTGATGTTAGTTAATACAGCTTTTTCAAATATTAATTCATTAATTAAATTTTATTTTTTAATTTTAAATTATTCTGCGTTATTTCTGTTGAAGTTAAAACCAGCTGCAACAGATGGCCCCAGTACGTTTTTCTAACGAAGTAGGAACTGACTTTAAAAAAAAAATTATATCACTAGTTTTATGTTTAAATGAAAAACTGCTTATTTATTTGATGTTGAAAATTTTTAGAAGGCAGTATAATCAATGCCATACGTCATTCAACCAGAGATGAGCTTATATTTAATCTTGTAACATTTTCTTCCTGAAAACGTGAGTCGATTTTATTTTGTTTCCCTGAGCAAAAGTATACTTAGTATCCGAACACGTTCGGAGTACTTTTTGACAAAATAACATATTTAAACATTATAAATGCATTTTTAGGACTCAATACCGATAAATACTAATATTTAACCAACAATATTTAATATAAATTGCCTAAATTTCACAAAAATCACAATTATAAGTGAAATTTAGCAAAAGTAATAAACATAAGTTAGTAAAAGTATTACCCAAACAAATTGGATACACATTTATCTAAAGAATATACTAAAATTTTAATGTTTTATTAAAATTTTGAGATTTTAGAGTTGATTGAGTAAACATTATTAGAAAAGTCACATTCTTTATGAGACCATTATTTAAATAACAGGCTCTAACTCAAAAAGGATTCATACAATAAGAAATATTTTAGTACATTCTCTAGAAAATAGCATAAATATCAGGTTCAAAAGGTTTTATAGAAATACATTCGTAATATTTTGAGTTATTACACTCGCCATGATAGATTTCGAACAATTTAAATGCCAAATTCTGGTAGATCAAAGACCCACTTCCGGTTTTTCTAACTTTATGAAATTGATTGTAGCGTGGCCTCTAGTAGCGTAGAATCAAAACAAAGTATGTTTTGTAAAGCCAAAAAATAGCTCTATTCAATAAAATAAAAAAACAGAAATATCTGTCTTGACTGAATTTGGTCATTTTCAACGTGTCGGATACCTTAACTCTTTACTAACAATAAATGTCATTATCTGCAGTCCAATTCTCTTTAGTGTGCAAAACTGTACAACTAACATTTGAGGGTGCTAGAACTATTCAAGAAAATTAAGGTATGATGCTGGCAACACAAAGGTTAGCCAATGTTTAATTGTTATCATCTATAGACTCGATGTTTTATTCTTTAAACTATTTTTCAACCATTTTTTAATTCTTAAAAATAGAAAGTTCTATGCAGTTGGACCTACATTTAATGAATTCTTCGGGTCTGAATACTTTGTTCGTTAAATCGGGGTCCAAACAAAATACATATCCGTATATAAGTCGACCCCTGAATTTAAATTATAAAAAAAGTGCTAAAAATTCTCGCTTTTACAAAGAAGTATACGGTATTATAATTATTACACTCATGGACAAAAAAATTAGCGCACCAAGAAGGAGTCGTCAAAATGAAACGAAATTTTACATATGTAATGTGACTACTTTGATGTAAGTAAATGATTAGAAAATCAAAGAAAAATCATAATTTATTTCAAAAGAACGGAAGAATTAATAACCTGTTGAACTCCCTCTAGCGCGAATACACAATGCGATACGATCGGGCATTGAGGCATACAAGTTCTGTATGATGTCTCGAGACATTTCGCTCCATATTTGCTCTAACCTTGCCTCTAGTTCGTTCCAAATGATCCCAGATATGCTCGATTGGAGACAAATCTTGGGATCTGTCAGACCAAGGAAGGGTAATAACAGTGCAGAAACAGTTTTGTGACACCCTTGCCGTGTGAGGCCGAGCATTATCTTGTTGAAAAATGGCCCCTGGGAGCCTTTGCATGAGTGGCAACACATGTGGTTGCAGGATGTCATGGACATACCGCTGGGCTGTCATAGTGCCACGGATCAATACTAGGTAGACTGTGTATTGTAAGCAATGGCACCCCATACCATCACACCAGCTGTGGGAGCGGTGTGTCGCTGTAAAGCAAAGGCAGGTTTGAGCCGTTCACCACAGGGCCTCCACTCACGGATACGATTGTCATCACTGTTCAAATTGAATCTAGATTCGTCGCTGAAGACGACCTGGCTTCATTCCGTCGCAATCTAATCCCGTTGTGCGTGGCACCACTCCAAATGGAGGCCTCGATGGGTGGGCGTCAAGGGCAGCACACGTAATGGGCGCCGCGATCCCAAATGTCCTTCAGCCAATCCCCTTTCTATAGTTCAAGAAGACACAGTGAAGGTGCTACCTGTGCCTGGTTGGCGGCCGATGGAGCAGTTGGCTGTACGCGTGCATTTCTTACGATGTGGGGTCTTCTCGACGACTGGTCTGTCGAGGGCGTCATGAGGCTGGTCTTCGTGTAAATGACTTCTCTCGGATCCACTGGTCCCAACACCTCCTCACAACACAATCAGGGCAACCTAATTGATGAGCTGCTCGCCTAGCTGACCATCCAGCTTCCATCATGCCGATGATTCTCCTCTCTCAAACTGTGACAGCTGCTCATGTACTCTTCGAGAGAGGCGTAATGGCATGCCTACCTCAGCTTTTCCTTTATAAACGATTCAGCACACTCAAACAAGATTTGGTTACCTGTTTTACACTCCACGGAGAACGACGTTAAACTCCTTCTACCGGCTATACGTAATGCGCAATCACGCTGCATTTCTAATCATTTGCATATCTTGCCGACATGTACCTTCATGCCAAGTTTCGTTAATTCCGCAATTTTTTCTTGGTGCGCTAATTTTTTTTGTCCATGAGTGTATTAACAGTACCATTTAAAGTAATACTAGTTCTAGATAATATGAATAATAGTCTTCTCTTTTCATGGGGTGAAATACTGAAGTCGACGTCATGCACTTTTTGACTTTGATTTGATCCTGCAAGAAAGGCACATGTAGATTTATTAGATAACTTTGAAATAATTTATTGATAAAAATTGGATAATACATACAAAAGAAAAAGGAGCAATATTCACAGAAAGGCAGAGAGAAAATCGGTACATACCAATGCGTTACTTTAACACCAATGATCCTTCACATTTTCTTACTCATCAAATATTTAAACCGGTAGAAATAAATGTATATACATTCTTATTTATTAACACTTATTTATGTAATTAACTGTGATTATTCTTTATCATACTGAATAAATTAATAAACAATGAGAAAAATGTAATTTTTCCTTCATCAACTGCTCTATCCTTGAATCTAGTACTTTGAAACTATTTTGACACCTTATCTCTACATCTGGCTCATGACATAAAATTGTTCAAGCAAGGTAATTTCACCATTAAGCCCTTCATTAAAAAAATGCACGTACATATTGCTATCATTGTATCGAATACAAATCACCTTTAATCAAGTATACTAACAATCGTTACTAGTTTGCCAATTACTTTATTTATGAATTCTTATTTATTATTTTATTTATTCATTTATTTTGCCCAGGGAAGTCAGAATTCATCCAATAAGGTTTTATAATCCTATGAAAGCGATCTCCCAGGAAATTTATGTTTAGTAGTATATGCGCAACTCTATACTTGATTAAATTTTCATTCACGTCTACTTCCTCGTTTTGTTAAGATGTAACTATTTTTGGCCCCCGACATTGACAATTTACATTTCAGTGATTTTGCATATGGTTATATAACGCTATAGCTATTTTTGTAGTAGATGGCATTATGTGAGGAGAACTTTCAAATTTATGAATATTAAAAGTAGTTGAAACCTAATACTTTGGGTTAGAAAAGGAAATATTTGAGAGTCATCATTTAAAAATAATAAATAAGTAAAATAAAATTAGATTCAAAAAGTTATTTTATCTTTAAAACAGGGCTTCGCACGAAATGTGTAATTTTCTCTACCAATATATATATATATATATATATATATCGGTCCAATTCGGCAAAAAATAACGGCTTACGGTTCAGTTCCGAATGATCAATTTCATTTTATGTATACTTATTTGCGCTAAAAATTTAATTCTATCAAAATTTAGAAGATTGTATTCTTTTTTAAATTGGTACACGATATGAATTGATACAATTAGCCAGCATGTACGAAACGAGCAGTGAACTGAGAACGGCGTGAGTGAATGAGTGAATGAATATTAACGTCGCACTGTTCAGCTACTCAAGGGCTTTTGGCGACGGACCACATAATTTTGAACCGTGGTCAAGTGACGTGGACGACACCTGAGCCGTTATAGGCTCAGTCCGGAACCTTTTGAATCCTACCTCGTAAGAAATATGTTTATTTATTTATTCAACATATAAAAATTGCTGAACCGAAATAAATCAATATTTTTTTTCGGTTCAGTTCCGGTTTTCGTTCAGACCGAAATTCCGCTTCGAGAAGCCCTGCTTTAAAATTTAACATTTATTTTAGATATTACTATGTATGTATGTATTTTGGTGGCAGTGGATCATTATAGATAGGCATAACCAACATGCAGTCCATCAGGCGATTTTATATTTCGAAAATTTTTCTTCTCGTTGTCTGTATGCATATATACATGCAAGACATATTTAATGAATTTAAATTTGCATGTGTTACTGTTATAAAACGCAAGTGGGATTGCGAGCTCAAGTTTAATATTGGATATACATCAGGGACGGATAATTGCTTCAGCTCAAGAGTTACATTATGGAAATAGAGGTTACAGGTGGGTCGCACCTTTTTAAACCAGGAGCTGGCACGCACTCGATACTAAAGTTAATGGTCGCACGGGGTATCTGAGTCACCCGAATCCTTTTATTTTCTAACACGATAAAAATCGTAATTCCAGGGTGTTCAGTCCGTAATTGTATCTATTTTTTGTCGCGAATGCCATCCGCCGACTGAGCACCTCAGCCAGTGTTTTGATGTAACCCTCCGCATCAGTTGTTGTTGTAGATTCCATCCTGGAACAGCGTGCGAATAGCATCGTCTCGTAATAAACCAAATTACAGTCCAAAAGTCGCATCGTTTTTGAATAAACACGAGCCAGCATTTGACAACGAACATTTGTAAAACAGCACAGGGAATACTTTAATTAAGAGAAAGTACACTTACTTTTAAGGACTTTTCAATTTTTCTTTGATAATTTGAGAAAAAATATCAATCAAACTGAACCAAGAAGTTTCAAATGGGCGTGACTTTAATAAAGGACACAAATCACGGACACTTTTCGTTAGTATTACAAGAATGTTATTTTCTGGCAAAACTGTCATATTCTGTTCAAGTTATTGTAGTTTTATTGTCCTTTGATGATCGGCAAACAGCATGATGAACTTTTTCTTGCTTGTGTCTTTTGAAAGGGCGAAGTGTCTCGTGTGGTACACTCTTATGGCTTTATATTTTTCTTGATGGAATTCTTTATGAGTTGAAAATTTTCCTTTCAACTTAAACGTTTCATGTTCATCGATTTTCTCAAATTTGCTTTCGCTATCATGATTAATATGCATTATTTCAGCAGGTTCTTCCCTTGCTTGATCAGTTTCAATAGAGATCATAGTTGCAATTTTTTTTTACATATATTTTCTGAACATTTACATTTATAAACCATTATGAGTCGTATAATACAGCAATCAAAACCACTAAGCTGTTCCCGGGCAAAATTGTAGCATATTCATAGAAAATATTTTGGAACAAAATTGGTTGCGCGGGGAACTCAGTCAAAACAAGTACAGTAGAATGTCGTTTATCCGAATTAATTGGGACCGGACATCGTTCGGAAACGCGAATGTTCGGAAAACCGAAAACCGAATGCGATTCATGCAGTATATGAAACTGGATACTATACGAATATTGAAAATCATCACATGCGGGAAACCTGCTTGAAGAAAAAGCAAAATAGGTGCAAAATGTCGAAATTTTACCTTTATTATGGAAAATATTCATTTATTTTTCGCTATACCATTGTACACCTTCGTTTTTTCGTTGCAAGGTCTCTGATTCTCTTGAGCAGCAGTAGTTGAGTAGGACAGTACTCTGATTGTTGTTCGTACCACTCTATAGCTGTCTCTAACGCAGAAAACGCATTAGTATTTGAAGGACCCTTGCTACTTTCGTTGTTGTTGGGTTTTTTATGTCAGAAATTGTTGACTTTCCAACATTATAAAACTGTGCTACAGACGCTCCACTTTCTCCCTTCGCAAAACGGTTCAATATTTCAAGTTTTGTCTCTATGTTCAAGACGTTTCCCTTCCGTTTTGAATTCGAAGCCATTTCAGTTCACAACTCAACAAAAGAGCACGTATACACCCCTTCACTTGGAAACAAATTGACCTAATATTCCACGCAGATGTTTACCAAATCACACAATTGAAATTCCCCAAATATCCCTGATCTTGGGTTTTCAAGTCACTTCTGGCCTCACGCGAAACAACTGTTGAGCATTGCACTATTCGAAAGGGTATTCATATACAGTACATGGAAAAAAAACTGGTCCGGATATTTGACGCTCCAGATAATAAATGTTAGGATAAACGACGTTCTACTGTACTTCAAATTGTTAAAAACGTTTGCCACTCCCAAAAAAGGAGAAATGTGACAAACACATTTTAATTCCTATGAAGGAAGGATACTGTTCATATCATATAGGAGATTTAGTTCATATAGAAGGATACTGCCCAGGTCATTGGTAACAAAAACAGTTTTCCCAGAATTAACGATTTTGTGAGCCTAGGGTGACTCAGCGGCCCGTGCTACCACTCCCGGATTAAAATGATTGCATTCATTAGTTAATTTTGCACATGTCGGAAAAGGCATTATAAAAATCAATAAAGGTGAAGTAGGGGAAGTCTTATTCGATTTATTTGTTGTGCTAATTTTACATGATCTATAGTTGCCAGCACATTTAATTTTAAAAGTCATTTCAATGAGACAAATGTACTTTACCACTCTTTTCTACAATCTTTTCGAAATCATTAGTTAGATTGCTTGTTGAAATTCTCATCACAAGACTGCAAGTTAATGCAGTTAATCTTGTTTCAAGACGGATTTTCTGACTGTCTTAGCGAACCAAGGAAGGGGCACTTTTTTGAGGGTCGCCGCTATTTGCCCAAGCCTGATATATACGAATGCTAAATCGTTACTGAAAGGGATTGGTTTCGTTAGACAACTATGGTGATTGTTGTTAAGATTTTTAGTAGATATAACAGAAAACCTTAATCAAACAAATAAGGAATTGCAATGAGACAAAATATTTTAATAAGCGATGCTTGTAATTTCATTAAAACTTTAATAAGAAATTATTGTTTTTTGAACATTAACTTACAAATAACAATGCTCAACATTTTTCCCAAACAAGGCTGTCTTCGGTTTAATGTAAAAGAATAGAACCCGAATTTGAGATAGATTTTTTTAGATATAAAAGTACTCAAACCTTAATATTATATTCTGGCTTCGTTCTGTCCTGCAGAAAATCATTTATTTTATCATACTACTCATTTTTATCCGAGTTAGCACATTTTTTTTTTTTTTGTAAAATGTGTGTCGCATTCCCCCCCCTCTCCCTATATCTTAATGTTAAATGAGCTATCCCTTCATATGTTAAAAGGAAAAATTCATTATTTATGGTGTCGCTTTTCTCCTTTATATACAGAGAGATAACCTATCCTAGTTGTTGATTTCCATAAAACTTAATACCTGGCAGATATTTAGTTTGATTTCTCCATTTCACCTAATGATGTGAAACCAGGGGGAGGGGCTCTTGATTTAACTATGTCTCAATGTTCTTTCGTTATCTAGAAAGTTTAGACAGTAAAATCATCATTTGTATGTGACACACAATATTAATTCTATTGTAACCAACCAACCAAACAAACAAATAAGTAATATATAAAAAAAATTAAGTCAATTCCTACTTAGGTCACCAAAGAAAACTTTTAGTTTAGTTACTTTTTATTAAATAGTTACAAAATAATATAAATGTGTATATACATATGACAGAATTGCATTAGTAAGTTGCCAAAATAGAAAGCTATTTTCCTTGCAATTTTCCATTTTTCCTTTCTTTATAGGGTGTTGGACTATTTTTTGTTTGTTTGTTACTATTTATTCATTAATTACATTTAACTATTCTACTAAAAGAATGTAGTAAGAAAGATATCACATTCTCAGAAATTAGGCCATCTCAGGGGGGATTTGAACCCCCGACCTTTGGATTAGAAGTTTAACGTGAAATCCATTGCGCTACAGGGACATAACGAAAGTTTTCTTTTTATAGGGGGTGGGAATTGACTATTATTTTTTTTTGAATGTTAATTTGAAAACTCTATTAACATCAAGGGTCATCCACTACAAGTTTAAAAAAATGTATTTAAACTTGAGTGGATGAATAAAAAATATCTTATTAACGATTGAAAATTTAAACAAGATTATATATATATACAGTGTGGCGCATACAAGGGGGGTCCGGGGCCCCCAAACCCTTTGATATTTTCCGATTGATTATAATTCTAAGTATATAATACGTAAAATTTAATTAAGTATTTGTTATTAATGATTAATTTTATTAATTAATGCTAATTTTTTATTCAATAATTAGTTTTTTACTGTGTTTTTTCTCGAAAATCGACAAAATCAAAAGGCGCATGTTACAAGAATGGTGAACTTTCGTCCCCCCCCCCTTGAAAAATTCCTGTGTGCGCTACTGTATATATATATATATATATAGAGAGTGTGAGCTAATAGTAGGAATTGAATAATAATATTCTTTGTATGTTGCATATATAATACTGTTGTGAGCATCAGCGTTCTTCCTATAAAAATTCCATGGCACTAAAATATAACACAAACTGAAAAAAATAAGTAATAATTTTTTTTATTTGTAAATAACAATCTGGGTCAAAGGAAGTCTCGCGGTCCAACAACACGAATATTAGAATCCTATTGTGCACCAGTATGTAACAAATACTGAGAGATGTCTCTGAATTACTTTTCTTTTTAAAATTCCTTTTGTTTGTTGTTTACATACATCTTACATAATACTTTTTTTATAAATGACCTGGTATTGCAAAACACAATTTGCGACAGCCAAGCCCCTTCCCCCTTCCACTCGTTCGAAAAGTTCTTACATTCATTCATTCATCCAGACTGTGTCCTCAATCTAACGAGTGTCTCTGAATAAGCGCGCGCACGCTGCTGGAGAAACGTTATTCCTCTTTGATTTTTCTTCCCTTCCTTTTTTCATTTTTATTTTCTTTGCAGTTTCATTTGATTCCAGCTCGTTATTAGTCACGGGTTGTTCTTTTGTTCTCCAGCCGACCTGTCGCAGGAAGTAAAATGAAATATTAGTTCTATCATGTCCCACAAAAAGTGTGTCGTAAGTTCTATTTTTTTTTTTTTAAACAAAACATACATGATGGAATACTTCCTTCGAATGAAGTAGATCTCCTGTAACATGCTATACAACTAAGGAATACCAGAAGACGATGCGCGAATCTTTTGACAAGATCCAAAACATTTCCTCAACATGGAAGCTGATCGAAGAATGAAGAAATTATTTCCTCGTTTTGGGAGCAGAATTTTGTTTTTAACCCTTAATGCTGTTTTCGGCTAATGTTAAAGAATAGGACCCAAATTCGGAATATTTTTTCAGATATAAAAGGACTCAAACATTGATATTATATTCTGGCCTCACTATCAGTAGATAATCACTTATTTTATCATACTACTCATTTTTATCCTAGTTTTGAAACATTTTTTTCTTTTATAAAATTTGTTTCGCATTATTTCTCCTATACTGCAATGCTAAATGAGCCATCCCTTTACACGTTGAAAAGAAAAACGAATTATTTTTGAAACATTTTCATATTTTAAAAACACTACATTTTAAACAAATCCATGAGTTACAATATCACAAATTTTTATAAAAACTGAGGCATTTTTTCTGTCTGAAAATGTGCTCCACGTTAAGTTCAGATTCTTTGTACATAAGGCGAAAACAGCCTTAAGATATCCGATTATTTACGACAACTTAAAAAAAAAAGAACAAAAAATGGAGATATGGGGAATTTTTTGTGGTTTTTGGACTTATTTAGAACATTTTAAGAAAAATATTCTAAAATTAAGATTAGAAAAATAAATCATTATTACTAAAATGGAAAAAATGGGTAAAAATTTGTGATATGGTCGCTCTTTGGTGACCATATCTTTGATTGTCAGCGTGAATTAGAGGTGTGGGATTCTCAAAATGAATAGACATTTTAAAATTCTTAATATGACTTTATTAAAAATATAACTTAAACCTCTAATAATTTAGATAAATTTATATAAGTGAGAATCTAATGAACCAAACACACAGCGATAGTTAAACCGAATTGCGTAATTTAGACCACTTTATCTAAATAATTATAATATTATCAGAATTGAGAGTAGGCGGATAATATAAGTCCTAATATCAAATAATCAGTCCTACCTTAATCCAAACTAAGATTCTATCACGGTACGGAAACGTCTGAGCGCGCGTGTAATGGTATGCACCTTGTATCAATGGCTGAATATCTCGGTAACTTTATGATAGGCTGTCAATTCCCACTCGTATCTCTTCCAAACATAACTTTCCCTAATTGCCGTACTGCTTACTGAAACTACTGTTCTCTTAAAAGCTATCTTATTTGCATTTCATAATCGCATTTCGCTTTTTGGATTTGGGTTGGAAAAGAGTTGCCATTAATCTTGGCCGTCAAAGAACCCAGAGGTTATGTTAAAGAAAAGACGCGTGAGACCGTCACAAATTTACAAAAAAATACATAAACTGGTCCATTTTGTACAAAAAGTTTTATGAACAAATTTTCAATTTTAAAATGTTGCTTTACTATTCCTTTTTGAAATGACTTTCAGGATAAGAGATATTTTAATTTGCACAAAAACTAGAGCACTTTATCTTAGTTATTATAAGATATTGCTTAAGGGACTGTAAATTTTGTAATAAAACAGTGATTGATAAATCTGAAGGTTAAAACACTTCTACTATTATACAGTACAAGCGCAAAAAAAATTTCAGCAAATTTTTTTCAAAACTTTTTGAGCAATCGCTGTCCTCGTTTGATCATTTTCAAAAAACCACATTTCGAGTAAAACGCATTTTAAAGTATGATATCTTGCTTAAAGTAGTGACATCTGCTTTTACTAAAACACTTGTAGTTTTTGTTCTAGTGAATAGAAAATAATAAACTTAATATTTTTATAAAGATAAGATGGCCTATAAAATAAGTCATAAAAAAATTGTCAATTTTTGGTAAAATTCACACTTTTAGGGTAGTCGGATACCTTAAATGCATGATTCTTTGTATTGAATTTTAAAAAATCTTTTTTATATGAATGTAATCATAGGTTATGTAATAAATAATAGCAACAGCAAAAAAAAATTCAAGGTAATAGTATTTTGCATTTATTTTGAAAAAAAAATTCAATGTAGACTTTTGGCAACGTACAGTATTTCCCTAAAATCTGGCATATGTCCAATAAAATTTTCAAATGTCACATCAAACATTGATAGTTTACCTGACAACAAATGTGAAGTAATTTTTTTTCAATTAGATAAATCCCTTCTTAACAGGAAACTCGAAAGCAGGAAATATCTCTCTCCACTGAACTTTTTATCATTCACAAACATTTTAATTAAAAAAACTTTATCCGCTAAAAGTAATGTCAAGATTTTCTTTCTCGTATGATTTATTGTCTATGATTGTCAACGCGCGTTCGGAAACGCATACATTCAGGTTTTTGAATAAAATTAAGTAAAACTGGAAAGTAGACAGTTTGCAACAATATGCATTTAAGGGTTAAGTCCTAGGAGATCAGTCATTTAAAAAGTTAGTTCTACATGTGAAATTAATTATAATAGTGAAACTGGGGTCGAAAACTGTATTTACAGCATGAATTAATTTGGCATGTTAGGGAAATTCATAAAGCGTCGTACACATACCTCTCTTCTAAAAAAGGCGAAGACGGAAGAGCCAAGCCATTATGTCTATGGTAAAAATTAAAACTTGTTGGTCTATGGGGGGTTGAGCCCCCCTCCTTTTGTGTACCCCACACTGAACTCAGGTAGTCACAATTGTTCAAGCGGCCGCGGTAACTTATTGGTATGACTCCTTCGCGTCACACATCTGAAAAATCAGCTTCTTTTTGTGGATAGGATAACAGCGTTTTTATGCACACGTGCACCCTTAAATATTCCGGGATCCTGTCTTCTATCATCACCGCGGCAACCTTTGACCATGAGTGAGTGAATATTAATTTCGAGCATTTGGCGACGGACCACGTAATTTTGAACCATGGTCAAGTGACATGGACGACACCTGAGCTGGCACCCCCTCTCCTAACTACCACACCGACGAGAGAACGTTTCAGCTCTCGACAGATTTAGCATGCATTGCTGCCCTACACGGCGGGTCTTTAGTGGTATTGGGCTCGAACTCATGATCCGATACCTTGACCACTGGGCTACCGCAGTCCCTTTGACCGTGAGAAAAACTCTGAGTGCAATTCGAGGTGTCAGAAAGAAACAGCCCATATCTCAAGACCATGGAGTGGAGGGGGAGTCCGTTGGAAAACACCAAAGAGAACGGCCGTATTGCCTCCTTCCTCACAAATAGCATATTCTGAACTCTAATGAAATACTCAATATTATGAGTAACTTCAATGTTTATGTATATATTGTAATTATTAGCTGTGACGTAAATAAACCAATTGTTTAATTTTCCTAACTCTCCCGCTACCATTACTTTTCTCAAACGTCACATTGGTAATAGGCGCGAATGCGGGTCAGGTACAGTAGCGCACACAGGAGTCCAAGGTCGAAAGTCTACCATTCTTCTTGTATCATGCTCCTTTTGATTTTGTCGATTTTCAGGAAAAAAACAGTAAAAAACTAATTATTGAATAAATAATTAGCATTAATTAATAAAATTAATCATTAATAACAAATACTTAATTAAATTTTACGTACTATATACTTAGAATTATAATCAATCGGAAAAAAAAATAAAAGCCTTTGAGGGAGGTGGGGGTCCGGACCCCTAGGACACCCCCCTTGTGTCAGGTGTTGTCGAGACATGCGTTCGAAACTTGGTGCCACTGAAGATTCGCCGTGCAGTGGGGCTAATGCACGTTAAATCTTTCAAATCCTTCCTTGGTGGGGAGTGGAAGCTTGCTGAGGTGTTGCCGTGGTTTAAAATTACAAGATCCATCGCCAGTAGCCCTCGTTTTGCTGTGTAGTGCGACGTTAATATGATTCCTACCAACTCTCCCTCACCTGTCATTAAAATCTTGAGTTCTACATGGGAAATGAATTGTATTAACGCAACTGGTCAAAGCCTGTATTTACAACACGAAATTTTTGGCGTAGTGTGGAGATTTAGAGAATGAAATGCTAGCTCAGGTATGTGTGATTCTCGTTACTTGTCACTTGTTTAAGTGGTCAGGATCGCGAACTCGTGTGGTGCGTTGTTGAATGACGGGTTCGAAATCTAGTATCACTGAAGATCCGCCGTGTAGAGAAGCTGATTTATGTTAATTCTGCTGAAGCTAAAAATCCTCTCGTTGGCAGGGTATAGAAGTTAAGAAAGGTTAAGATGCTGGCTCAAATGAAGTTCCCTTCACTTAAGGTAACCGACTACGTTCGGAACCGTGATTTTAAAAAAGCTTATAAATGGATAATTTAGTGTCACTTAGATTAGAATACATGTATACGATTGTTTTAAGGACATTTTGACAAAAAATATTATTTAAATACACTATTTCGGCAAAAAATTAACTTAAAATAACCTTTTTTCAAAATGTTCTCCTTTTGTGAAAAAGGCTTCTATTTTAATAATATTTTGCCTGTATATAGCTCAGACCTCTGTACAGAGACTCAACTATGATTTTTGAAAAATTCACCTTATTTTCATAGTTGAAATCAATTGAAATAATTATCGGCGTTTTTTAATTATTTTTTCTCCCCCCTGTTGTCGTAAAACATGGATAAACCCACTTCTAAGTTATATATTTCAAAAGTTCTAGTTGAGCCTCTGTACAGAGGTCTGAGCTATAGACAGGCAAAATATTATTATAATAGAAGCATTTTCACAAAAGGAGAATGTTTTGAAAATGGGTCATTCTATGTTCATTTTTTGTCAAAATATTGTACTTAAATAATTTTTTCCTGTAATACTATTCTTATAACAATTTTATATACATTTTCTAATATGAGTGACACTAAATATCATAAATATTATCCATTTATACGCTTTTGCAAAATCACGGTTCCGAACGTAGTAGGATACCTTAACCACGTTTCAGAATAACGAGGAGTGTCGCCAGTAACCCTCATGCTGCGTCAGAGTGTGACGCGAATTAAATCAAATAAATTATAGACCAAAATTATGAGATTCATCCCCACAAAAATCCTCGTATTATTTAAGAGTGCGATCAGTGCCGATTTGAGCTCCTTTCGGAACTTGGGCGCAGAAGATCTACAGACCCCCATGCACTGGAGGATCGAAATTTATAAACAGAAACTCTGGTTAAGTCCAGCTTATCCGGGTCTGCCCGCCCGAGGCGCCCAATGGTCAAGCCGGCACTAAGTGTGACGTTAGTAATCAATCATCAACACAATTTTCCTTAGAAATTTTTTAAAATTTCAACATTTAAAACTGTTTTTAAAATTTCTTGATGTATAGAGGTTAAATATTGATATATTTTTCATTTGGAGACCTTATAATTGTTGAAACTGTAAATACTATTTACATTTTTTTTTTACTTATTAAAATATTTTTAGCGCCTAACTTCAACTAAATTGTAGAATGTGTTTAAAGTAAATTCACTAAAGAAAATTTATTTTGTTTTCAGAAAGAAGGAAGAATATATATATAATCAGCGGGACATAATAAACTTAACAAAATTCAGTGTCGCAACAGCCTATGAGCGCCAAGATCCGGCCTACTGTGCCTGTCTTAGTATACGTCACCTTGGGTGCTGAGGTGTAAGAGCAGATGTTCCGGTCAGGTAGTCAATTTGACGCGAAACCCCCAGTGTTTAGTTCCCAAGCAATTCTGGTACTCATTTATCGACCCACTGAATGAATGTAAGACTGAGTCGACCTTGCCCATCCCAGTATTTGAACCCCGAACCTGTAGCATAGAAGCTCGAAACGCTACCCCTCAGCCACTGGGCTTCAGTGGGACATAATATCAGATCCATAATCGTGTCCACTTTAAATGTTTTACATTTTAATCAGCCTTTTAAGTATTTCATGATAAAAACAAAACATATTTCTTTACTTAACCCTTATCTTAACCCTTACCTCAATTTTTTTAAAAATTTCTATGAAAAAATTATATCAGCTAGTTCTCAAATAATAATAAAAGGGAAAAATATGAAAAAAAAAATTAAGCAGTTTTAAATTGAATTTCAGTCATTTTTTTGTTTGTTGCGGAAGTCCAATATTGCGCTGTAGTGCTGTAAATTACAAAACTTTTTTTATATGAGGATTTTATTATTCATCAACAAATGTTTAAATTTCTTACCTGGTAATTTATTTCGTCAATAAACAAGAGGAAGCATGAAATATAATGGATTCTTTTTATAGCGAAAACTCAGTTCTTGAGGCATCAGAGATTTTTATAATTGTTGCGATTTCTGGAAAAAATATACTTCCATCTAGCGACAAAATTAGCATGTATTTCGTTGCAGTAATCTTTTTTTTTCTTAGATAAGTGATTTGTAGGTTATTAAAAAAAATATTGAGTTTGTTAAATTAAAATAAATCATATGTTGCAGAAATGCAACAGTGCGAAGTTAAGGGTTAAACTTTTTTTTTTATACAATTTAAGTTTGACGCTGTTTTTCATCTATGAAATTTCAAAATAGCTGAATTTATATTTGTAACAAACAACAGCTCCCACTGAATGTTCCTTATTTATAAATTGTTAAAATTTCTTTTGTATTTATATTAATGAAGTGTAAATAAATACATGGAAAAATCTCACCAATCAATAATCATTGGTACATGAATTTTGATAACAATTTTTATGGAACTTCAACTACTTCAAAGTATATGATCCAGTCAAAAGATTTTTATAGCCCTGGTTACAAAAGGTCTTATTTTTGTGCTTAGTAATTTATTGATTTTAACAAAACTCAAATAAATGTTTTAAACTATTTCAATAAGTTATTTGTTTTAGGAGAAATATATACGATGGTAAATTTTGCAGAATTTTAACAATAATCAACCAGGCTGTAATATTTTATTTATGATCAGCGTATTTTACGAAATAATCTTTCCAAAATGAACTCGGCTAATAATGCATTACTGTAAAGATGCCGTGATTTATTTTGAAAATAAGGGGCTACGGTACGACCCATCAGCCGTATCGTCAATACGGGGCCCCAAAAGGTGTAAACAAAAAAATCGGAAAATATTAAGGGCCCCGAAGGAATTTTGATACAGGACCCACTCAGAACTAGCTTTGCCAGTATTGTAAATGTCATTTTTTAAGCTAAATTTTTACTTTATCTTGGTGAAGATAAATATTACACGTAACGTTAAAAAAACTACATAAATTTCTATTAGAAAATTATAACTGGTTTTTCCAATTTTTAGACACTCTGAAGCACATGCGTAAAACTAACAAAAAATGATTCATTCATTCACTCAGTAGATAATGGCAGGAAGTAAAAAACTTAGTCTTGCGAAGGCAATACGTTATTACGTTAGCGCAAAATGGCAAGAATTACAGGTCAGGGACAAATAAAGACAGATCAGAAAATATTTAACCTCAACTTATGTGAGCTCTAAGACATAACTGTAAACTTATAAAACACGCTGAACTTTAATGCATGACGCTTAATTTAAATAAACAATTTGGGCAAATGTTACATGATGTATAACTTTAATTTTCTTGAAATTAATAAAAAGTTGTCAAAAATTTCAATTAATTGCTTAGATAATTTATTTGTGACAATTTCATATGAGATTATATTCCTCTGACCTAATTAGTTTTAAGTGTTTCTCTTTATTATTAATTAATCATTATTGACACATGTTTAGAATTTTCTAATATGTTTCACTACTACAGGATGGAATATCGCTATACTTCTTTCATTTGTAGTTCTTTATCTGTGTTAAACGGATTTTTTTTTTAATAAACAAGTTAATTAAGTTACTCTTTATTTTTCCATTAATCTGCTTCGTTTCCACCTCTATTTACTCTTGTATGTTGTTTCTTTATTCACTTTATCATTTATTTATATGTCAGTTATTTAATTCGAAAACATTTGATCAAAGAATTCTTTAGAAACGTTATTCTTTGGATGAGTAAATATTTTTATTACCAGAAAAAAAGTCTCTGAGGTAAAAAGACCTGAAGTCAAGTGCTTAATTCAAAATTTAAATGGAATTTAAACACTGGAAATGTCGACATACGTTCCAAATAGTTAAAAATAAAATAGTGTGTGTACATTGCAAATCATTAACGGAAAGTTTCTCTTATTTTTTAACGTACAGTGTTTATACCTTTTTGGAACGACTTCGATAAAGGATTTAAAAAAAAAAAGAATGTAAATATTTTGGGCAAAAATTTTTTCTTGCAACAGCTAATTATTTTAAATTAAAATTATCGTCTGATACTTTTAAATTTATTCTTTTTTTCCCTTCAAAATGACGGATATAAACAGGTTGTGGATCAAAGGGTTCGCTTTTAGGTTTTTTTGGGAAGAAAAATTTTTATTCCGTAACTAAAATAAACTTGAGATACACATGGTACATATAGATTTTTAAGCGGAAAATAAATATAATTATTATTGGGAAAGAAAAGGTCATTAATCATTACTTCTACATGGAAAGAGGATTCGAAATGAAAATTCACAAAACAACGTACTGCTTGGTAAGTTTCTAAAGTGAAGTCTCTCTCAATGGGAGGAAGAGAAAATCCACTGATGCAGAAATCAATTTCAAACATTTGCTTAGCAACAATAAGTTTAATAGTAAATTAATATTTACAGTTTAAAATAAATGAAAACATAATGTTCATTGCTCTTTTACCCCGTGGTTTGTAGCTCAGTGCAAAACATTTTTTAGAGGCTTGTAAAAACATTTAGAAAGAGATAAGTAAAAATACTTAACTTAACTCAGTGGCGCAACAGCCTGTGAGGACCAAGGCCTATTGTGCCAGACTCAGTATACGTGATCTTGGGCTCTGAGGTGCATTAGAGCAGATGCTTCGGTCAGGTGGTCAGTCTGACGCGAAACCCTCAGTGTTAAGTTCCCAAGCAAGCCTGATACTCACTTTTTGACCCACTGAAGGGATGAAAGGCTGAGTCAACCTTGCCTAGCCCAGGTTTTGAACCTCGGACTTGTGGTGTGGAAGCGTGATGCACTAACCACTCAGCCACTGGGCTTCAAAAAGAAAAAAAAAACTGTTTTACTCCTGATAAAACGTAGATTAACTAATAAATTGCAAGAAGAAAGGTATTTTTGTTATCGAAAATATTCAGAAAAATATGTCCGAATCTGAAAATGCAAAGATTTCAGTACGTATTTGATTTCCGCTGATTTCAATTACAATGAGAAATTAACAGTAAAATGTGAAAGACAGCGTTAAGATAAGTTTCCTCAGATTCACAACCGATACTTGCAGAAAAATTTTCATTTCATTATTCCTCCTCTCCCCCTCCAAAAAAAAAAAAACTGGATTCAGTGAGAGAATACTAACGTCACACTATTCAAAACATATATCTAGACTAATCCATCAGCCATACATCAAAAATGAACTGACTCAGGTATATCATATGTTTTAAATTCTTTCAATATCCCTGGCATTTCACCTATGAGTTGTCGTTCCTTCGGTCATTGAGAGGAACTCTTTTTAACCCTTTTTCTACCGCATTATGATTTACTGCAGTTTTTTTCATGCAATATTTTTTTTAATTACTACATTGTAAATTAAGGATATACATAAAAAAAATACTCAACTTTTTTTGGGAAATTTAATCCGTTAGAGCTAATTAATTAATTAATCAAAGATATTCATCTATAAAATTAATTATATAAACTGCTCACTTAAAATAAATAGTCAAATCGATTTCTAAGATCTTCATTAACACACGAAAAAAATAAGACATTTAAATTTGGACATTAACTATTTTTTCGGTCAAAAATGATAATCTTCGCAATCCGCTGAAAACGCAATTTCTACTATTAAACTATTCACTTTCCCCACTAAAATACTCATCATAGAACCCGTGCTGCCATATATCTTGGAAGAGTGGATTTCAAAGAATATTCCTGCTAAGTATCGTCAAAATATTCATAAAAATGGTAACTCTATGTAACTTTAAAGTGAGCGGTACTTATAAGTACCGTCGGTAGATAAAGGGTTAAACTTTAACTGATCGCAACTGTTGAAATCCAAAAAGAAATAAATAGATGCGAGAAACATATCTAGAATATTACGAAAGAATCTCTTCTATTAAAGAAAGCGTAATGTAGACTTGTAGTCCAGAAGAATGGTCATAAGACTGTGAACAAATAAATAAATAAAAAAATTTTAAACACATTAAAATGATCCCGAAATTGTTTTTAAAAAATGCTTAAAAACCATCCGTATTCCTGCTGCTCAGTTTAAGTTAGGGTTTTCAATCCCGGATTTCCGGTTACATTATCTAAATCCCGGAATCCAGGGATTAAATTACATTTATAAAAAAATATTAAAATTACAATAAAATTGAAAATTAGAAAAATTAATTTAAAAAAACCAAAATAGTTTTTATAGTAAATTTTCAAAATAAAAAAATTTTTAGTAAAAAATTTGATTAACGAAAAAAATTAATGTCAGGGAAAAAGGGTGGGGTGCTCTATATTTATTGTTATTTTTTTACTAGTCCTATTCCGAAATGCTGAGTTATTTAAAAATGTAGTACAAAGCACCCCCCGTTTTTTACCACAATGACTTTTTTCTCTTTAAATCTTTTTATTCTTATTTTAAAGAAATTTTTTATTTTTATTCATTCACTAAAAAAAGGATTTTTTTTTTTTAAATTAGTTTTTTTCTTTTTTTAGTTCGATCTCAATAAAAGCCTTTTTTTTTAGTTTTTAAAATTATCATTTATTTTTTGCTGAATTTATCCTTGAGTTTGATATTTTGAGCCAGAATTAAGTGGCTGCTGGAATTAGTTTTGCTCTTCAATGGATATTAATTAATGGTTTTGAAGGGGATTTATTCTCTCCGGTTACGGGGCCACGGATGAGTCCCATATCGTTATATTTCATATATTATATCGTTATATTTCATATATTATATCGCTATATCGTTATATTTCCGTCTCTATAGATACAGGTCTAACTAATAAAAGTGTGTTAAGAAGAAATATTATATATATAAATGTCAATCGTATTATTACCTTTTAAACGTATTTCTATAATGTTAATTCGTATCATCACTTCTAAAAGTATTGTTTTATAAAAATAATAAATATTTAGGAGTTAGAACAAATTTTTTTTTTACATGCTCGAGTTTTTTTTTTATTTCCATTTTCAGAAAAACTACGCACCCACCCTACCCTTTTTTATACTAAGAACATTTTTTTTGTTTTATTTGTATTAACCACAAGCCTTTTCCCGGGTTTCAGGGTTGCACCTAATATTTTAGTCGCTAAATCGGGAATTAGTCATCATCTCTAAAAAATGGCATATGAAATTATGAAATCGGGGAAACGATGTAACAATTAGCCCCAATTCTCAAACCCTTTTAAAATTTCCCTTTATTTATGTGAAGACCCCGATCAGGACAACGAAACAAAACTTAAATTATTGTATCGCCATCGGTCAGGTGCGCGAAATTTAATTAATCTGACCTTTTTTAAAATCAAAAAATGGGTAAAAGTGGGTAAAAAACGAGTTCAAAGATTCCCCATACAAAAATTTATAAAAGCGTGTTAAAAATGGCTTAATATTTTATTTTTTAAACTTAAATCATCATAAAAAATTTTTTTAAAAAGTAGTACCTAATGAAATTAAAAGAACATTTAATTTCTTACGCTTCTGTAAATAATAAGCTTTTAAAAAGCACAGCTCGACGCGCGTTTCATTGTTCAAACGGCTTCTTATTTTTGTTGTAAATTGTTCTGCCGAAGAAAATGCTCGTTCAGACTCTACACTAGTAGGGTTTATCTTCATTAAATCGGAGTATGTTCTTACCAGATAGTCACCATGTCTTCCTCCATTTTCAAAAAGAGATATTTCTTTTTGAATTTTTGATGACGATGTCTTAAATCTAATAGGCTGCATTAGTGTATATCCCTCTTTGATAACTTTATCTAGTTCTTCTGCTACACTTAACTGTTTTTGTATACAAATTGATACGTACATATTTCATAAGAAAAATATACATTTTCTAAGAATAAACATTGAAATAACTAAGAATTACATTTTGATGAGCTCAAAATTTTAAAATATAATTCAGTCAAAAAATAAATCCCGGATTAGTTATTTTAATCTTCCATTTGTTTTGTATCTTCCATTGTTATTAAAAATGAACATTGCAGGATTCTATTTGTTAAAATCTGACTGTCTAGGATTCAATTCGTGCTAATGCTGTGGATGAGCTCAGATTATTGACTGCACATGGCTGCCTTTGTGTGTTCATTTGTTTCCTTTTAATTTCACTGTCGTATCTTTATCTGTTTTATGTAATTATAGACACACAAGTTATGGACGCTGCTCATTTGGACGCGTGTTCTGCATTTAAGAATTTAGACCAGGAGTCGGCAACCTTTTAGCTGTAACGTGCCAAACCTATCTACTATTGTGATTCAGCGTGCCATACAGTAGAACATTTTTGAAACAATTCGATTCCGCAATAATGCCTGCAGCATTAGAGAATAGAGGTCAATAATATATAGACTTATAGTTTTATTATATATTAATTTTGCATTATTTAAAGATATTTCTTAACATAAAAATAAACATCGTAAAATATAACTATTTCTTCAACGAAAATAACATCTGTATAATTTTAATTTTTTTATTTACATTGAAATAAGAAATAGACAACATAAAACTTAAGTATTTTCCTTCATTTTAGTTAAACAGAAAGAAAAATAATTTTTTTTAATGAGACCTAATGCTAACATCGCTCTACTTTTATATCCCAAAATTAGGGGTATAATGTGTTACTTTAAATTTTTGAGACGATTCTAAGCATTCAGCTGTTAAACAATTTCTCTGAGGACTGGAAATATTTTTTATATAGATACGTAGAACCAAAAGCAGAAATCGGAGCATATGCTATTTCCTCTCTACAAACAATTATATTTCTCAGCAATGACATTCAATAATGTACAAAATAGATGTAAATCTTTCAGATTTTTTTCGTAATTCCGTAAATGTCCACAATTCTGTTTGTCAAATAAGAGAGAGGTCCATTGCAAATTTATCAACTTCCATCCACTCAAAAATTGACAAATTTGTAGAATTAGTGCCACTGAAAATTGTATCTCGTGCCACACAGGTTGCCGACCTCTGATTTAGTTTGTATTGTAAAAGTATTGGAAAGTTCGTTGCCTAATGACCTGATGGCCAATGATCAGGCATTTGATATATAAATTAAAATTTGCTTCCAGGGAAGTCATGATTACTAGAAAGAAGTCCATTCGCTCTGTGGCCTTGACTCGAATTCTGTGATCGACAACCTAACAAGACAATCTTGTGGGGAAAAGGGGAACTACGGCAAATTAAGTTCAACTGATTTTTGAATTTGGCCATCAGCTTGACGTGGGTGAAGTAAATAAAAGGAGATATCCGTTGAGGTATTATCCTCAGGACCATGATTTTGAATTGCAAAGTTTGTTGCCAAAAGCCTTCCAGAATGACGTTAATTTAAATTTTAACATTCCTCGACAAATATGAGCTATAACTGTGCCAAAATGGGCAATAGTCGCATCTAACTAATCCAATATATGTCGCTCCACTGGGATATCACTTGAATCTGACACAAACCAATATATTGTCATGATGCGTTGATTTCCAACTTGTGGGGTGTATCCCCTTGGGAAGTGCAAAGATATTCAAAGTAACGAATTTTGTTTAAGTGAAATAAAAAAATCATATTCAGAATTCGAATCATCGCAAGTCGAAATCTATCTTTTTCCGAGCTGGAATTTTGTAACCAAATATTTTCTCTACATGAAATAGAAGAGGTGGTAAATTTTAACCTATCTATTTCTGTTTCATATATACATCAAGCAAATTCTAAATTCAGGTTCAGGGAGGCCTTAAGACTTTTTAAGTCCTTGGGCTCCATCACAAATATAGGCCCCACCTATGATTCTTAAAATAAACAGTACATACCGTACGTTGTCAAATACTCGTACAAACAATAAACCGAAACAAATAAACGTACATGATTTACAATCGCACACATCAGCTAGACCGACTGCCGCCTTTTAACTTAATGAGTAATTATGGCGTGCGGTGGTAGGCCTAGGCCTGTACGTGGACGAAGGTCATCACATGTAGCCAGTTGCCATATCGTCCGAAAAATTCCCAGTTTTTCGGAGAATACAACCGGAAACAACATCTGACCTGTGAAATTATTCGAATTATGGTCTTAAGGCTGAGAACGAGACGAGGCTCCCATGATGACCAAGGCCCTGGGCTCTATTGAGCCATGACGTAAGACGTCCCTGCCTATCGATCCAAAGGTATTTTCTTAGTAAAACATTTATAGACTCCTAAGGAAATCACAAAGGGCCACGGTAGCCTAGTGGTTATGAGCATCAACTTGTGACTGGCGAGTCATAAGTTCGAGCCCTAATGCCACTGAAGACCCGCCGTGTAGAGGAGCGGACGTACATTGTATCTGTTGAGGCTCGAAGTCCTTTTCTTGACGTTTTGTGAGGCAGTTGGAAGAGTGGGATGTCAACAGGTGTAACGTACACTCACACTATCGGGGGTGGGGGCAAGATTTTAGGAGGCCCAAAGGTTAGAGTTTTGCAATCCTTTGGCCCATGTCTTAAGACGTACCTGACCGTGGTACTAAATTTTTTCGGATAGCGAAGTAATCAAGTCTTGAATATTACGAAGTATGAAAGCTAATTATATAGAAAATAAAAGTACATACATATAAATTCTTTCAAAGGTTAACAATGTTTTCTCAATTTATTAATAAACTGCAAACTAATGATATAAACATTATACACAGAACGTGTAAGAATAATTTTCTAGACTGAGCGACAGGTTCAACAGAATCGGAACTTAGAGTTTTCAGCACCCAGGGGTAAAGTCAGTTTTCGCAACCCTTCTGACAACATGTGAACCATAAGCTGTGGCGTAACGTACACCAACGCTGACATCGCAGGAGGAGCAGATTTCTATTGTGTCCCCACATGGTTTTACAATCATTTGTAAGATCCGACTTAAAGCCCAAAACCTGACTTTGCAGGGAGCCCTAATATTCTCCGTTACGCCACTGACTTTAAGGGTATCAATCCGTCATGCCTTTTTATAAATTTTTGAGTTTTAGAGCATGAAAAATCTGTATTTCGCGGCAAATTACTGGATATGAGAAGAAGGAAAAAGTCAGACAATTGGACAACAATGACGCTACTAAGATTTTATTTTTTTTTTCATATGGGAGTTGAAGCTTTGTATGTTTACGCATTCTCAAGGAGCTGAAATCAATTTTTAGTCTAGCACCATATAGGAGGATACCATTTTCCACAATATAATTTTGACTCCTATTTTCCTCCACAAAAGCTGACGCCTGAACTCTGGCGATGCAAAACCGTACTAGAAATTTAATTTTGCTGAGAGTATCCAAACCAAACAGGTACTCTACGGTACTCCGGCATAATTATTAACACATGGACGCTGTCGATTTTCTGCATCATGAAAATCCACCGACTTGGGTCGGGGTCGAACCCGCAACCTTACGCTTACAAGTCCAGCGCCAAACCAACTACATCTCTCAATCGGCGCGCTTTAAAGATATAATTGAATAACAGAGGAAGAACACACACGCACAAAATCGAGAAAAAAGAATGCGTAGACAAAATTAAGAAATTATTTTTTAAAAATGCACAGGATTGAAAACGTTTTATTTCGAAATTTATTATCTTACATCAATTTGGAACCTCTAAATCAGGAGTGAGCAGACTTTGCCAAGGCACAGGCTACTTTTAATATTTTTAAGGTGTTGCGTTGACCCAGTTGCGTAGGTGGGGTGAATCTGTATTAGAATTGTATGTTTTTCTAGCACTTGTTTTCGACACTGTACCCCTCTTTTAAATTATGACAAAAAAATATTTTACTACAAAATTCAAGTACCACAAAATTGTCACGTTTAATGCTTGAAAAAAAAAAAACTAAGATTGCTAGACCGTGGATTGTGGATGTATTCAATGCATCAAGTGGAGAAGATACATGAATTGATGAATCTGATACCGACACATATGTACTTAATTGTTAGCTACCGAGTCCCGCGCTATCGTGGGATATGACGTCAACACAAAACCCAATCCCATGGAAGGGCAGGAGAAGAGGATCAGCATTTATTCTCCTCCTTAGTCAGCGAGTAGGGAATTTTCCCCACTGAACCCTATTGAACATGTTAAGGTTATCGTTCGCTTCCAATGAAGATACATGTATCATCTACACATTTATCAAATAATATGCTTAAGTAAACACAGTCACATAGATTGTGAAAAGGCGATTCTAAAATCTAGCTGGCATCAGTGTTGAATAAATAGGTTTTCTTTAGTAAGCGTGTCTCAGTTCTTAGTAAAGGCGGTCACCTCAAAATGTCTTGGTGGTCCACCGGTCGATCGCGATCGATTTAATACCCATACCGGCTCTAAATGCTGTTCCTGAGCTTAGATTCCCCAACATTATCCCCTTCAAAAGCGCAAAAGCAGATTTGTAAAATCAAACCGTGTTGCCGAAACTAAAATAAAACTGCTAAATGAATAACTTTTTACGATTATTTATTTTAAAAACAATTTTAATTCTGACGCAAAGAACAAACACATGAATAAATATAATGATAAATAAATGTGTGATAACAATTTCTAAAAATACCTACATGAAGAATAATTAATTCAGAGATAAGCGTGACGCGCGTCATATCATCAGAGCGATGAAGAAACATTTTAGAAGTTAATTTTAAAAAAAAATAAGAAGAAAATTTGTAAAAAATTTCTGTGGTGTAACTATCATCAACCATAGTTTCTGTGTATCGAATTTCAAATGAATCTTACGTAAATTGATGTTACTGCCGTCTGTCGAGTGTAAAAAAAAGGATTTTAAATTTGAAATTTTTTTTGCCTTACTTTTTGCCAAAAATAGGCTTACAGTTCCTTTGAAACATCAGCGGAGTTCTCTAAAAAATTTGGAACCATACGTTTAACGGGGTGGGGATTTGTATAAAAAAACAAACATTCAAATTCATGTATAGGATAAGAAATTTTTAAATATTTACATCAACTTTTTTTTTAAAATTCAGGGATTTCCTTTGCATATTTAAAAGCAATGACAGCTGAACTAAGCACAGAAAATGTAAATTTACGTCAATAGAGTAACTATGGTTTCGTCAATAAACATTTTCCTTGCTGTAATTCGAATTGTCTAGCCTTTTGCTGTAAAAATATATAGAATTTCAATTCTTCCAAAACTGAGTGTTTGAAAATTTTCAGGAGTATTTTATAAATATTTATATATATTTTCAATATGTTATTATTTCTATTTCAAGTTCAAATTTTTTTTTCTTTTGTGCCTTTTTAACTTTTTTTCTTACTATTATTTCGCGCGCGTTATATTTATATTGTGTACAGTATTAAATTCATTTTTCTGTTTGTTTTACTCCCTATTCCCTATTTCCAGCATTTTCTTGAAATTACTAGTTTTCAAGAGTGCAAAATTTTTATTTGCAAATATATTATTTTATATTTCTTCACAATGTTTTAATACTAAAAACTACACTATCACACGTTACTTTTTGAAATACTGTGAAAAGCAAAGCTACTCGAAAGGCAAACACAAAAAAGAATCTGAAATATATAATATGGGATTTAATATAAAATCTTTACGGTTATATCTGCAACGTTTCTGGTCAAAATTGGAGGTTTTTGTATAACGAAGATTCTATGCTGTGTGTGTGTGTTAATACTATGTACCTCTACATCAGAACTATGAAAATTAAAAATTACATGTTTTTACGGTTGTGTTAATATAAAAAAATTAGATATTAAAATGTACAATAACAACAACAACAAAAAAACTATTTCAGTATTGTAAGTTTAGTGAGTAAGTTTTGAAAAATTGAAAATTAATTTTGAAAATAAATAGAAGTCGGTTGATTCCCGAGAAAAATTTTAAAACTATATATAACTATCGTATAAACACTTGTTGAAGGTGTCTACTCCAAATGTAAAAGCACCAAAACTAAACGCGATGCACAATTTCAGAGAGAATAATGTCTCAATTTTATGAAAATTCCTAACGTCATTATTCGTATATCTGTTTATAATACTGTGTTTTTAAAATATTAAATATTCCTTAAGTGATTTCCCCTAGAACACGAAAAGTTAAAAATCATTTAGCATTACGCTGTAGGAGATGCATTATGAAACACATTTTGCGCCGGAAAATATAGTTCCAATTTATCAGAAACAAGAGGTATAACAAAATATGTTAATCTCTATAGGATAGCGAAGTCAGAATATAATATTAATTTTGGAACTCTTTTCTAGCTGATTAAACGTTCCGATTTGGGGTCTTATTTTTTATCATCACGTGAAGACAACTTCAAGAGCGATGAACCTTTGCAACCCCCTCCTCTCCCCAAAAGAGCATCAAAAAATGGCTTGAGGTGTAAAACCATTTAGTCGCCCAAAAAGAAAAGAACAACTTGTTTTCCCACGGGATATTTTTTCGCCTGCAATTATTTTCTCTAACATATTCCTAATTTTAAAAGGCCGTTAACAATAAATAAGGCCATAAAAGTTTTTTTTTATAAGTAAAAGTCGCAACAATCTATACCCTTTTGTCTGATTACATTACATGTTGATAATCTTCTACCCTCGGGTAATGTCCATCGATCTGGGAGTCACAGTGTCTCCTTCCCGGCGATCGACACCGCGCGCTTACCCCCTTGCTATAAAACTAGAAAGGGAGCCCGGGAACATGATAAAGAAGTGGGGTTGTTGCAGAAAAGATAGAACAGGGGATTGATTCTATTGTGGCAGTAACCGTTTGCAGGCGAATAGGCGCCGAGAATTTTATTGCCAAACCTCCTCAAAAAGAGACGCATTCCTCATTGAGAATGCTGTCAAAAAAGAAGGAAACATAGATATTTTTATTTTTTTTGCTTTATTATTTACGACAAAAGCGAAAAGGCGGGGTTGTCGTGCAGGTAGACCCTTGCAAGGAACTGTGGACCATTTGAGATAACGCTACCGAATTACAGAAAAGCGACACTATGTATTTCAATGCGTCCATTGGCCATTAAACGTAAAACAGTGCACGCTAGAATCGTCGTCAAGATCCACCCCCTTGCGCAATTATGTGCAATTTGTTTTATTGCCGCGATTAAGGGGAAATTTTCGGTATTGTTGAAGTTAGAAAGTAGTTAGGACCTTGTTGGAGAAGCGTTATAAATGTTTTGTTGTAACGAAAATCATGGTGTGGTTCGGTTACAGATGGCTTGATGCATGCCATTCTTTGGAAAGGAAGGAGAAATAAAAAATAAATAAATAAAATAATTTTTTTAAGAGCACTGGATCGAAAATTATTGCCGGAAAAATTGCGCTTTTATTGATGGTTTTGGTGTTGAGAAAGCTGTAAAATTTAAAATAGTCATTTTTTCAAGTGTTCTGTTTTCGTGTCATCAAAGAAAAGTGAGAATTTGAAAGGGAAATAAACAGTAAATGACATCAAAATCAGATTTGTGAATAAAATCATTGAGAGGCCAATGTTTTTTGAATGCTAGTTTCGATAAGTAATGTCGGATGTTTGAAAATTATCACACATAGCTTTCAAAGCGTTTCTCATTCAATCTTGTCATCAGAAAAAAAAATCTTGCATAAGTCATTAAAATTATTACCAAATATACTTTAAAACTATGTGGGAACAACTAAAAAATTATTTTAAATGAATAATTTATTTTATGTATATGTTATACTTTGAATTACATTATAATAATTTTAATTAATTCAAACATTGCAGTTAATCTCTAAAAAACTCACATAAAAAGAAATTTATAAAATTAATTGCAATGCAAATCACCCATGCATATGTAATTTAAATCTTTTTCTAAATGAGAAAAACTTAATTAAAAAAACATTTCTATTTTTTGAAAATTATTTTGAGTTCATACACATGGATTAGAAAGAGAAAAGTTATATTTTCTAATCCAAACACTAATGGAGTGTATAAGATCAGAGAGAGAGAACGAAGCTACCGCCGTATCAATGCTATGGGGCCTTTCAATGTGTGAGCAAAAAATCGTAAGATGTTAAGGAACTTTAGAAAAGGATCCCCAAGGAATTTTGATACAGGGCCCACTCAGAGCTTGATATGCCGATGTATAAGATGAACCAATTGTAAAATATTTACGAAAAGCATTTCAGTCTGTATTATTTACTAATTTATGTTGACCATTCGCACCGAAGGAGTTTTTTAAGATATCATATTATTGCTCTAAGACTTGCATACTTTAGTATGATAATCGTTTTGGTATGTTATGGTATCTGTAAAATATAATCGTTATTTTATCGAAACCGTGGATTTGACGAGAAAGATCCTAAGAGAACTTTTTTAATCATTCAAATCTACGCACGTTTTAAAGGATTTCTGGTGTCTTAAAATATCACAACCATTATTTTGTGAGAGAGAATTAGATTCATTATTAGGCTTTTTTTAACATCGTTTTATCAATTTCATTTGTATGCAACGGAATCTTTGAACTCAATTTTTACACACTTTAAAAGGTCAGATTAATTCGAAATTTTGCTCACTTGTCCAGGACCTATGACAATATAATAATTTAATAATTTTGTTCCATTGTCCTGATCAGGATTATGAGGACCACCGACTTCTCATTTTCAGATTCCATCCCGCATTTGGCTACTAATTCAAGATCCCATTTCCAAATTTGGCAACTAAAAGATTAAGTGTTAATCGAACTAAATTGTAACTGAAAAGATTAAGTTAAAATTTAGTTCGATTAACTACAAAAAGGGAGTTTTTTTAGTTTTCTTAAACTGTAATTTATTGTGTTAGTGAATTAGAGTCGTAGCAACTCAATTGTTAGAAGTGCTAATTTCATATTTGTCTATATACGCGCGTTAAAGTTTAGCTTTTAAGTCTTATTTTCGCAAAATACCATTACGTGAGGGATAGCGAATAATATTACCCTTTTCAGAATCATGATCACATATATGTAATCATTTCAGAGCCCACGGTACCATATGTGAGACAGCGTTTTTCCCGTTCTGAGGACAGTTATCACACCGATATGATCTAAATGTGGAATGATTAAGTATAAATTTCGATGTACCGGTTGATTCAAAATTAGTGTGACCAATTTTAAAAGCATTTAACTATGAATGGTAAATTTTATCGCTTTGCTGCTAGTTATATTTTAAAAATGAAATATTTAAATTACCAATCTTATACTGTTTTTATTAGTAGTTGTAAATTAAGGCTCCGAAATTAGATCCTTAAACCCGAAACGAAATTTTACAGCTTTTGAAGGATGTTTGCTCACAAATTCTGTTATAAGTAAAGCATTTAAAAATCAGAAAACACATATCGCTAATAGAATATTATCTATAAACTTCGAAAAGAAATAAAATTTGGCTGGCAATCAAAAGCTTCTGGAAAAAAAATGTGGACGAAAAGAAGTCCTTAAGGAAAAAGAAAAAAAGAAGCTAAAAAGACTTATCGCTATTGAAAATCCTCTCTCTCAAAGAACTTCAGAGCTACAGGTATCGCAATCGACAATTTGTCGTCAGATAAAGAAAATTGGCTATAAAAAAATGAATAAACCAGTCTGTCTTTAAATGTCTGTTAAGACCGTAGAAAAACGAAGAAAACTTTCTTGGGTACTATATGTAATGTTACACAAAGGTAGATACAAAGCATGGATAACCTCGGATGAAGCACTGTTTCATTTGTCACTTTCACAACCGGCAAATCGAAGATGCAATATATTTCATGCAAAAAACGTCGCAAAGATGCAGCTGTTTTGCAAAATGCAAGTTTGCCGTCAGGTGTTATGGTAGGGATGGGAATGTCCTCTCAAGGCTTAACAAAATCATTTTTTGTAGAACCAAAGGCTGAAATTGATGCTAAATACTATCAAAATAAAGTTTTGAAACACTTGATCAATAAAAGTAAACGTCTTTATTCTCAAGGAAACTTTGTTTTCACCAAGATTTTGCACCAAGTCTTACTCCAAAATCAACTATAAAATGGCTGTGAAATATTAAAAAATAAATAAATTTAGGGCCTCCTGAGAAATGGCTATCACTATCCCCTGACTGTGTTCATTGTGATTATTTTTTATGGGGATACTTAAAAAAACAATTAAACAGACTTAAAGTAAGAATACTTCAAAAGGGCTTCAAAAAGAAATCAAAGAAGTGTGAAAAACACCCCCCAAAATGGTCAAAAAAGCCCTTTTGGCTTGGCCGAAACGTTTACGCAGAGTATACTATGCCAAAGGAAACCATATTGAAAATTTCAAGTAAATAACTTTATTCTATAAAAATTTATGATGTTCTGAAATTGATCACACTAGTTTTGAATCAACCAATATTTTATTACAGCAATGATTTTATATGACTTTTTAAATGCAGTTTGGTTTAACAGGAAAAATTGCCCGATCCTGAACGGGTTAACATCACACTATAAAGTAACAAGAGGGCAATTGGACCGTAACGTAAGATAACAGTACATATTGGGTTCAACAGAATATCAATCATGTAGCATGATGTCGAGGCTAGGAGAAAAACTTCATCAACTGATCAAGGATCTAAACTACAAGGTCAATAGCCTTCACATAGTGACCTTAATTTAATACTTAAATCAATTTTAATATTATTAATTATTTATTTAACACTTGTACTTTGCTTAAAACGCATCCAGAAATAGCTCTGTGATCATGAATTTTATGATTGACGAATCCAAGAATATGTAATTGATTGTTTATTAATATCGCACTGTGAAGCAGCACTAGAGCTATTGGCGGCATACTTCATATACTTAAACCTCTTTTAAGTAAAAATGATGATTACGCAACAATAAATAATGCTTTAAATACGTTTCTTATGTTACCTAAGAGATGGGCAAACTTTTTTCGGGATGTATTAAACAGAAAATTTTGGAACGGGTTAATTTATAACGTAATAAAAACGAAAAAATGATGTTTTCAAAATTTTTTAGAACTAATACGATCGGATGTTTTTTCCACTTTTTTAAAAACTTAGTATGAAAAGAAATACTTACATTTTAAGGTATCCGACTACGTTCGGAACCGTGATTTTGCAAAAGCGCATAAATGGATAATTTAGAATACATGTATATAATTGTTTTAAGGACATTTTGAGAAAAAATTATTTAAATACAATATCTTGGCAAAAAATTAACTTAGAATAATCTTATTTCAAAATGTTCTCCTTTTGTGGAAAATGCTTCTATTATAATAATATTTTGTCTATATATAGCTCAGACCTCTGTAGAGAGGCTCAACTAGGAATTTTGAAAAATATCACTTATAGAAGTGGACTTAACCATATTTTAAGACAACAGAGAGGTGCAATTTTAATAAAAAAAAACCGCTAATAATTATTTCAATGGGTGGTAACTCTGAAAATAATGTGAATTTTTCAAAAATTCTAGTTGAGCCTCTGTTCAGAGGTCTGAGCTATATACAGGCAAAATATTGTTATAATAGAAGCATTTTTCATAAAAGGAGAACATTTTGAAAAAAGATTATTCTAAGTTATTTTTTTGCCAAAATATTGTATTTAAAAAAAAAAATTTTTGTCAAAATTTCCTTAAAACAATTTTATGCATGTATTCTAACCTGAGTGACTCTAAATATCATGAAAACTATCCATTTATGCTCTTTTTTATAAAATCACGGTTCCGAACGCGTAGTCGGATACCTTAATAAACTCTTATGCTTATTCAATTCCTACTGTATTATAGTTCACAATCTCCCTATATATATTTATTTATTTTGTATATATATATATATATATATATATATATATATATTGTTTAAATTTTCAATCGTTAATAAAGTACTTTCTATTCATCCATTAAAGTTCAAATACATTTTTTTTAAACTTGTAGTGGGTGACAGTTGATGTTAATACAGTTTTTCAAATATTAATTTAATTTAATTTAATGAATGAATAACTAGTAACAAAAAATAATAATAATAATAGTCCAGCACCACATATAAAAAGGAAAATCGCTCGTTGTGTCCCTGTAGCGCAATGGATAACGCATTGGACTTCTAATCCAAAGGCCGGGGCTTAGAATCTTACCTGGGGTTGCCTAATTTCTGAGAGTGTGATTTGTGAATGAATAAATAGTAACAAACAAAAATAATAGTCTAACACTATGTATAGCCAGAAAAATCGTTTTCTATTTTGCCACTTAATAGTGTGATGCTGTCACATGCATATACATATTTATATTAATTGTAATTATTTAATAAAAGTAACTAAAATAATTTTTTTTGTTGACCTAAGTAGAGGAATTGACTTAATTTTTTTTATATTACTTATTTATTGGGTACGGTTCCATCTTTTTGCACACGCAAAATTTTTAAATCAATTTCTAATACTTCAGTCTACATTTTTTGTGTGTGTGTGTGTTTGCACTATGCAAATAATATTCAAATTTCTATACATATTTTTATGAAAAAACTAGAAAGAGACCTTTAATGAATTTCTTTTAAACATTGTCCACTTTTGTTTTAAAACCCGTGGTGGGTCAGATATAACATCTAAAGGAGCAGCATCTGATCCATGTGTCCTAATTTGAATATTGTGTTACCTGAATGCCAAATTTTGCTTACAAGTCAGTAGGTTCTAGTTATAATGTGTCCTAATTAAAACAAAATATATAAAATTTTCTTTATATGTGTATCTGAATACGATGGTTTATTAATAAAAAATATATTGTGCTCTATGAAAGAACAATTAAGAAAAAAAATCGAAAAAATGATGAAAATAGGACTGATACCTGTGTATGCCTTGTAGCGCAGCAGACAAGCGGGAGACGACCTTATCAATCACATTCGCCCCTCCCACACCCTTTGGGCAATCCACAAGAAAAGAGAATCATTTTTCTTTTTAAATAATATATCAGTTCTCTTCTGAACTTTTTTCCCCTGAAGTAGTAACAGATATAAAATTCTAGGTTTGATTTCGCATTCGGGTTGAGTTCACCCAAACCACATCCGTTCGCGGCCAAGCCTTTTGATTCTTTTCAACCCTTCGGCCTTTTCCAATTCGCTGCTGTAGCATCATCTTTATAATTACTATTTTTTATTGTTTTATATATTCTGAGGGATGGCTCTTAAAATATTTCACAGATAACGGCAAGGAAGAGAATCTGGAGGTTTTCAAACATTTCATATTTAGTTAATCAAGTGGGATGGATACGAAATAACCTTTCCTTCACCAGGTGTAGAGATTTTTCACAATTTCTTGCAATTTATATGCGTACTAGCCATAACCCGCCCTCTAACCTGGGTATTTCATGATGTTGTATGAACTGAACTGAACCGAACTCAGTGACGCAAGGCCTACTGTGCTTATCTCAGTCTACGTGACCTTAGGCGCTATGTGTGTGTGTGTGTGTGGTGCATGTGTAGTTGTTTCGGTTAAGAAGTCAGCCTGACGCGAATTGATTGATTCAATATTAACGTCGCACTGTTCGGCTACTTTTCGCGTAGACGCACGTACTTTGAACCATGGTCGGGCGACGTGACGACACCTGAGCTGGCACCCTCTCCCAACTACCACATCACACACCAAAGGAGAACGTTTCAGCTTCCGACAGATTTAACGTGCATCGCTGCCCTACACGGCGGATCTTTAGTGGTACTGGGCTCAAACTCGTGACAAGGCAAGCCACGATCCGATACCTATACCACTCGGCTACCGCGGCCACCCAGCCTGACGCGAAACCCTCCAGTGTTCAGTTCGCAAGCAAGCTTGATACTCATTTATCGACCTACTGAAGGGATGAAAGACTGAGTCGACCTTGCCCAGCCCAAGATTTGAACCCCTGTGTGGAAGTGCGACACCCTACCACTCAGCCACTAGGCTTCGTTGTATGACTATATAAGCATTGAATATTGAAAAGCATTCTTACAAAGTCCTCGCTTTTTGATTTTAAAAAGGTAGGATTTGAATTTATATATTGGAAGTGTAATTATATTTTACTCAACGAATCTGAGCATCTCCCCCCATCCGTGTCGATTTCTATAAAATCCGTTGTTAGCGGATCGCTAAGCAACAAAATAAACCTGTCCGAACGTCTCGAAGTTCCCAAAACGGGATTTTTACCTATAATGACCCTCCCCACTTGGGAATTGATTTTGATAAAACACATTCTTATTGGTTCTCTACTCAAAGAAATAAACATGTTTACCAAATCTCTGTAGGTCCAATAGTTGAAAAATGAGAAATTTTATCTATAACACCCTTGTAACCCTCCTTAGGAATCAATTTTTGCAAAACCTGTTCTTAGCGGATATTTTTTGAACAAAAAAATAAACTTACTGACCAAATTTCTTGCATGAACGTCTAATACTTAAGGAGCTACTATACTCAGGGGCGTTTTAGGGTATGGGCCAACTGAGCCCGGGCTTAGGGCCTCACAATCGGTGGGGACCTCGTTTTGTTTTCGAGTCTGTCTTGATAAGATCAGGATCCGGATAATTTTAATGGTCATGCATATTCTTCGAAGACAAGAAATTTCGAACCTCATGTCAATTGGCAAAAGTGGTAAGGCTGTATTATGTGATGATCATTGTCCATGTCTAGGCCTAGGACTAATGGCATAAACAATCATTCAACTCATTTAGTCGAAACGCGGCCAACGGTCGAGTCGGTTTGTGCCTATGTTTTTGAGATTGTGAGTCCTGCACATTTATATGTTTCAAATTACCGTTTGAAGAGTATTTGACAGTAATATATACTGTCTTCTTTTAAAGATCTCAGGTAGGGCCTATTGTTGCACAGGGTCCAAGGGCCTCAAAAAGTCTTAAGACGTTTCTGACTGTACAAAACTAAAGCTACTATAAATGACTCCAAGGTAATGTTAAAAGTTATATTAGCGGAATTCCGAAGTTTTCTCGTGCAGCGTATTATGACAATTTGGTAATTGAAATGACTAATCAAAAATGTCAGTCTCATCTTCTAAATACTATGTTTTAGTATACATAAAGTGAATTATGCAAATTATCGGTTGTTTTAGCTGATTTTGAGCTGTGTGTCTGAGACCAATTTGTTGCTTGTTAATTTCTCCTTCTCTTCTGAAAATGGTATTTCGTTAAGACTGCGGAAATTTGTATCGCAAAGAATTTATAATGCTTCTTTTGAATTTTTCGATTTACATCCGATAGAAATTTATTTCCATAGCTATTTATAAAAAAAATAGTAACGAAGTAAAATGTAAACGATACGCTTATAAAAAATAATTATTAGAATTTAAAAAAATAATAATAAAAATATATTAATGTTCTGCTACAGGAGATGTCAAATACTTATTTAGATGTTAAGCAGAACTAGTTTTAATAGTAGTTGAAATGTATTGCATTTCACCGCTCTTATTATACTACTATTATTATTCAGACATTATATTCAATTTAATATTATTATATTGAATAATATATAATATTATATATATTATTATACATTTAATATTATTATTTTCTTTCTTCAGTAAATTCTGAATGTCAGAGAAATTCAAATTTTTACTTTGAAATACTACTAAGTTTTAAAAAGTGCAATAACAAGTTCTCTTAAAGTGTTATTAAAAAAAAATTTTCCAATTCAATTCTTCTAGGAAAAACTAACTTTCGAAGAAAACACTGCTTTCGACACACACATACGCGCTTACACACGCATATGAGTATATTCAAGAAAAAAGTAGCTCAATAAACTTCGGGCTGCCTCAACATATTGTTAAAGATGAGGCCCAAACTTCGAACATTTTATCAAGTAGAAAAAACGGATTTAACACTTAAATACGCGAGTACTGTACTATAAGTATATCATACTTACAATAATGCATATTTAAAACAAAATAACATACAAAAAGTGTTTAAAATATGAAAATATTACATAAAAGAAAAATAATTAATTCATTTAAGCAAAAAAGAATCACCAAAACATGATGCTTTCTGTATGTTGATGGGGGCGGAATACGTAAATACCCCCTTTCTTTATTTGAAACTTTTTTTTTCCTTCAATCAATTTAAGTCATATTGTCTAACTTTAGGCAAAGACCGCTTGAGCAGTCCTTGAGTCATCAGATTATACATCTCCTTCCTCTTCCTATGTGTCACGTGTCAAGGAAGAACAATAAAGATAGATTTGAAAAACATGTGTCAAAGTATGTCTTGTGCTCAAGTTGGAATGCGGCTATCGAATGAATCTGAATGCATTCCTTGATTCTATCATTCATACAATGAAACATAATAGTTTAGTTACTTTTTTTCTTGTACTTGATTACTCTCTTGTTTCCTCTCTTATATGGTGTTAAAAGTCAACAATAGTTAAGTATGACAGTTTTTGCTTTTGAAAGTTTAGGCCTTCCGCAATTTTATGAAATTGAAAAAGACTTCAATAAATCTTTTCCTAAGAATCGATGAAAAATTTTTTTGCTTTTAAAAAAGAAAAAAAAAAGTGTTTCTTTTAGTTTTATATTTGAAAAACAATATACATTTTTCTTTTAATAATATCTGCCTATCAGAATGGATTTGCTCTCAATTTCGGTTAGTATACTAAATTTTTCTTACTTATAGCTAGATTACAGATTAACTAAAGAATCAACTGAAACATAGTTTCAATTTTAAAAAAGCTAGTTTAACAAATTGATCTTAAGGTATCCGACTACGTTCGGAACCGTGATTTTAAAAAGGCGCATAAATGGATAATTTTCATGATATTTAGTGTCACTTAGATTAGAATACTTATAAAATTGTTTGGGACTTTTAAAAAAATTATTTAAATAAATATTCGGCTAAAATTAACTTGAATAACTTTTTTTTTAAAAAGTTTTCCTTTTTTGAAAAAACTTCTATTATAATAATATTTTGCCTTATATAGCTCAGACATCTGTACAAGGCTCAACTAGAAATTTTTTAAAAATTCACTTATTTTCAGAGTTCCAACCATTTTGGGAAAAAATTATCGGGTTTTTTTTTCTAAAATTTCTCCCCCCGTTGTCGTAAAACATGGAAAAAACCCACTTCTAAGTTATACATTTTCAAAATTCTAATTGAGGCCCCTGAACGGAGGTCAAGGTATATACAGGCAAAATATTATTTTAATAGAAGCATTTTCCAAAGGGGGAAATTTTGACAATGGTATTCTAAGTTATTTTTGCAAAATATTTATATAATTTTATTTAATACTTTCTTAAACAATTTTACATACATTTTATAATCTAAGTGACACTAAATATCATAAATATTATCCATTTATATACTTTTGCAAAATCACGGTTCCAAAGTAGTCGGATACCTTAAGCACTTGGAGTTATTATTTACAATTTTCTTTTCCCTATAAAGAAGTGTCCACGGTAACCTAGTGCTCTTGGTCACAACTCGTGGCCTTCCTGTCATGAGTTCGAGTCCTTGTACCACTAAATACTTGAGCTGTAGAGGGACTGATGTACGTTAAATCAGTCATGGCTCAAAGTCCTTCGTTGGGGCATGGATGTCTTAAAACTTCTTAAAGACCTTAACTCATATACGAATATAGGCTCCACATATGACCCTTTAAAGTAGACAGTACATATCATACGTTGTTAAATAGTACAAACAATAACCTAAAACAAATAAATGTGCATGACTTACAATCATGCACACCGGCTCGACCGACTACTTCCTTTTGATTGAATGAGATATGATGATGTATGGTGGTAGGCCTAAACATGGATGACGATTAACGCATGTAGCCAGTTGATATATCATCCGAAATTCCCAGTTTTTCGGAAAATACAACCGAAAAACATTTGACAGTAGGAATGATTCGAATTATTAAGGCTGAGTCGAAAACAAGATGAGGTCCCCATTGCGGACCAGTTGGTCCATGCCTTAAGGTATTCGACTACGTTCGGAACCGTGATTTTGCAAAAGCGTATAAATGGATATTATTTATGATATTTAGTGTCACAGATGAGAAAATGTATATAAAATTGTTTTAAGAATAGTATTACAATAAAAAAATTATTTAAGGACCATATTTTGACAAAAAATGAAATATTGACCCATTGTCAAAATATTCTCCTTTTGAGAAAAATGCTTCTATTATAATATTTTGCCTTTTATGCTCAGAACTCTCAAATCTCAACTAGAATTTTTAAATATATAACTGAGAATGGGTTTATACATGTTTTACGACAACAGAGGGAGAAATTTTAAGAAAAAACATCACGAAAAGAGATTATTGCAATAGGTGGTAACTCTGAAAAAATAGAATTGTTTCAAATCATAGTTTTTGAGGTCAGAGCTATATAAAGGCAAAATATTAATAGAAGCATTTTTCTAAAAGTGAACTGAAAAGATTCTAAAAGTTACATTTTTTTAAAATAGTATTTAAATAATTTTTTTTTTTTGTCAAAATGTCCTTAAACTAATTTTATACATGTATTCTAATCTAAGTGACACAAAATAGCATGAAAATTATCCATTTATGCTCCTTTTCAAAATCACGGTTCCAACGTAGTCAGATACCTTAAGACTAACCTGCATTGGGTGGAAACTTCAAGAAGTGGTGCTAGTTTAGCCGAGGGACTCGTCAACTGACCATGGATCGAAATTACGATCGTCAATAGCCTTCCTGTTGCCTTATCAAACACTCCCTCACTCTCTTAAAAGCAAAATATGTATGTGTTAGTTTTAAATTTCAGTTTCCTTCGTTTTAATTATATAAATTAATGTAAGAAAGATTTAGGAACCTCTGATACAAAAATATCGCATACATGACGGTAAATTTTCCTCATTATATTGGATAGTAGTACCATTATTACCGTATTTGCTCGAATCCAAACCGCGTTATTTTTCCAGCGTTAATCTGCTGAAAATCGGGTGCAGCTTAGAATCGAAGGCAGTGCCGATTTAAGCTCATTTCGGGCCTTGGGTACATAAGATCTACAGGCCCCCTTGACACTGGAGAGTTGAAGTTTATAACCAGAAAATCTGGACCCCTCCGAGCCCCTGGGCGCGCTCAATGGATAAACCGGCACTGATCGAAGGCAAAACATTTGTTGGACGGGGGAATTGAGTTTTTACCCCTTTCAAAAGGAAAAATGTAATCGTCCACTTGCATCGATGACTCATCCCATTCCAAATCTAATCTCCAGTATTCAGTCTATCCATTAGCGCACACAGGAATTTTTCAAGGGGGGGTCCAGGGTCGAAAGTCCACAGTTCTCGTATCATGCTCCAATACGCCGCCCGACATATTCTTCTGATCTTGTCGTTTTTTGGGAACAAAAAACATTAAAAAATGTAGTATTTAATGAAAAATTAGAGCATTAATTAATAAAATTAATTATCAATAGCAGTTAAATATTACGCACAGTGGGTGATCGGTTAACGAACATAATCCATTCCAAGACTATGTTCGCTATCCGAATTGTTCATTAACCGATCATCGATTCACCATAGACTTCTATGTGAAATCGATTAATTCGTTCTGGAGACCCTAAGAAAATGAAATCAAAACCGAAACTGATGGTCTAATGTGTATGAATATTCTATTGGATTTTTTTTCAATATTACCTTGAAGTTTAATAGGTAAGCAACATAATTCAGGAAAGATGAAAAACGATTTTTAATCCGTTTCTCATATTTCACGTATTTTTACGGCGGTAGCACCTCATCGGCACCTTTATATTTTATAGTCTGCACTGTTTGAAAAAATTAAGAATTCGCTTAATTTATTTGCCTTGTCAGCAAATACACTCGCCCATAATTTATCAGCTGTCAGAAAATATTGATATTCATATTGAAATTCAAGTATTCAAGTGTGTATTGATTTTAGTCATAATAATAATTATTGAATGACCTTTAAATTCATTGTTAATTCAAGTTTCATTTAGTAATTATCAATACTAAGCATGCTTTTTTCTTTCAGTGATCTTATTTTATATGCAAAATGATAACAAATGTTTAATATTAATTTTTTTTTCAGAGCCGAGAAGTGTTCGTTAGAATTCGTTTTGTTCATTTTCCGAATATATGTTCGTTGTCCAAACACAAAAATTCTTTCTTGAAATTGTTCGTTATCCGATCACAAAAATCTTTCGTGAAAGTGTTCGTTAACTGATCTGTTCGTTAACTGATCATCCACTGTATTATATGTATAAAATTATAATCAATCGAAAAAAATCAGGGGCTTTGAGGGGGGGTCCGCACCCAATGACTCAGTGGCGTACACAAGGAGGAGGGGTTCCGGACCCGATGATCTCCTCCCCCTTGTGTACGCCACTGAGTCTATCCTAAACATCGTTGTCTGCTTGTATTTAGGATTTTTTTTTTTGTTTACGCTTTCTTTTAATCACCTAAACATCAAAGATGTCGGTAATTGCATCAGGACGAGTTCCCTATGATGCAAGAATGAAAGAGAGGCAATTTTATATGCATAAAAAAACGGAAACATAACAGTTGCCACTAGAAATTTGACACGGATGAAACGAATATTGATCAATGGCGTTAGCAAAAATATAATTTTTGCTTGTAAAGGCTCAACAGTCTTCAATATAATTCTTTTACATCCTCCAAAAAAACATTCTTTTAAGAAAAATGTGACATAACAAATACATTGGATGACACGGAAGGCGATTAACCGTGTGGGAAAATGGTGACACCAATTCCGAAGTTAGCTTTGACAATGGGAGTGATGAATGATTTTCGAAACATGATACTGACGGTTAGAGTAATTACAGGTTCATGAATGTATTCGAAAGTTTTTAAAACTGGTAAAATTAGTTATTCACACTTCCTATTATTTCTCATTAAAATTTATTTTTAAAAAAATTTCTTAAGTATTGGATATTAATGAACCTTTTGCATATTTTTTAAAACTTTTCTCGAAAACTTGTAAGGGTGCGGCTATGACAATCTTTTTGTACAAAAATATGTTGAGAATTTGGGGTGAGGTTTAGAATCGATGACGGCTTAGATTCGAGTAAATGTGGTATGTTTATAGTTACTATCATGCAATTCTGGGTTAACATTCAAGATATTTGGAAAATGTTTTGTCAAAAGTTCCGTAAGGAGGCTGTGGCACATTATCTTAATTAAATAGGCATCCTTCCATCTGGCATATGCCAGATTTGTAATTTGGGCATCATGAATGCAGAACAGCTTTTCAAATGCCCAGAACTAGATAAAGAATCTCAAAATCGTGGTGAGATAAGCAAATTATACCGGAATGCCAGAACTTTCATGAATTCTTTTTAGAGACTTCATCTCTTATGTTCCTTTTCTTGCTGTTTAAATTTTTAACTTTTTCTTTTGTTCCCATGTTAATTCTCATCCTGGTTCTTACATTATAAATGTTAGTTCTTTTTTATTTGCGTCAGACTGATCACCTGACCGGAACATCTGCTCATGCACGCTTCTGAATTTAGTTTGGTTTTTATTTATTATTATTATTTATCTTTGTTCTGGAATTATACTTGAATTACTTTATATGTTTGGATTGTGATCCTTCCAATATAGCCATATGTAACAACAACTCAAACTCAATGGTGCAACAGCCCATAAGGGCCAAGGCCTACTGTGGCCATCCCAGTATACATGACCGTTGGGCGCTGAGGTTCATACAGATGCTGTCCTGACTGCTGATCTGGAAGCGAGATCCCCAGTGTTTCATCGACCCACTGTAGTAGGGATGAAGGTTGAGTCGACCTTGTCCATCCCGGGAATAGAACCTAGACTTGTGGCGTGGAAGCGCGTTGAGTTGAGTTGAGTTTGGTGTTTTATGGCGCAAGAGCCAGTTTTGGCTATAATTGCCAAACATTCATAGGTCTGTGGTCTGGACGAGAAAAAGAAGAAATTGGATGACAAGAGGAGGGTCGAAAAATAGAGAAGGATCACTGAGTATTCTCGCCTTGATGACCCGTGTTTACCAAAGATAGTAAACCCCTTGGGAAAAGGAAAAGATCAATTGTGTGTGTGTGGGGGTACCTCGGGATTGGTGACAATCCGTATCCACTAAAGAAGGTGGTTTCCCTGAGGGGGCGTGGAAGCGCTGATATACGTTGCCTTCACTAGACCACCGTACCACCGCAACAACAACAACATAATATAAATTAATATAAGAAAGATTTAATAATCCGATACAAAAATATCGCACACATGATGACCATGTTTTCCGCGTTATATTGTATAGTAGTACCGTTATTAAGTTTGTAATTACAACCATGGGGCAGGAGAATCCAAAAATTTAAAAGAAACGATTTGCTGTGGCGTACGCACTGCCTATACGTTCGACGTCTGTACAGTGTTTTCAAATCTTGCTTCAAGAGAACCGACATATAAATATATAGCTTTAAAACCTGTTCACATTCAAAGTTATGTTTTTATTTCAAAATTTATTACGTTATCTGTTAACTTGGAAAATAATTTATTATGTTTTACTCCTTTAAGATTTATGCCCGTCATATCGAAACCTCAAAAGTAAATCAAGTTTTTGAAATTTAAATTAATTTATGCAGTCTGTTTCAACATGCGTTAAAAAAAAATGTTGCGGCATGCTATCAAAGAAACTGTCAAAGCAGTCCCCGGGATTCGGCAAGCCTTGGCGAGTGAAATTTGGCATAGTTTAACGAGAGAAAAGTAGTTGTTCTACAGTTTCGTATGACAGCAAAATATTATTTTCAGTTCCGTTTTAATATATATTATTGATAATATTTTTCTGTTTTATTACGCTACATCCTATCTAATTTTTAACCTATACAATAATTTTCTTTTCGTAATTGATAAGAAAAGAAAATAGATTGATTTAGGAATTTTTTTAAAATTTAAGGTTATTCGAAAAATATTTGTCTTGGCTGATTGTTTATTAACGTTACATTTCGAGGTAATAAGAGCTATTGGCAAATTGTCTCGAAATTTTAAACCTCACACAAGTGACGAGAACTACCCTGGAGTTGGCACCTTTTTCTCAAAACTTTCACACTTTATTAATGTGAGGACTTTGAGCTTTACTAGATATAACGTTAATCAGTCCCTTTACACCAGAGGTTGCAAAGCTTTTTTTTTCAATTCCTACTATTAGCTCACACTCTCTATATATTTATTTATTTATCTTGGTGGAATAGTCAATCATTAATAAAATACATTTGAAAGTGCTCAATTGAGCTGAAATTTTATATACATGGTTATTTTGGATGACAGTACAGTAGTTTAATTATAATTAATACAAATTAATTGATTAAAACTAATTATTCAAAGAATTACAAATTCAGCTACATTGGCATCATTTTTGGCCATTTGTGTCAAAACTAGAAAAGATTTTTTTCCCCCTCACGTTTTAAATCATTCAGTTGAACTGCAATTTTATATACACGATTATTTTGAGCAAACACCATATGTTTCTTAATGATAATTAATAAAAATCAATCACCACTTAATATTGTGATTCTGTCCTATGTATATACATATGTATATTAATTGTAACTATTTAAGGTATCCGACTACGTTCGGAACCGTGATTTTGCAAAAGCGTATAAATGGATAATATTTATGATATTTGGTCTCACTTAGATTAGAAAATGTATATAAAACTGTCTTAAGAATAGTATTACAATAAAAAATGATTTAAGTAAAATATTTTGACAAAAAATGACTCATTTTCAAAATATTTCCCTTTGTGAAAAATACTTCTATTATAATAAAATTTTACCTGTATATAGCTCTTCCTTGGGGATTCTGTACAGTAGTTTCCCACCCCTGAATTTTGAAATATATAACTTTAGAAGTGCTCCATCCATGTTTTACGACAACAGAGGGGAGAAATTTTAAGAAAACGCTGGTAATTATTTGCAATGGTTGCACCTGAAAAATAAGGTGAATTTTTCAAAAATCAGTGGCTGGTTTCCGTACAGAGGTCTATTTATATAGGCAAAACATTATTGTAATAGATGCATTTTTCACAAAAAGAGCATAAATATTTTGAAAAAGATTTACCGGTTACTCTTTTTGCCGAAATATATTTAAATATTTTATTTTGTCGTAAATTTCCTTAAAACAATTTTATACATGTATTCTAATCTAAGCGACACTAAATATCATGAAAATTATCCATTTATGTGCTTTTCGGATACCTTAATAAAAATTACCTAAAATAAAATTTTTCCTTGTTGATCTCAATAGGAACGACTACTTTTGGTTCATCAGATCCCTTGCTGCAAACACATACATGTTTTTCGTCTTTGGGTACACCCTTGCTTACCTAACATTAAATTTTTGCACATTTATCATCTGAAATGTCTTTTTAACAGCTGGTATAGAGCTACTTCCTTTAAAGGATTTAAATTTTTAACTGCAGTGAAGTTTAGTGTTTAAGACTTAACACGTGTTAATTAAATTTAAAAATACATAAAAGACTACGCAGCAAGCAAAACTACAGGGAATTTTAAATCTGGTGCTTCAATAACAAATTTTCAAAATTTGGCACAAAAAAACAATTAAAGTTTCTCACGATATTCCATAATTCAGAGATAAATAGCAACAGGTATGGCTTTTTAAAGCCAAAATTACGATATCCGTTTCTAAACTTTACTTTTAGATCTCCGTTAGTGCCTATTCAGATCCATTCCCCTTGTATATATACTATATTCAATACGACCACATGAATTCCTTTACTGTAGTATTACCATAGTCAAAGCATTCTCAAACATAGTTTCAAAATCTGAATAGAGGACATTTAAATGTTGAACATAGGTAATTTTCCTGGCAGATTTTTACGAAACTCGAAAGTTTAATTCCGAACTTTATAACTTGACGATAGTTGTTCTCTTGCGCTGAGCCATAGAGATAAAAACATAACCAATAGTTCTTGAAGGAATGGAAAATGTTATTTGGTATAAAATTTTATTTAAATGTTACAACAACAACAAAAAAGTATTAATATTGGAGCACGATAGATAGCCTTAATCGCAACTGCACCAGTCTTGCTTTTCTCCTGCGTATAAGCGTTCCTTTGTTATTTTATTTCACGAACTTGGGTCTTCTCAAAGAAAGTTTGTTGACCCCTAGTTTAAGAGTGAATCCCTTATAATAGCTAAATATGTTACAGTATAAATCTCGTAACATTTCAATTCAAACACTCTAACGAATGGAATACTTATAAATAAAGTATGACAATAACTGCCTAAGAAATTGACAGTTACCATTTCATTACGATGACATTTGAATGCAGAAAATGCAAGATAAAAAATAATCATCTTTCCAAATCAGTGGCGCACACAAGAGGGCGGAAGGGGGGCAACCTGTTCTTTTGATTTTTTCGATTGATTATAATCCTAAGTATAAATACAATTAAGTATTTATTGACAATTAATTTATTGATTAATGCTAATTATTTATTCAATAACTAATTTCTTACTGTTTTTCGTACCCGAAAGTGGAAAAAATCAAAAAGAATATGTTGGACGGTGTATTGGAGCACGATACAAGGAGGGTGGACTTTCGACCCTGCCCCCACCATTCCCCTTGAAAAATTCCTGTGTGGGCCACTGTCCCGAATAGATCGTTCTGTAAAATATTATCATGTAATTGTACTTGGAAAAAATCGTGAGGCATAGACATATGCGGAAGTCTATTAAATAAGATCAAGAAACAAAATTTGCTTATTTTATTGTTTTGTGATTTGCATTAGCAAGCATTTGGTTTATTCTGCAAGTATGGCAAAAAGCACATGGATGTTCGCTCTAGAACAGAGGTTCCCAAACTTTTTGCCTCCTAGACCCCTTGACAAGTTTTTCGGTTTGGGGTAGACCCCTACTTACCTAATATTGAATTTTTGCAATTTCATCAACTTAAGGTTTCATGCCGGTATAGAACTGCATCCTTAAAAAGATTAAAATTTTTAAATTTATATAGTAGGTTTTAAGAAAACACATGCTAATTAATTAAATTAAAATTTAATTAACTCACATGTGTTTTCTTAATTTTAAACACTATTTTATGTATTAAGTAAATTAAAATTTAATTAAAGCATAAAATAACTGTTAAATAAAATAACTGAGCAACTAACAAATGCTTTTAGTGGGAGGGATGTATCTGGGGATGCAATAACAAATTTTCAACATTTGGCATCAATCTTGTGAGGCTTAACCCTAAATATTTCTTTAGTCAACAGTGTCCAGTCTTTTCTTCTTTCTTCTATTGTTTTGGAGAATGGCAAGTGCAATGGGAAACTTCTTCTCAATCGGAAAAACAAGTAAAAACTTTCTCAAGATATTCCATAATGTGGAATAAATAACAGGTATATCTTTTTAAAGCCAAAATTATTGACATCCGTTTATAAACTTAACTTTAAAGATCTTAGTTAGAGCCTATTCCTAGTGTCTAGTTATTGTAATCTGATTTTTTCTTTTAAGGTGACCATATGAATTCATTGCCTATTGTGGTATTACGATAGTCAAAACATTTTCAAACCCAGTTTCAAAATCCAAAAAAAGGGCATTTAAATGTTAGACGTAGGTCGCTTTTTTCCTGGCAGATTGTGCTTGACAATTGTGAAACTGGGAAAATTTGAGTTGTCGAAAATTATTCTTCTTTAGCTCAATTCTGGCACACACAAGAAAGGCTGGAATGTGGTCCTTGTTTTAAAAAAAATTATACTGTCACCTTGAAACTGCAAAAATTAACCTCATTAAATTTAGTAAATAAATCTATTAAATAGGTAAGTCTGGTTTCTACTTGATTAAATTTCCATTTAAAATTAAAATCACAATCTGGTTTAATGAGAGCCACTGTCGTAGACCCTCATTTACACCTCATGGACCCCCAAATTATTTTTTCGCTTGCGTGGACCCCTTGGAGGTCATCGTAGACCCCTGGGGGTCTATATAGACCACTTTGGGAAACACTGCTCTAGAAGTTTTTTCTTCACTGGATTTTCAATGTATATGTATTCTAAGTTTGAAAAAAAACTGCCTACCGAAGAACAATTTCCATTCCGGCATACGCAAAGCCCACCCTCCTTCCAAAATTCCTGGAAGAGAATTTTCCATCCACCAAATTACTCCCGTTTCACGGCATGAAAAGCGCGGCAAAATACTTGGGTGAGGTCATCGAAGTGGGGGGGAAAGTGCGTTGGAAGATCGAGTGGATTGGATCCTCTGCGGAAGAAAAAATTCACCCTCCTTTTCCCTATAGGTAAACCGGTCCTACCTTCCCAACTAGATTCAAAGCTACAAAAGAATCGGTTTTTCACCATCCATACCTTACGCATTTTCATCCAAAAAAGAAGGTAACCAGAGGATGGGGGGAGGAAAAGAAAAAAAAATTCTTGGAATAAATAAAAATGGTTCCCCGCCCGCAATATGAAAGGGACTGGCAAGGGTCACGACCTTGAGCAGGAAACCTGCTACAGCGGAGTCCCTCATCAAATACTCTAATTTCAGGGTTTCCGAAGAAATTACAGGTTCGGCAAGTAGATTCTGCTTGAGGTACTGCTTGTTTTCCGTTGGGGAGAAAATCCTCTTCCGTTGTAGTTAATTTCAAGCGTTTAAAAACGGACGGTTCGAACTAAGCACTTTTTGATCGCATTAAGGCTATTGTTGTTGCAAAGATTAATTTTTATCGGCCTTTCTCGACTGCGCCGTGGTAATAAGGGTTTTCGAAGGTAGGCCCACCTCTTTTTGAGTGCAGGCATTGATGTGAAATCAGATCAGCTAAAGGTGCTCTTAGGAAAGGTGTTGAAGGCGCTCTTTGGTGGAATTGTTTGTTCATGTACATTGTAGCAATCATTAATATAAATGAATTTTTATTTGGAAGTTAAATAGTAGGATAAAACGTTCGCATTAACTGAAACTAGTTGAGAAAATATGTATATTGTCGCCTCTTTATGTCAAATACCCTAAATCAGATTCGGAACACACAGTAAGCGAAAAAAGTATCTTAATGTTTAAATAAATTCGTAACGTTGTTCATCCATTATTATACAGCATCATTAAAATTTAAAAACATTCTATGAATATTTAATTTTACCCCTGAACAAATAGTTCGTTAAGTGAGAAACTTATTTAGAATCATAATACATATTATGATTCTAAAAAGGTAAATTAAAAAAGTAATAATAAAAATATTTTACATAGAAAAAAAAACAGATGAATTCAAACAGAAAAAAAAAGAGTATGGTAAAATATACTCTTTATAGGACAGCAAAGTCAGAGTATGACAAATGTACGAGAACCGGAACTAAACAGGAACACATTTTCAAAGAAAAAAACATGCTTCAATTTTCATGAAAATTTGTCATTTTGTAAATCCTACATCTGTTTATAATGCATTTTTAAAATTGCACAAAAATATTTCACATAAAGAAGTAATTTCATTCTAACATGTAAAGAGATAGCTCATTTAGCATTAGAGAAAAGAAATGCAAAACACAATTTATACCAACGAAAATGGATCAAAACTCAGATAAAGATAAGTTACATGATATGTCGTGGCGTTTATTATAAACTCTGGTGGACTACTGAAGCCGAATAGTGGATTTAACCAGATTTTCTGGTTATAAATTTCGATCTTCCAGTGCTAAGGGAGCCTGTACATCTTCTGCACCCAGGGCCCAAAATTAGCTTAAATCGGCACTGTAATATGTTGTCTCTCTATGAGACAGTGAATTAAAAATATAATATTAATATTCGAGCATATTTATATCTGAAAAAATATTTCGAGTTCAAAACCTATTCTTTAATATTACGTGACGATAACTTTAATATTAGAATCCTTTTGTATCGAAAAACAATGTTCCATGTTTGAGTTCTGTTCTTTAATATTACACAAAAACAGTTTGAAATTTTAAGTTATCAAAATGTTAAACCACTCTGTTGGAAAAACGACTGAAATAAGAACAAGCAGTTTACATACTCTAACGAAGTATTTATTGTTAGAAAATAACTGTATAACGTTTGCAGATAAGGTTAAATTTAAACCCCGGGTTTGGGGAAAAATTTCGATCTGCCATTGCGAAGGGGGCGCGCAGATCTTCTGCACCTAGAGCCCGAGAAATGAGCTTAAATAGGCACTGAACGTCTGCACGATATAGATTCAAAACAGAACGAAGTTACAAATTCAGTTCTTTAAGTTTCATAACTAGAGCTACTTAAAATCATAATCATCTTAAGAGCGTATGAGAAATTATATCAACTGTGGTTTTCGAAATTTATTTTTCTAGAAAAAGAATGCATGAAATGGAAAAGTGTTGAGAATTCCTGGCCAAAAGTTTTTCCTCTTGAACTCAGATAATCTACAGTTGCCTAAGCTAACCTGTTAATGTCAAAAGGTCCTAAATTCTAATAAAGCGTGGCAATCTCTCTCAAATAAAACTGCATTCGAGTATATTTATGAACACTGCCTTCAGTATTTACCTTCACAATCAGGGGCCCTTACGACTTTTGAGGCCCTTTGGGCCCCCCTTAAAAAAAGTAGGGGCCTTTTGGATTTTAAAAAAAGAAGTATATAAATAAAATTACATTACCCCAAAGGTAATTTGAAACAAAAATGTGCACTATATTCAAATCCAAAAACGCAAAATCGCCGACCGATGCCCTCTTTTTCAAGTTAAAGATTGTTTATTGTATTAGCCAGGCCTGACAGAGAACGGTCACAAAAAAAACCAGCCCCACCACTTTCGCTGATTGTAGTTTGAAACGTGATATTAGCCATCAGTAAAAAAATTTCACATTAGTGAGGAAATGACGCCAATGTTCAGCTACGAGGGTTTTTGGCAAAGCCCTCATTTTTAACATGGCAAGGACGAGGACTAAACCTGAGCTGCCCCCCCCCTTCCAAACCCGCCACCCAACGGAAGGATTTGACTTATACAGTTTAAGGGCACGCGCCCACAGGGGGGTTTTCAGGGGGATAGGTCCAACTCAGAGTTCCGTTACCTTGATATAGGTTTCGCTGCAAAAACTTCCATTTAGTTTCCCCTTATTTTTTTTTTCGTAGTGGTTATTTTTTTAAATACATTTTAGATATATTTATAGGAATATGGTCTTATATATAATTTTCTAAAAAATACTTTGAATGCTGTTCAAAAGTTATGTCTATTGTTATCAATTGGTGCGTTGTGAATTGAAAAGAAAATCAAGAATTTTTTTATGAGGAAAGAAACTTAAATATTTTTGTTCAATGGTAATATGATGTTTAATGTAAATCACAAAAACATTATTAATTAATTTTATTACTACAAAAAACCCTTAGGAACCTTCAAATTACATAAAATTTTCAAATTAAGAGTTAAGTTGGGTTTTTGAAAAATTTGTAATTATTTCTCTAAAAAAAATTTTACAAATATATAAACGTAAAAAAAAAATTTAAAATTTTTGGGGCCCAATTTTATTGGTTCCATTGCAAACCCGTGTTTTTGAAAAAAGGTATAAATATTTAATTATTATATTTAGTGTCATTTGTTTAAAAAAATGTATATAAAATTGAAGAATAGTATTGCAAAAAAAATTATTTTAATAATAATTTTTGGACAAAAATGAAATAGAATGATCCATTTTAAAAATTTTCCCCCCGGAAAAAAATGTTTTATAATAATAATATTTTACTTATTAGCCGACCTACTTTCGATTTTCTAACCAGAATTTTTGAAAATTAATTAGAAGTGGGTTTATCCATTTTTTAGACAACAGAAGGGAAAATTTTTAAAAAAACGCGATTTTTGGATATATTTACCTGGTTGTAACACTGAAAAAAATTGGAATTTTAAAAAAAAGTTAGCCTCTGCAGAGGCCCCGGATAAAGACAAAATATTAATAAAAACAAGATTTTTTTTAAAAAAGGGGAACATTTTTAAAAGTTTATTCTGTTAATTCTTTTTAAAATTTTTTAAATAACTTTTTTTTTTCAAAAAGTCCTTAAAAAATTTTTATATATTCTAAATTAAAGGGAAATAAATACCTTTGTTTTCCATTTATGCGTTTTTACGGTTCAACGTATGGATATTAACGTTAGGACGTGAAACAGTAAATTTTTTAATTTTTCAAAAAAAATTTTTAAAAAATATATAAAAAGCAGTAAAAAAAATTTTAATTGGGCCCAAATAAAGGATCCGAATGTTCGGAACCGGATTTTTTAAAAGCGTATTATAAAATTATGATATTTATGTCACTTTGATTAGAAAAAGTATATAAAATGTTTAAGAATAGTATTACAAAAAATTTTTAAGTACAAAATTTTTACAAAAATAACAGAAGACCCATTTTTAAAAAAAACCTTTTTGGAAAAAAAGTTTTTATAATTCAGGGAAAAAATTATTATAATATTTGCCTGTATAACCCCGGGCCTCGTACAGAGGCTCAACTGAATTTTTGAAAATATAACTTTGGGGGTTTATCCAGTTTTCAAAAAAGAAAAGAAATTTTAAGAAAAAAAAAGCCGATAATTATATTTCAAAAGGTTTTTAATTAAAAAAATGGAATTTTTAAAAAAAAATTCAGACTCTTAAAGCTTTTTCTTTTTATAACATCCCACAAAAAATATTATTATTTTAGAAGCATTTTTTTATAAAATCAGAAATTTTGAGAAAAGGGTTTTCAAGTTTTTTTTGCCAAAATATTGTATTTAAATATTTTTTTTTTCAAAATGTCTTTAAAAAAAATTTTTTAAGTATTCCCCAACGAGCTAAAATCATGAAAAATTTTCCAACACTTTTTTAAACCGGTTTGGGAAGTGGTGGGTACCTTAAATAACGTGTTTAAAAAATTTTAAAAAAAATGAAAAAAGCCCCGCCCCTTCCCAACAGAAAAAAAAAAATCTTCTGTATTTATCTTTCAAACGGTTTTGATCGCAATGCAGCTTTTTTAAACTTCCTGAAAAAGAGGGAAAAAGATTTATTGCGCACTTTAGATAAACTCAAAATAGTCCCAGAATATAAAACATCTCTAGAACATTTTAAAGGAAAGAAAAGAGGTGAAATTTTGTGACCCAGTGCTTTTTATGCGATTTTATAGGAAAAACACTCACTGAGAAACCTTGACCTCATTTCCCACCCCTTTGTTTCTGTTTACCCTCAATGCGCATGCGCTAGATATTGTTTTACTTTCTCTGTTTCTCATTCCCATGTTTATATTTCCAGTGGGAGACACCGTTCCGTGGTACGCAATTGTCTTCATTTCTGAGCGTGGAATTTATATGCGCCATTATGCAAAAACGGAATAAATGCGATTATGGATAAATTATCCAGATAAACAGATAAATTTCGAACGTCACGACTGTCACAGTTTACTCTGTCATCTAAATATTCTTGAGGAAGACATTGCGCCATGTTAAGGATTCATTGTTGGGTTTTTATCCTGTAATTCTTGAGCAGGGTTCTTACGCAAATGCACACACACAATTATATATATTAGGGTTCATTCAACTAAGTAGTAAGTTTCCGTCAGAATCATCCAAGAAAATTTTTTTTTGTTTGTTTTCAATACATAATGATTAATAATTATGGTATTCCGAAGTACAATTTAGAACGCAGAGATTTTAATCTTTATAAGTTCTTAAAAAGTTTTGACACTTTTAAGAAAGTTCGGTATTAACCAGTAATATTTAAAATTAAATTTATTTGCTTTTGATTAGGACGAATAAAATTTTTAAATGTAATAACCTAAAAGTTTCATTTAATGAAGTAAAAATGTTGGCAATACGTACTAAACTCGCATATGTTACGTCTTTAATATTAATATTATTCTTTAGTAATATAAAAAACCGTCAATTGATTTTAAGAGGCAAAATACTTGAGTGACAGTTGGAGTCTATGTAGTTTTTATTTTTATTCTAAATAAAATAAAAATCAATTCATTAATTTTCTTAAAAATTATGAGTTTCATAGAGAAAATTCAACATGATTTTTTTTTTATTTATTTATTTCTGTAAGGTTATTAAAAATTCAATACAAAAAAAATTACCATAAAATCCGGCGTATAACGCGCATCACCGTATAACGCGCGCGCACCTATACTTTCAAACTGCATTTTTAATTTTTACGTATATTCGCCGGATAACGCGCATCCCCCTTTTTATAAAGAAACCTGGAATGTATGTATGTAATGCTCCTTATGTTTTGAAATCATTTATTCAAGATATTATCCCTGGCTTTTGAAAAATAGTATACTTTTTGAATTCCACTCCGTAAGTTCATAGAGAGTGTCATCTTTAAAATAACAGTACTTCGATCTATGTAGAAGTCTAATTTTTTTATGTTCATACCTTTTTTCAATGGACTGAATTCATGTGACGTCATTAGTCACATGATAACTGAGCCACGTGTTTTTGGCCAATCAGTTCATTAATTTTTTTTTTTTTAATACGACATCATAATTATATTAGAAATATAATCGCGCGTTTCCAGCCAATTAGTTCATGTGCTTCACTGTTGTCAACTTTTGCTTTTTGTTGAAACTTTCTTTTAGAAAGTACATATTTGCCAACGATGTAATAATGCACATAGTTAAACAAAATACACTTAATTTAAAAGTATTCGCATAATGTAAGTATTTATTTTAACACGTGAACTCTTTACCCAATCATATCAAATTTTAAATGTTATCTAAAATTTACAAGTTGAACAACTAGTATGTTAATTTTTAATCAATGGGAAACACGTGATTGCCATTATCATGTGACCATCATGAATTTAGTCCATTCCTACTATTAGCTCGCACTGTCTATATATTTATTTATTTATATATATTTGTATATTTATTTATCTTGGTGGAATTTTCAATCGTTAATAAAATACATTTTAAAGCGCTGAATTGAGCTGAAATGTTACATACAGGATCATTTTGGATGACAATACAATATAATTTAATTATAATTAATAAAAATTCATTGATTAAAACTAATTATTTAAAGAATTACAAATACAGCCACGTTGGCGACTTAGCGACCCTTTTGGCGACGTGTCCAAACTTGTGAAAATGTTTTTTTCTCACGTGTTAAAGCATTCAGTTGGACTGAAATTAAAAGGGCAATACGATACTTAAACGATAATTAAAAAAAAATTACCACTTAATGTTAAGATTCTGTCATATGTATATACATATTTATATTAATTGTAACTATTAAATAAAAAGTAGCTAAAATAAAACTTTTCTTTGTTGATCTAAGTAGGAATTGACTTAAAATTTTTTTTTATATATTATGTAGAATTTAAACTGTATTTGGAGCTAATGACCCAAACGATTTACCGAGAAACAAAACATTGCATTAAATTTCCGTGAAAAATCTAGGAAAGTTGATTCGCCAACACAAGATTTTATTTAATATATTTTTGGTTAATTGTAATTCATCTCAATCCTACATACCAGTTGTGTTTCTTAAGTCGCGGTTTTTGATGAATAACTTCCGAGTTTGTAAACAAATTTAATATTCGTAAACTGATCTAAAATCTACATGAAATTGCGAACAAAATGATACAAAAAACATTTGCTTTATTTAATTATTAGTTGAAAAAATGTAAGAAAAACAGAAAAAATTCTTCATTTTTGTTAGTAACGCAGTATTCTTCAATAGTATAATAGGTATGTTTAAGCACAGAACTTGAGGTATGGCAAAATATCTTTGAATTTATTCAATTCCTACTAATAGCTCACGATCTCTCTATATTTATTTATTTATTTTGGTGGAATTTTCAATCGTTAATACAATACATTTTAAAGCGCTCAATTGAGCTGTAATTTTATATACAGAGTTATTTTGGATGACAATATAATATATAATATAATAATAATTAATAAAAATTAATTGATTAAAACTAATTATTTAAAAAATTACAAATACACACAACCACGTTGGCATCATTTTTGGCGACTTAGCGACCCTTTTGGCGACTTGTCTCAAAACTTGAAAAGGTTTTTTTCTCACGTTTCAAAGCATTCAGTTGAACTGAAATTTATAGACACGATTGTTTTGGATGACAATACGATACTTTAATGATAATGAATAAAAATTAATGACCACTTAGTGTTGTGATTCTGTCCTATGTATATACATATTTATATTAATTGTAATTATTTAATAAAAAGTAGCTAACATAAAATTTTTCTTTGTTGATCTAAGTAGGAGAATTGACTTAAAAAATTTTTTTTTATATTACTGGTTTTATTTTTAAAGCTCTCATTTTTATACCCGGCGTATAACCTACACTCGTAAAATTTCGATCTTATTTTTGGTGTTAAAAGTGCGCGTTATACGCCGGATTTTACTAAATCTAAAAATCCATTTCCCTTGTTATAAATGAATTCAAAGTTGTTTTTGAATCGGTGTTCTGGGAAAACATTTAATTGTAGCGGTAACTGAGTGGTCATGGTCTGGAACTCGTGGTCATCACTGCTTCTTTCGAGTCCTGATGATGCTAAAGGACCCCGGGCACAGAGGCTGACGGACATTAAATCTGTCGAGGCTCAGAATCTTCCCATTCGCGCATTGTGGTAATTTGGAGAGACAGAGTTCCCAGCTCAGCTCAGATGTCGCCCTCGTCACATGACCGAGGTCTACCGCCAACAGCTCTCATATTGCTTCATAGACGTTAGTAAACAACCCATCAGAGAAAAAAGTTTAATGATTTGATTTTGATTTTTTAAATTCAAGCCGCGTTGTGAGACAACACGAGAGCTATTGACGACGAACCTCGTAATTTTGGACCACGTTCAAGTAACCAGGACGAACCTAAGCGTGCACCCCTACCCCTCTTCAATCAATCACTTCCCCCAAAACGATAAGGCTTTAAACCACGATAAATTTAACGTGTATCAGCTCCTCTACACGGTGGGTCTTCAGTGACTAGGTTTGGAACCTGCTACTCGTGAACTTTGGCCACGAGCACGCAATCATGACCACTAGTTGACCGAGGTTACCGAGAAAAGTTTTATACTACAGTTTAAGATTTTGCGTTCATAAAAAACAGTATACATATATAGCTGTGGATCTCAAACTTTCAATATTTACGATCCAATTTTCAGTTGTAATTTTCATTACCCTCCCCCTATACAATAAAAATGTATTGAATTTAATAATAATGTACTTTGAATCCAAAGCTACAATAAGATTTTAATTATAAACCGTACAAATTATTAAGATAAGTATTAAATTTTGTATGTTACTTTTAAATAATAGATATTTTAAGTTAGTTACTTTTTAATAATATGATAAGTATTACGTTACTTTTCCTTTATAAGTTTTAAATTGGAACAGAATGCAATAAACATGCAGCGTGTATTTTTATTAAATCAAAATGTATTTTAAGTGTGTGTTTTGCTTCCTTTCAGTAAATTTTTGATAATTTTTTGAAATAATTTTTTTTTGACGTTTCAGTATGCTTGCGTCCCTCAGAGGTTATCACGCCCCGCAGTTTGAGAATCACTGATATATAGAGATATTTTTGTTTTTTCTTCTTATATACTCAGTGGCGTAGCGTGGGCTTTTGCCACCTGTGGCCGAAAGAAAATTTGTCGCCTCTCTATTTTAACTATTAGTTAAGAAAATTAGTAAAAGTAAAAAAAAAAAGCAGTTTTAAATTTTTTTGATTAAAAACGCACTTTTTTTTTCTTAGCAAAATCTTTTATACAATTGTCAATATCAATATGTGTCATGTTCAATTGCAGAATAGCTAAATTTGTTAGCCTTAACGTGGTCATAGTCGATCTGAGATAATTTTTTGATTAATTTTAGCTTATAGAAGCTTCTCTCGCAACTGGCACATTACTGATGGCAGATGTTAAAACAATTCTCTACATTATGACAATGTTTGGTTAGTTAGTTTGGCTTGGACTCAATATATTTTTATAAACTCAGATAGCCGGACCTAATGAGTTCTTTTTCGCAGCTTGGGTCTGTTGCATCTACGAAAGCTTGTAGACGTATGCACTCAAGTTGGAATTCTTTATTAATGTCTTGAGAAGCTTGATCTAAGTTAAGTTCGTCCATGCCCAATATCACTTCAGCATAAAAAAAGCATATTTTTTATCTGGATTCTACAACTGTTGGAAGCTTTCTCGAATTCCAGCACTTACTCTGTCTATTGAAGCATTGTTCACCTCAAGTCATCCTCGTTCGCGCGATAAATGAACATCTTTATTTCCGTCGCCAAATATATGCTTCCTCCTGATTCGTCTTGGGGGTCCAAAAGAAATTTCAAGCTCTTCAACATAATCTTTTAGCATATATTAAAGCGTCATCCACTAATTCCTCACGTTTTTCTTCTAATACAGTCTTTAAAGCACATATTTTTTCAGCACATTGATGGATATTTAGTCCCTCTGTTTGCAATTAATTTTGAGCATCATTGACTTCTCTCAGTACCGGTTGCCAGAAGCCTTAGTTACATAAAAACGAATGCGATTGCATAGCGACTAATAAACTTCCTGCATCTGTGCGTGTGTTAAAGCTTTCACTCGTTTCCGTCAGTTTTGTCGCGCGGACGCGACTCGGAGTATGAAAAATTTTGGAATTTAAATATCGTGGTACTTCTCCCTGCCCCTTTTCGTATGCCGCCCGGAGCCATGGCCCCCTCTGCACCCCCACGCTACACCACTGTATACACTTCTGAATGTTTCTCAATGAAAAGACAAAATCAACTACCCCATCAAAGATAGACCCTAAAATAACTTAATTCTATTAACAATGCCAATAATTTATCAAAGAATTGACGCTGAAGATTTTATGTTAATGAATATAGTATTTCACCTGTGGTAGATGTTATACTTTTCGGAATAAGTTTGAAAAATAAATTCTGTATGATTTTAGAAAATTTAAAATTTTTTTCAATACCCTTTTTAATGCCAAATTCTAGACACTATGCAGAAATTTCTGGGAAGAAATTTCTTCTCTTAAAAGTTTCAAGTAATTAAAAAAAAAAAATTCAAGTTTAAATTTCTTTTTAACCTTGAACAAGGAATTCTGATAATTATGCAGCCTCAAATTGGTGGGAGGATCTGAAATACTTTTGTTTGAAGTTACAAACTTTCTTTTCGGAAGAACTGAAAGTTCTCAATGGAAAAGTAAATGTGCAAAGAAATGTTTTGTAAAGTATTTTGGGGAAAACCGACTCTTTAAAGCTTTATTTAAATCTGGAATACAAAGTTTCAAGTGCATTTGAACTTAATTGCCATTTTCTTTAAAAATATTCTGGAAACTAGCATACTAATTACCTGTTCTTTGCCACTTTTTTGAAGTTTTCAGATTCGACTTACTCAACTTATTTTTGCGATACATCGTTACCATGAAGGGTTTCATGGATAATTTTCAAATCAACAAAATAACTTTAAAAAAATTAAAAAGAGCTTTCAATAATATAAGTAGTAAAATTGAATATAGAAAAAAAAAAAGACAATTCAGATAAGATATGAAGAACAAATTTTTTCATTTTTCTCTCTTTTTAAAATAGCTAAACTCTTTATCTTTACAACTATTTACTAAAATATTGTGCAAACTTTTCAATTTTTTTATTGCTCAATTTTAAACTTTTTTATGAATATAGGTTATCATTATGAATATTGTGGATTATGAACATTATATTATCAATAATAATTTATTTTAATAGAACATGATACAATATTATTATAAATATAGATATTGTGTCAAGATACGAGAGTATTCTTGTTTTTTTAAAGTGAAGGGTTAAAATACTTATGTGGTAAAATATAGTTTGATTAAAAACGTTTAAAAATTACATAGATATCTGTATGGAAACTTAGAACAGAATAGTATTTATGAGGAATTTAATTTATATGCTTTACATATAGTTTATGTTTAGTAAAGGGTTATTAAAAATTCTGTCTCTTTTAAAGTGCTGTGATACTAGATTTTTTTAAAGAGTATATTAGTAATTTTAGGAAAAGATTTCAATATTTTAGTACATTTTTGCTTCATTCATATTATAATATGAGATTATGTTTATGTAGACAACTACAGAAATTCCAGGGTTTCAAATTCAAAACTCACGAAGATAGACTAAGAAGTAAATTTTGTTCTTTTTTGACTAATTAAATAACAAAACTCTTAATTTGAGAAGTACGACAAAAGAAGGAAGAAACAGGAAAATAAATAAAGAGAACAGAAAATGATCGATTTGACATAAGTCAGCAAAGCAAATTGCTGTTAAGTGACTTCCGTTTACAGTGGAATTTAATTTTCCTGTAGCAGCTCTTTTACCGTTTAAACCAATGATTCTCAACCTTTTTTCTTGTTGTGGTGGTGGTGGTACACAATTAACAATTTTAAAATTTGGTGAAACAGTAACAATAAAATAAGCTTTAAAAATTTTACTTATCTATAGTACACTATGTAAAATAATTTATGATAATAATTTTCGATGTTAAATAAAATAATGCGTACAACAAAGACAACAAAATGTTTATCGTATTATTAATTACAAATTAACTGTAAGAATACATTTAGTGTGAAATCTAAGATTGAGGATTTTTGATTATTTCGTTTATATCGGGTCGTAGAAATGATAATGCCACTCTCATTTCATCATCTATATCTAAAAGTTTTGATCTTTTTTTCGTTTTTATATTTGTTAATACCGAAAATCCGAATTGACACAAATAAGTTGTAGAAAATTGTAACAATATTTTTAAAGCTTTTTTTTTTGTTTACTTTGGAGGTAATTGCTCTAATTTTAATCCAGAATGAATTAATTGACTCTTCCGAAATATTTTGAAATTAAATCTCGATTATTACAGAGCAATATTAGTTCCTCCTCTTCATTCAAAGTTAATTCACATACAGATGTATCCATTATCACAAATGGATTACGAACCCAATCAAATTTTTTAACATCTAAATTCGAGATGTAATGAATAACTCTCTCCTTTATTGTTTCAAATGGCCAATAACAATTTTATGAACAGTTTATTTCTATAAAACGGCCAAATGATTCGGTTTTGAATTTTTTTTTTTTCCCCTCAAAATATAAATAATTTTTTAAAAAAAGTGCCGCGGCAGAGTGGTTGAGAATCACTGGTTTTAAACATTTAAAGTAACTTTCCGATTGTGTGTGTGTAAGCCGCATTAGCAAAGTAGAATACGTACTGAAGATCCTTCGTGATATTTACACACAGATCATTCTACATAAGAAAATGGTAAAAGTTTTTGTTAGTATGACTTACTAGTAAGTCAAAATAAACACTGCATTTTGTAGAAAAAATATAAACTGACATTATTATGGAAAATCGAAACATTTGTTTATTGTGAAAAATTCAGTTTGTAAGTGTGATATTTATAAGAATTCGCTGTCTAATCCTTTTGCTGTATGTGACTACCCAAAATCCTCGGTTTGGTGTAAATTTTCGAATTTTTTATGTTTTAATATTGCAGCTCATACGCTTAAGATTCCAAAATAATACTTTATTTTAGTTCCTCCTACGATATTTAGAAGCTACGTTATAGCTTATTTAGTAAACCGAAATGGGAATTTTCAAAACCGAAATGGGTGTTTAAAGAGACATAAAAATGTAAACAAATAGTTGAACGTCTTTTTCGTGACTTTTAAGCAATATAAATATTTAATAATATTTATTGTAAATATAGATCAACGTATCCTTTATTTATTTATTAATAATACTTTAATTCAAGCAACTGTTTTTAATTGAAGCTTGTTGTTTTAATTGAGTGGCACAATACTATCGTTTATAGTTTGTTTACATTGTTAATTTAAAGCGTTCTTTCTTTAATTATTAATACTTACTTTTTAATATTTTTGGCTGTTTATTCATTATTTTCATTTACCTTAACGTTTTACTCTTTGATTGTGATTAATTTAAAATGCCGAAAGCTTGATCGAAAGTGTCCAGAAAGAGAAAGTTTTATGGTAATATGCTTTACCAAGTTAGCACAATAAAACAGTAATAACAATACGTCTGCAAGTGAGGCAAAATTGAGCAGTTTTGATGTGCCTGAACCTGAATTTCATGGTTCTACAGGGAATATAATTATTAATTTCCAAGCTTTTTGATGGGGAATTATCAATTTGTGTGTTGTCCGGAATATTATGCAACTGGATTGAAACTGTCAGAAGATTCTAGGAAGGACTTTGCTCTAACTTCTGTGTGGCTTGCAGTTGTGGATACATGATTGGTTTTACTTCTACCCTAAAGAAAAATAAAAAATTCCCTCTCTCAATACTCTTTATTGGTATTTGGAATGAGATTGATTGGCAGAAGTTTCACAGCTGGTGGTGGAAGTTTTTATGTGACCCTCGAATTTGCCATGCATTTCTAAAAATACCTTCATAGAGCTCATGAACTCAAACTGCTGGAAGCAGTACAGTTATGTTCGGAAGAAAATATGAAAGCTGCATCTAAAGAAGTGCGAAATTTTAAAAAGTACAGCTTTAGGTGTTTCGGTAGATGGCACATGGCAGCGTGGGAGAGTCATATGTCACTTAATGGCTGTTTCAGTTATTTCCATTGATACTGGAAAATTTTTATCTAAAAGTAATGACACAGTATTGCAAATGTGTGAAATTTGAATGCGAAACCCGCAATTTAAATGCTCAAATTACAAGTGATCCTCTTGAAACATGGAAGCTGTTGGAGCTCAGACTTTTTGAAAGGTCACTAATCAAACGAGACCCGTAATACACCGAGTACTGGCGGTGACAGGATTCAAAGTGGGTTTTTACAAAGTGAAAGATATGATGAAAACAGTGTCACAAAACTTGAATGTACAGTGTGACATATACAAAAAAGAGGTCAATGCTTAAGGAAACTAAAAAAGAATACCGTGCGACTTTGGTGGTATGGTACTGAACTGGATAAATTTATTGATAAACTGTGGTGAACTATTATGGATTGCTGATCCGGAAGCAAATGTTGGATGCCTCGAAAAAATGCAATTCGTTTGTAATAGCTTGCCTCTTTCACTGCTGCTCTAGTACAATCAAAAATCACGCATGGGCAATGTCCAATAGGGAAAGACAGCTGGTTCATATATGAAACAAGCATTATGTGATGGTGAAATGAGTATGTAGTATCAAAACAGCAGGTCTTCAAACCAGTGATTAAAGTGATAAAGCCTACTTATTTAGCTAACTCTGTGAAAAGGAGTTGCTAAAAAATGCCTTCATGGTATGACTCAAAACAATAATGAAAGCTTTAATAATGTATTGTGGTCTGTTTTGCTTGAAAGTTAAAATTTTTGCCTAAAAAAACTTTGTTTTTTAAGGTTCATACATTGCTGTCATCTTATATAATTTATTATTTAGGGCTGTTGCCTGTATTTTAATTATTTAGCTTAGAAATTGATCCAATGACACTTAAAAATTTCATGGAATTGACACAGAGAGAATTCAAAATCGAAAACGCTGTGTCATTTCATCGTAACAAAACCAATTGTGAAAGTACAAAAAGCCAAAAAGTCCAATTAGTTAAAACTGAAGCTAAAGAGGGCTTGGGTGGCTATAAATATGGGGAAGCCTTTTGAAAATGTTTTGGTAAGCAGAAAAGTAATTATTTAGAGTTAAAATTGCCAAATGTGTTTTACTATGAAACCACATCTAATATTTTCTATGATGCCAAAATACTTTTTACATACTAAATCTACCAGAACATGTTTTTATGTAGTTCTATCTGTGTTATGAATCAAAATCTACCCTGTGTATATATTTGGTGTATCTTAATTGCTTTTTATGAAAAAGCATTAATTTTTTTAAAAAAATTGAGTTTTGCATAAAATTTGGCATATATTTAAAAAACTTCGAAAAGCATACAAATTTTTGATTCCTATCACAGATAAAGTATATTTATGTACTGTGTATAAATATTATTTGAATATATTTATTAGAATTTTGTGTACAAGTGATTATCGTAACTGCAATTTTTCACCAAAATTTTGCTAAAAACGACAATTGTTGTAGTTCACAAACCTGTGAAAACAACAAAAGGTAAAATAAATGGCCAAACCAGTTTCGCTACGAAGCTAAAAAAGAGCTTTGAGCTATAAATAATATGGGAGAGTTTAAAAAGTACAATTAGTAGTAGAAAATTTTTCATATTGTATTAAAATTTAAATGCATTTTCGGAGAAACTATGTTTTTCAATTTTTTTCACTTTAAGGCCACACTACAGAATTTCTTTTAAGATATTGGACCTTTGAAATTTCAGAAAACAAGTTTTATTTAGTTTTATCTGTTATCTAGTCTATAATTCAATCTCTTCCGTATATATTTATTTATTTTATCGCACCCTTTTGTGAGAAAATAACATTAGTGTTTTGTAAAAATTGAGTTTTCGCGTAAAAATTGACATATTTCAAACACTTTAGAAAGTACGTACCATATAGCTATAAAACAGAAAGATAATAAATGACATTTATGTACTGTGGTATAAAACATTATAAGAATATATTAACAGAATTTTCAATACAATCCTTACCGCAACTGCAATTTTTCATTAAAATTTCACTCAAAATTCTAATATTTCCAAAAATTAATTTTAACTTTGTAAAAACTGTATTGGAATTCTTACTTTTATGTCCCATTTCAAATAAAAATGTTTATTTAATTGAAATTTTATATATTTCAAAAAGTGCTCCGAAGGTAAGTCACATACCTAAATGCATTCAGTTTTTGCCTATGATAATGATTTTCAACTATCATATGGTTGGACAAAAAGGGACAATGCCACACAAATTACCACATTTTTTTAAAAAAAAAATAATAATAAAATAGATATTCCTTCACATTTGGTTAATAAAATAGTAAAGTCATTTCCCAACACAAATAGGTAATTTCATATTTGAGACTCCTTTTCTAACCACATACTGCTTAAGTGAATTGATTGATTGAATATTAACGTCGCACTGTTTAGCTACACGAGGGCTTTTGGCGAAGGACCACGTAATTTTGAACCATGGTCAAGGGACGTGGACAACACCTGAGCTGGCACCCCATTCTCCTAACTACCACACAACACCACACCAAATTACTTAAGTGAAAAATGGTTGTTCTAATTTGGTGTCAGTCCGCGAGTGGACGTATGTGAAACTAGAAGGACAAATATCATTTAAAATACCGCGTTTTTCTTCCCATCGTAATAAAAAAAATTTGTGAATTATCTATCGCGAGTACCTTTAGGAAGGTAAAAGACTGTCTTACCGTTAAGATGAAGAATAAGATTCCGCACATTTTTTTCAGACAGAAAGACGCTACGACATTGATCAAAAAATTTTGTTATTAATTTATTTTATGCAAAACAGCTTATTTGACTATTCACTAATTTTTGTCTCTTTAAATCCATTTTTCATCAAACGCGTAAAATGTATCTTATTTTATCTCCTATACTATAATGTTAAGTAAGATTTCCGCGCATTTTATGTATTAAACTTTTTTTTTTCCACGACTAAAGGAAACAGTTTCTCCTCATTTCAAAATTTGGTGATTATAGTACTTATAATCTTATCTGCATTTTTGTATAGAATGTCAAAATAGAACGCGATTACTCAGACAGGAACGTTTAGGAAAAAAGAATGAATACTAACAAATCAATTGGCGCCATTGATAAAAATTTGAGAGTTGTATTCTTATTATTTTAGTTTGCTGTGTCATGTAAAAATATAAAATTGCATTTTCTCACGTGTCATGTTATTCGTTAAGTATAATTGTGTATAACAATAAAATATATATTTGAGCATGTGTACAAATGCATTATGAGACAAACATTGATCCAAAAAAAAAAAAAAAAAGCTACACATTATTATGTATTTTTCTTAAGGTTTTAATATTTTTTTACGTTTAAACAAACTAAAATACACAGTTACATACTCACATTTAATCTTAGTAACTTTATGGACCTGTAAGGGTTGAATGAAAAAAATCATAGACTTGTGAAATACTTCTGAATTTTAAAGATGCGATATAATAAAAGGGATATGGCGTGTGCCCTACTGACTTATAGGATTTTATCTAAAATCGAGGTATCCCCCGATTTGAAAATGTGTTTTCCGAATGTTCGGTTTCGGTTTTGCTTTGACTTCAGACAAAGACAACTTCAATGAAATCTAAAACAAAAGCTAATTTATTCCACCAACCAGAGGCGTAGCTACCGTCGTATTAGCCGTATCAATGATACGGGGTTCCCCAAGCTGCAAAGACTCATTATGTATAAGTAAAAAAAATGTAAATTATTATCAATAGTCCCATTAACAAAACTCGCATTTCCAAAAAGGGCCTCCGAAGGAATTTTTATACAGGGCCCATATAGGACTATCTACGCCCGTGCCTCCAACAAATTTTTCAATTTCTACTATCAGTTCACACTCTCCCTTTCTATATTATTATATATCTTGTTCACATTTTCAACAGTCAATAAGATACTTTTTATTCGTCCATTCGAGCTCGAATACTTTTTTTTAACTTGTAGTGGATGACACTTGATGTTATAATACAGTTTTTTCAAATGTTAATTCATTGAGTTTTATTAATGAATAAATAGTAGCAAACAAATAAATAGTCCAACACCATAAAAAGAAAAATCGCTCGTTGTGTCCCTGTAGCGCAATGGATGGCCTGTTGGACTTCTAATCCATAGGTCGTGGATTTGAATCCCACCAGGGATGGCCTAATTTCTGAGAATGGGATTCTTTTTTACTATACTATTTTATTGGAATAATTAAATTTAATAAATGAATAAATAGTAACGAATAAAAATAGTTCAACGCCATATACAGAAAGGAAAATCGCTTTCTATTCTGCCACTTAAGGTATCCGACTACGTTCGAAATCGTGATTTTGCAAAAGCGTATAAATGGATTCTATTTATGTCTATTTAGTGTCACTTAGATTAGAAAATATATATAAAGTTTTAAGAATATTATTACAATAAAAAATTATTTAAGTACCATATTTTGACAAAAAATGAACATAGAATTGACCCATTTTCAAAATATTCTCCTTTTATGTGAAAAATGCTTCTATTACAATAATATTTTGACTGTCTATAGCTCAGACCTCTATACAGAGGCTCAACTAGAATTTTTGAGATATATAACTTAGAAGTGGGTTTATCCCTGTTTTACGACAACAGAGGGGAGAAATTTTAAAAAAACAAATGCCGATCATTATTTCAAATGGTTGTAACTCTGAAAATAATGTGAATGTTTCAAAAATCATAGTTAAGCCTCTGTACACAGGTCTGAGCTATATACAGGCGAAATATTATTATAATAGAAGCATTTTTCACAAAAGGGGAACACTTTGAAAAAAGATTATTCTAAGTTGATTTTTAGCCGAAATATTGTATTTAAACAATTTTTTTTTGTCAAAATGTCCTTAAAACAATTTTATACATGTATTCTAATCTAAGTGACATCAAATATCATGAAAATTATCCATTTATACGCATTTTAAAATCACGGTTCCGAACGTAGTCGGATACCTTAATAGTGTGATTCTGTGTTACGTATATACATATTTATATTGATTGTAATTATTTAATAAAAAGTACCAAAAATAAGATTTTTCTTTGTTGACCTAAGTAGGAATAGACTTAATTTATATATATATATATATATATTATTACTTGTTATGGTAAAAGGGACTCGGACAATATACACGCATCTGCTTTGTTATCTCCCAATACTAGCAAAAGATCTTGATATTCAACTACAATCTTCATAAGAGCTTCTTCAATCCATCCACAAAGGAAAAAGAAATTGAGCTTTTATTAAATTAGACTTTAGGACTAACTCAGAAAAAAAATATATAATAGCAGGAAAGGAACAGAGAGGCCTGTGAAATTTCTTCACGAAGCGTTAGTCATAACAGTTGGCTCTGCGCAAAATGTTCCGCCAAGGCTCTCTTATCAGGCGGCCAGTTTTAACGACCTAATTGAGCGGAAAGGATGTTGCAGCCTTGCCTCCCCAATAACTCATGATTCCGTACAACGCAGGATTAGCTTCGGCATCCCAGCCGAGATCGGTTATAAAATACACATTCCCAGAATAAAAATGAGTCAGGCGAGAAAGAACCAAGAAACACTGCCGTGTAGCTGGCTTATCGATAGTTGGTTTTGTCGATAACCTTTCTTTCTGCTTTAATAATCCATTACCCGAAATGCATTTCTTTTGAATTTTATAAATAATCAATGTGGCAATATTCCATGCAAATTTTTACTCACAGTATAACCACTTAAGGTGACTGACTAGGTATGGAACCGTGATTTTGAAAACGAGTAAAAATGTAGAATTTTTTTCGCAATTCCTACTATTTTAGTTTACTCTCTCCCTATGTATATTTACTTATATATCTTGTTCAAATTTTCAATCGTTAATAAAATATTTTCTATTCATCCATTCAATGTCAAATACAGTCGAACCTGTTTTTGTGCGATCCTTTTTTTATGCGATTTTATTTTTGTGCGATCCTTTTTTTATGCGATTTTATTTTTGTGCGACCGCATAAAAAAAATTTCTGCAGTATTTCGACGAAATGGCTTGTTATATGTAAGAATTCATGAAATTTTCGAACATTTTTTTTTTTGTGCGGTTATTTTTTTGCGGTTTCTATCAACCGCACAAAAGCAGGTTCAATTGTACATTTTTTTTAGACTTGTAGCGGATGAAACTAGATGTTAATATAGTTTTTTCAAAAGAATTCTTTTTAATGAATAAATAGTAACAAGCAAAAATAATAGTCCAACAGCATATATAGGAAGGAAACCCTTTCGCTGTGTCCCTGTAGCGCAATGGATGGCACATTGGACTTCTAATCCAAAAGTCGTAGGCTCGAATCCTACCTTGGATGGCCTAATTTCTAAGAATGTATAATTTCTTTATTACTATACTATTTTATAACAATAATTAAATTAAATTTAATTGATGAATAAAGAGCAACAAACACACACGCGAAAAAAACAGTCCACCACCCTATATAGCAGGGATGGCGAACCTTTTTAGATCAACGTGCCCTTTTTTCTTGAAGAAATGTTTCCGGAAGTATAGACGTGTCATCAAATAATTTTGACTTGTGATTATTGAGAAAATAATAAAACTAAATACTAACAACCCAAAACTCTTAGATTTACATCAACATAAAACACATTTTGTACTGTATAGTAGTAAATGTTTTATTTATACGTGTATAATTCAAATAAAAATAACATTAGTGTGAATTATGTTGTGGTAGATTAGATGACAAATAACTTGTGTATTAGGATTGTAAGATGTTACTTTTACCGCAATGCAAGCTGAATTTGAGTCATCTTCCAAACGGTTTCTAAGTGAATCCTTCAGTGTAATTCATCTCTGAAAATAATGACTCGCGCGCGCGCAGGCATAGGTAGATGAAAATATGGTTAAAGTAGCATGAGCCAGCTTCTTCAAACATCTAAATGTATCTGGAATTGAATTCCATGTTTCCAAAATTTCATTACTAGCATTTTTATTTAGATTGCTTGTTAATCTTTCTATTTTAATCAATTCCAACTTTTTCCTTTTTTTAAACAGATTTTTGAATCCATATTGAACTAGACTGGACTGGAAATCAATCACACAGAGTTTCATTTCAAATTTTTCAATTCACAACCAATAGAATTAGGACGAATTCAGTTTATTAAATTAAGTCACATCAAGGTACATAAAAAACTTGAGCATTTCCGATAACTCTTTGAACTGAGAAAATCTGGCTGAAAACTGCGACCGATCACACACGTTTTTCTTAATACTTCATACTGAACTTTGTTATTTTGAATTAAGATGCAAATCGTTTTGATCGGAGGCGTGCCCAAAATAGTGTGTCGCGTGCCATTAATGACACGCGTGACACTAATTCGCCATCCCTGCTATGTAGAAAAAAGGAAAATTGCAAGGAAAATCACTTTCTATTTTGTCACTTAATAGTATGATTCTGTCATATGTATATACAGTAAGACCCCACTTAACTCTGTTTCGTTTAGCGCTCTTTTATTTCAACCCGGGGATTCCCCGAAATTGTAGGTTTCAGAATATGTACATATCATATCCGAAACAGTGTAGTTGTGTTTCTTGTTTGGTACGGTGCTGTACGGACGCACTTTTATCATTTGAAACATTTGTTGACATTATTGTAAGTATAAATTTATATAATACTATAACGATTAATACAGTGACAAATATTATGATCTTTAGTTTTTATCATGGGTGATAATGAAAAACAATAAAAGAAAGCAACCAGAAAAAGTGTTCCACTGGAAACTAAAATGCAAGTGATTAGAAGATTAGATTCTGGTGAACGTCCATCTCAAATTAGTGCTGCATTGAATTTGACAACTTAAACAAGATGCCTTCTTGACAAAAAGACAAAAAATTGGAAACACAGAACAGACTGAATGATCCGACTGACTTAGAATTTTATTTGTTTTTTTTATTTTTGTAAGAAATAAATGCTGATTTTATTTTTATTAAAAAAACATTATTCAATTTAATACCTAATCAATTTTCTATCCATCTTCCCCTAACCCCATTATTTACATGTTAAGATAGCCTCGTTTAGCGCTGTTTCGCATTACGCTCTACTTTGATGGAACGTATCCCCCGCGTTAAGCGGGGTCTTACTGTACATATTTGTACTAATTGTAACTATTTAATAAAATTAACTAAAGTAAAATTTTTTTTTGTTTTTTTTTGTACATTACTTGTAATGTTAATTGTTTAATTGTAATAAGAATATCATTGAAAAGAAAAAAAAAGTTAATGCAATCTTTTGACAAAAAATGAAAAAAGAATGACATATTTTCAAAACATTCTCCTTTTATGAAAAATGTTTTCATAATAGCAAAAATTTGCCTATATATAAACTAAGAGTTCTATATCAGGGTTGAACTAGGAGTTTTTATAAATTCACATTATATTCAAACTTACGATCAGTTGAAATAATAACGGGTGCTTTTTGTTACTGTTATATTAAACTGTTATTATTTGTCTACTGTTATATTAAAATATGGATAAATCCACTTCTAAATTATATATTTCAAAAAATCTAGTTCAGCCTCGTACAAAAGTCCTATGATATAATGATATTGGTAAAATATCATTATCAGAGACATTTTTCATAAAAGGAGAATGTTTTGAAAATAAGTCATTTCTTCATTTTTTGCTTAAAAAATGCATCTAAATAAGTTTAATTATTTATAATATTCGTAATTCTTTGTATGTATATTCTAATTCAACGGACACTAAATATATTTAAAAATTATCCTCTTAGACGCTTTTTCAAAATCACGGATTCGAACGCGGTCACTTTAACGAAGGAAAAATATTGATGCTAAATGGATTAAATAAAGTTGTGATAATATTGAAAAGAATATATTATGTAATAAGTTAGAAGGAAAGCCAGACTTGTTGCAAGATGTGCCATCGCTTGATTGCATTTAATTGACCGCCTATTAAAGTACACAATAGGCAACCAACAATAAATATTATAATTTTTATTCGCGATTTGGAGGAAGAACAACGGAATTAGTGCCTCTCTAGATTCACACTAAACACTAATATATGAAGGTTTTCAAAACAGTAAATGATGTATTTCCTTATGGAAGATAATACGTTTTAGACGCTAAATCGGATTTCTGGTTCTAATTCTTTCCTTGAATGAAATATTTTTACTATCTTAAGAAGAAAATTTGATACTTATATTCAACTCTCAAACTTATTTTTTAGTTCTGTAATTGTTTTTATTTGTGTATATAACAGAGTTGACTCTCTCACTTCGAAATTATTCAAGATATTACGTTACATATATAATTCGATTATAGTGTTGTTGTTACTTATTCCACTTGGCCCAGAACAAAGCTAGACCAAGTCCAGAAGACCATTCACCAATAGAAAATAATACACCATCGTTGGATTCTCCAAGATAAAGTTTTTCTCAAGCCCTATACAGGACAGAAAATGCTCCGATGAAGCCTGGTGAACATTGCATTTCAGGCATAAGGGAAAGTCTTTTGACCCTGAACAAATGTTAGTCCATGGATATGACCACTGATTAGTCTAGTAATAGCTGTCTGTAGTTTCCTATCGCCTTTTAGTTCCAGGGCAGCCCCAGGACCATTTTGTTGATACCAATCATGACTAGGTGGTGTCTTCCAAGTCCTGTTATTGTCGGTCTTTACTTCTGAGTAGATTTCATTAAATGCTAGTAAGTCACTACTATCTATAGGATCATTGAAGCCCTCCTTGGCCAATTCATCTACCATGAATCGCGATTATGGTAGGAACTACTAACAACAGGAGTGGGCAAGTAACATGCCAAAAAAGTTTTTTTCCGTCCCTTCAAGAAAATCAGAAAACCAAACAGGCAGAAAATGTCTATATTTCGGTCAATATATATGAAAAAGTTTTTCTTGCATGAAAATTACCAAGAGTAAGCATAGATGCAAATTACCTGACATTAATCTGCAGTCTGGGAAGAGAACTTCAGCAAGCAATCTCACTTAAGATTTCAGAATAATTGTTGAAAAATGTGAGATACGGTATATTTGTCTCATTAAACTGATTCTAAAATTGAATGTGCTTGAAACTATAGATCAGTGGTTTTCAAATTGTGTTCCACGGAACCCTGGAGAAGAAATAAATATGTATGCAAAATGGATTCACGTTCTCTATAAAATTTATATAGTTATAAGTATCTAAAGTTCATCCTATTCATTAAAACTGAAAATTTTATTTATGTAAAACTTTATTTTTCTGCACTTTAAAAACTTTTATTATAATATTATAAAATGTTATTAAAACCTTTTATCTTTATATATATACTTCCTACTAGATTTTGAATATTCCATTGTTTACTACCTCGGGTTCCACGAGATAAATTTATACTTGTTAGTTAGCACAATGTCTTGCAAAACTAAACAGTTTTCTAATGGAAAATGCAGCTTTTTACATTTGTGGAAAACAACACCTATAATGAAGGAAAGGGAACAACATATATTAACAGAGTTGATGTTAAAATCTAAATTTAAGCAAGAATAGCTTCTAAATTTTCGGTTGCAAGTTCTCTCTCTCTCACTCATGGAAAATACACGGATTTACTACACAGCTATAAACATTTTAATGCCATTATGTTTAAGTGAAATATATTTCTCAACGCTACATAAACACAAACAGTGGCTATAAAAACAAAGTATAAAAACAAATTAATCTCAGAATAATGCGATTGCATTTAATCCCAATTGACTTTGATTTCGACAGTTCGTGTGAAAAAAAAGGAAGCACATTTACCAATTACTAAATATAACGCATGTATAGGTGACACTTGAATCACAAATTATTATTAATGAGTAAATTATATTTAAAAAATTATATTAGAATTTTTTAATAATAAATGCAATCCTTTTTTTAACTGCCTTTACACGAAGTGCCTAAAATATGTTTAACTACTTTGAATATTTTTTTGAGGTATATTCTTTGAAGTATGTGTATGGAATGGGGTTCCACGAAAACATTTTCTAGTTCTAGGGGTTCCATGAAAAGTTTGAAGACCAATGCTATAGATAATGTGAAATTAGCACAATAAATGAATTGAATAAAACTGATACTATTTTATTTAACTTATATTAGTTGGTTTTATACGATGCAATTTATACCTTTTCTCTCTAAGATGCAAAGTTAAATAAAGAATATAATCATTTTAAAAGGGCGCCTTCATCCGGCATCCTCCACTTTCACAATTTGGCCCCTGAGCCAAAACAATTGTCCCCTTCCCTAATTTATAATACTTTTCAAAGCAATTTTTGTTTTACACTACAGATATCCAAATGTGTCGTGAATAATTTTTTAGTTCTTTTCCGACAATAATGGAACTTAATTTTTTCGTCCCATTATACTATAAAAGATAAATACTTAAATACTAAAAGAATGGTAACCTAAATTTAGGTTTAGGAAAAACACAAAAATTCTTAGACACAGTTACTCAAAACTCACTTAATGTAGAACTTTTTTGTTATTTTCAAAAGCGATTCACGGAAAATTTTTAATAAATACATTTTTCCCTTCAAAACTATCAAAACAATTACATCTTCTCCTTCTCAAATGAATTTATCATTGTGTTTTTAAAAGACTCTGTGTATCCAAAAATTATTGCGTAACATTTTACTCAAATTTCACCCATTTGAATGATCAACAGGTACCTAATTCCCTCAAAGAGAATAAAGTTATAACATAATAGGAAACGATTTAATATAATTACATTAATATTACGTTTCAGTATAATTGCGATTAAAAATTAATTAATATCTACTGTGCTGTTTAAATATGTACTTTAATAGTCCCTACCTATATTTCGAGTTTCCTATTACGCAAAATGTACATACTTTGTTGTCACTGCAAAGTAGAACATTAGCATTCCCATCAAGTACATCATTAACATTCAAGTCTTTGACGGATGTAAATTTTATGCAAACCACATCAACGTTCAGAACAAAAGGTCTTATCAAACATATACGGGAAAAATATTTTTTTTAATTTCCATTGTGTTGTGAACACTGCGTTGGTATATTATGTACCAAGCCTAACATGGCGTCCTGCCAAGTAAAACGCTATTACTAAATTCGTCACGTAATAAGTGGAGGAGCAACAAATTGAAACCAATCTAGAATTATTCATGGCGAATACAAAGAACTGAAGAGTATCGGGCCTTTTTTCCCACTGCACGCAGAATTAAAAGTATTAAAACTTCTGTAATTTTGTATTGTAATATGTGCTGTGTCACCATGTCAGTATGAAACAAAAAGAACTTATATTTGTTCTTATTTATACAATAAAGTTTTAGCTAACAAGTGTTCGTTTGTTGTAGTGGAAAGGTAAATTCTTAAAGTTTTGAGTCCGTGACATTTAACAAAATGTAAAAAAATAAGCATTTTAAAAACACCGCTGACAATAAAAGGTATCAGTCGTTAATATGTACAAGAAAGTTTATCGCTAGTAGAGTTCCTATACGTTTACTCGCCATTTTAAATTTGAAATATGCTTTTGACTAACGCCATTTTAATTTTATAATATACTAAGTAAATTAACATTCTTCCAAAGTTTTACTATTGTATTAATGTGCATGGAACATTGGCGGATCCAGTCCTGATTGGACGCTGTATCAAAATTCATTGGAGGCCCTTTTGTGGGGGGTTGAGTTGAGTTGGTTTGTTTTTATGGCGCAAGAGCCAGTTTTGGCTATACTGCGCCAAATATTCACAGGTCAGTGGTCTGGACGGGAAAAGAAGAAATTGGATGACAAGATGGAGGGTCGAAAATAGAGAAGGATCACTGGGATACCCCGGGTCGTGACACCCTTGTTTACCAAAGATAGTAAACCCCTTGGGAAAAGGAAAAGATCACTAGGGTACTTCGGGATTGTGACACCCGTACCCACCTAAAAAAGGCGAGCCCCTGAGGGGTCTTTTGTGGGGGGACCCCTTAACATTTTACGATGTCTTGCTTGCACATGTTGGGGCCCCTATAGCTTGGGGCCTGTATTATTTATACGGATCATGAGGTGGTAGCTACATCCAAAGATGTCTTAAGATTTCTTGAGGCCCTGGGCCCCTATGCAAAAGTAGACCCAACATATGGTCCTTAAAATAGACAATATATAGCATACTGTGTCAAATACTCATACAAAATGGTAATCTGAAACAAATAAATGTGCTTGACTCCAAGTTCACAAATCGGATCGAATGCCTGCCACCCTTAGACTTAAATAAGTAATAATGCTGCAATGTGATAAGCGTATCACATAATAATGCAGTCTTACCAGTTGGCAAATAGTTCGAAATTCACAATTATTTATTTATTTATTATTATTTTTTGGAGAATTTGTCCAGGAATAACATTTGACCATTAAAATTATTTGGATCATGATCTTATTGGGCTTAATCGAAGAACTAGACAAGGCTCCCACCTAGGTCGAGGTCCTGGTCCCAGGCCCAGTTTGCCCATATCTTGAAACTCTCTTAAAGATTATGGTGGCAGCGGTAACCGAGTGGCCATGGTCGTGTCGTAGGTTAGAATCCTAGTGCTAGTGAAGATCTGCCGTAGAGGAGCTGATGCACGTTAAATCTGTCGAGGCTCAAAGTACTCACGTTTGTGTGTTGTGGAAGTTTAGATGATGGGATACCACTCAGTTGTCGTCCTAACTACTTGACCATGGTTCAAAATTACGAGGTCCACCACCGATAGTCCATCGTGCAGGTTCAAAGTGCGACGGTAATGAAAAAAAAACTAATAAAATCAAGCCAATGTTAGATATCACTGAATTGAAGGGGCTAATATTGTCTTGCTCTCATATATTCTATCAATTTTAAAAGACTAAATGTATAAAACCTTTAAAATTAATTAATATCTATAATAGACTATATATTGTGTATCTTAAAGCGTCTAATTGGCTATCATTTCTGGGATTTCATAGTCACAAACTGCAATCAAGTGTTTCTAGCCAATCATGTGGAGCCAATAAATTCATGTGACGTCATAGTCACATGATAAATGCAATCAAGTGTTTTCAGCTAATCAGTAACACTTTTTGGTTTTCGGAGAAATTTTCTTTTAAAAAGTAATATTTGGGAAGAAGAATATTGCACAAAGGTAAACAAAATAAAAAAAGGGTTTCATTATAATATATATTTTAACAAAACATTTTTTAATTTTTAAAATTTTGAAGGGTTTTTTTTTAAAAATTTTAACCCCATGGGCCCAAATATTAACTTTGAAATTTATCTAAATTTTACAAGTAAAATAACAAATAGAAGTTTAATGTCTGTTTTGAATTCAATGGGAAACACGTGATTGCATTTATCATATGACCGTCATGAATTGAGCCCATTCTCGGGACGCTATCATGTTTACATTTCTTCAAGTCAATCAGCTTTTCGAACAGATTAATATGTAACTCTGGTACTTAATTCATTCATGAGCTGAAAGAATTGTTTTCATGGCTTACACAGTATTGTTTCACCGTCGAACTGTATAAAAATTTTCTTTTTTGGAACCAAAAAGGAACAGGGACCAGTCTGCTGAAGCAACAGATGGCCTTTCGCCTTTCCGGTATCCACGAATTTCGTGACAATTTGCGAGCTTTTTGTTTAGTTTTTGAGCATAAATAGGAATTTTTGTTTATTTTATTAAGTTTCAATGTAATATCTCATCCGAAAAGATACGAGGAACATACGAGAATGCATTCTTTATAAAAACATACTTTCATCCCAATTTGTTTGTATTTTATACCATTAAACCTCTCACTGCAACTGTTTTTTTCTAAGTAGGTTCGGGAAATTTTCGGTATGGTTTTATAATTCATTTTAAAAACTACATATTAAATCTATATTTTGGTTAAAATATAAAAAATTTGTAAAAAAAGTTTTTATTTTTAGGTATGGACTATTCGTTTTGGATTTAAAGTATAAATGGAAAATATTTATGATTTTGTGTCACTTAGATTAGAAAATTTATATAAAATTGTTTTAAGAATGTAAAAAAAAAATTTATTTAAGGACCATATTTTGACAAAAATGAACATAGAATGACCCTTTTTTAAAACATTCTCCTTTTATAAAAAAATATTCTAGTATAATTTTGCCTGTATATAGCCAGACCTCTGTACAGAGGGGAAAGTAAATTTTTTTGTTAAAACTTGAAGTAGGTTTATCCATTTTTTACACAAAGAGGGAGAAATGTTGAAAAACGCCATTTATTTCAAATGGTTGTAACTCTGAAAATAATTGAATTTCTTAAAAACTAGTTGAGCCTCTGGAAAAGGTCAGTTTACAGGCAAAAAAATTATTATAATAGAAGCCTTTTTCCAAAAGGCATTTTTTAAAAAAGGGTTTTTCTAAGTTTTTTCCGAAATATTTTTAAATATATTTTTTTTTGTCAAAATGTATTAAACAATTTTATACATGTATTTAATCTAAGCGACACTAAAAATCATGAAAATTATCCATTTATGCGCTTTTTCAAAATCACGGTTCCGAACGTAGTTGGATACCTTAAAATATAGAGAATTAGATTATCAAAATATAAACATAAAAACATAAATAAGAGCAGCATAGGTTGCACTGCTAAATAGTCGAAAAAATGCATACCCGTGGAAATCGCGGGATGCGCAGCGTGAAGGTTACGCGCAGTACGCAACTAAAATTTTAAAGTATTTAAAAAGTAAGAATGTAATTTTTAATCCTATGTATCACAGTAAGTACTCTTTTGTGGTCAGAGATTTAATTTTCTAGATGTGATTTAGCACATGATAAATAATGTTTCTAAATAAATAATATATTCAATCTTTTTTTTAAAAAAAAAAAATTTGAAACGGTATTAGACAATCTCATTGGCTGTTTGAAACGTAATAGTTAAAAGTCTATTCGTTATTATTCACTTGTTTTTGGAACATATTTTTCTATTCTTATGTATTTATGAAGAAATCCATTAGTCGATTACCCCCTAACAAATGTAAGGGGGAGGAGAATGAGGTAGGTGTACCATATCAACCGGTTAAACCGATCCATTTAGTCTTAAGTCTAATTCATCTTTTGGAACGATCTGATTTCACCTGATTGGGTTAACTTTGTAGGTTTTGTATAATTCTATACTACTTTTACTTTACTCTTTACTTTCTCAAGAACGTCTCTAAATTCACTTGTCGAATTAGAATTCGTAAAACGAACAGTTATTTGTAAAAGTCAAACATTTTACTAACGTAAAATCCGGTGTATAACGCACACCGGTGTATAACCGCGTACCTATACTTTCAAGCTGTATTTTTTAAATTTATGATATATTCTCAGTATAACGCGCACCCCACTTTTTTTTTACAAAGGAACCTACAACGTACGTTAGTAATGCTATTATGCTTTAAAGCATTTTATTCGAGTTATTACCCCAAGATCTTGAAAAATAGTATATTTCTGGAAAAACAACCCTTTAAGTTCATAAGTTATGACATTTCTTTTAAATAAACAGTCGTAAGTTTTTTATGCACATCTCTTTTTTATTTTTAAAGCTATCATTTTTATATCCGGCGCATAACACGCACCCCTAAATTTCGATCTTATTTTTTGTGTTAAAAGTGCGCGTTATACGCCAGATTTTATGGTAATTTCTATAATTATTAAAAAAAGGACATAAGTATCACTACTGTAAAATGTATGGGGGAATATATTCACACTAAATAAATATAATACGGTTTATTTGACTATAATTAATTAGCATGTAATTAAAAAACGTATATTATGTAATTATGACACAATTATAGTCATCATTGTTACATATAGTTATCACTTGTTCCGTTGAATCTTTATCTCCAATCTTGAGATTTTGAGTGACTTTAAAACGCTTTCAAATTGCCGATTATAAAAATAAAATATTCAGTTAATAAAAAACTATTACTATAGATTAATAATAACATCTAATTACATTTGTGTGACAAAAATTAAATATGTGAAGGTTTCAAATTGAGTGAAAAAATCAAAAATTAAAAAACCGAAAATTTGATTAGGAATGGACAGGCCAATCCGATTGCAGCGAAGAATTCCGCGAGTAAGATGGGAAAAATTTGAATGGAAAAAGTTAAAACGCATTGGTGCCAGAGAGGAACTTCTGTGATTGGCTGACCAGAATGGTCAGCTATTTTTAAATTAAGTTGGGAAGGAAAAGCTCAACCGATCATAGAGTAGGTATGAGTTCGAGCAAGTCGTACTGCAAAGCTAGAAATTATATTTCAACGAAGTGAGAATTCCAAACTTAAACATAAACTTATATAATAATAAACTTTTAATTTAAATATAAATGATTATTTGGCTCACAACATATTGTGGCTGAGCTTCACAACCATACATTATGATTCAAAATTATAGATATCTTTAATCATTGGTATTAATCATATCACTGAATTCAGTCCAACATTTATTTAAGTATAAACAAAATGTTTCTTCTCATACATTTCTATAGTTACATTATATTGAGCTTGCAACTATACATTATGATTCAAAATTATAGATATCATCATAGATATTAATCAGATCACTAAATTCAATACAACATTGATATGAAAAAACAAAACATGCTTTTTCTCACATATTTCTATACTTACATAAAAAAATACATTTGAGAACATTAAAATCACCCCTTTTTTTTAGTTTTTGTTCACATTTCTCACCAGTTCCATGTACTTGCAGATTTAAGTGTTAAATATAGATCGATTCTCCGGTTTGACTTAAGACTGTGAATGAATTGAAGGCTTAAGCGAAAGTTTTCCTCTCTCATCACATGTATTTGACACGAGTCTAGATTATTTTTGAATAATCCTCAGCAAAATGGAACGGACTTCTTTTTGTACGCAAATGGCGTGAACAAGTAGGGCAACATCGTCTATATCAATTTTGTTGCCGTTAAAACCAGTGAAGCGTGATACAATTGTAGCTTCTTCTACATTAACTGAAACATACCATAGAAGATAAGGGATTATAATTTTGCAGGAATGGGTTCAGCGTTAACCAGTAATAAAAATGATACGAAGATTAATAGAAGCAGAAATGGAGTGAGACCGTTTCTAAGTACTTTTTTTTTTAAGGATGTGTTTTTTTTTGCTATGGTATAGTCTGATTCATCATTTAAAATTATAATTTTTTATAAATCAGTTCTTAATACTTTGAAATATAGTGTGATATGCAAATAAAATTTAATATATATTCTTTGGGAGCCCCTTTTTGGAAATGGGGGCTTTATTAGTAGGAACATTGATAGCATTTTACGATTATGAACTTACACATATTGGGTCCCCTATAGCTTGGGGGCCCCGTATCATTCATATGATGGTAGATACGGTGGTAGCTCCTGCTTTTCAGGCACATTTATACTCACCAATTAGCTTAAGTGAATTCTGTTAATTTATAATACATGAAAATCGTTTCCTGGATGCAGCTACAGCTTAAGTTATCCGACTACGTTTGAAACCGTGATTTTACAAAAGCGCATAAATGGATCATTTTCATGATATTTAGTGTCACTTAGATTAGAATACATATATAAAATTATTTTAAGGACATTTTGATAAAAAAAAATTATTTAAGTACAATATTTTGGCAAAAAATCAACTTAGAATAATCTTTTTCAAAATGTTCTCTTATAAAAAATGCTTCTAAAATAATACTTTGTGTGTGTGTGCTTATATAAAGTAAAGACTTCTCCAGAGAGTCTGAACTAGGATTTTTGAAAAATTCCCATTATTTTCAGCGTTACAACCAATTGAAATAATTATCGGTGGTTTTTTTTCTTGAAATTCCTCCCCTCTTTTGTCGTAAAATATGGATAAAACCACTTCTAAGTTATATATTTCCAAAAATTCTAGTTGAGCCTTTGTACAGAAGTCTGACCTATATATAAGCAAAATATTGTTATAATAGAAGCATTTTTCACAAAAGGAGAACATTTTGAGAAAAGATTATTCTAAGTTAATTTTTTGCCAAAATATTGTATTTAAATAATTCTTTTTGTCAAAATGTCCTTAAGACAATTTTATGCATGTATTCTAATCTAAGTGACACTAAATATAAAGAAAATTATCAATTTATGCGCGCTTTTGCAAAATCATGGTTCCAAACGTAGTTGGATACCTTAAATTTTAATGCTAATTTCTACAATTTTTAACTTTTTAAAATTAGTTTAGATACTGCTTTAGAAATTGAAAATCATAATAATTTGTGCAGTCTAAAAAAAATCCTAATCCAAATAAAAATTTACTTATTTTAATTTTAACAATTCATTTTCTTTCCTTATAAAAATATTTTCCGGTTATATTGTTACTTTAAATTATGCCTTTAAAAATAATGGAGAATAATAAACTGAAAAAAAGAGAGAGCTAATAAATTTATTTTCTAAACCTGTTCTGAGAAAATGTATTATGAATTTGAAGGCTGCCGTGAATTTCACGTCAAATTATTAAGAAGAAACTCCATTCTTCATTTTCTTCCTTCAGTCGATCTTTGTTATATTTTCTATTGTGAATCCTGAATCTGAATAAAATATTTGAAAGAATACGGTGATTTATTTTAGGGAAAATTATAATCATAAGGATTTACTACTTTCTTTATGCTTCAACTGAATAGTAAAATAAAATTTCTTTGATTCACGCACAGAGATGCAGTAGATCTTGGATCTGAGGTTAAATTTAAACAAAAGTTAAAAGTTCTTTAAAAAATAATATTATACTAGATGTCGGAGTTGACCAATAGGTAAGATATCATAACTAAACGATCACAAATGTGTGTGTGTGTGCTTAAATTTTTTCCGGAGATGCATAACGAAAAAATGAAGAGTAAAATTACTACTTAATCAGATGCAAGAGTTTTCAAAGTATTAATTTTCAAAGCCATGTAGAGAATTAGAAACACTACTTTTCGGTAAATTATAACCTTTATTTCTTCTTCAATGTCTCGACAGCCCTGGATGGATCCTGGTCTTCTCCAGGTGTTTTCTCCAGGCATCACTATTTTTGGCAACATTTTTGCAGTCTTTGACCTTTAAAATATTTAGGTCGTTTTCGATACAGTCAATCCATTTTAACGGGGGTCTGCCCCGAAGTCTATTTCCCATGGGCTTTGCCAGAAAGATTTTCTTGTAGTAACGATCTTCATTCATTCTAGCCAGATGACCAACCCATTTAAGTTCCTGTTAGACAAATTTTACAATATCGGATTTAATGAATTTTGTAGAGTCCTAGTTAGACCTTCTCATAATCCATTCACTTGGATCCCACCAAGAAACCTTTATTTTCTCTACAATGATATCTTCAAAACAAAACTTAACCATTTTTACATTATTGATGTCTAACATATTCGTCAACTTGACAACAGATTCACGTGAAAAAGAACCGAGTCGCGTACGAAAGTCATTATAAAAACTATTTTATCATGTTGCTTACAGCAACAGAGGCTACGTTCGAACCGTGATTTTTCAAAGCGTGTAAATGAAAATATGATTTTAGTCATAGTTGAGACTTATCTGTACAGATTGTATATAGGCAAGTATTGATTATGACAAAAAATTATTTCAAGGATACATTTTTGGCAAAAAGTTACTAGTAACCTTTTTCCAAATGTTCTCTTTTTGTCAAAATTCACTATTTATAATATTTTCTAGGAATCAGCTCAGACTATCATACAGAGGCTCAACCTTTGGTTTTTGAAATGCATAACGTAGTCGGTTTAATCCATGTTTTTACGAAAACAGAAGTGAGAGATTGAAAATACGCCGATCATTATTTCAAATGGCTGTAACTTCGAAAATAATTTGAATTTTCTAAAATATAGTTGAACACCTGTACGAGGTTTGAGCTATTATTGAGTCAAAATATTTAACTGACAACAGAAGATTTTACAAAAAGAACATTTGAGAAAAAGGTTATTCTAAAACTTTTTTGGCCAATATTGTAATTTAATATTTTTCAAAAGCCTTAAAAAATTTTTAAATGTATTTAGGCATTAATTAAAGAAAAATCATTATATTTTTTTAAAAATTTGAACAAAAAAATTTTTTAAGAAATTTTTTTCAAAAAATTAATTGGGAAAAATTTTTTCCAAAATTTTTTTTGTAAAAATAAATTTTTTTTTTTAAAAATTTTCCCTTTTTCGTCCACCCTTTCAGATCAAAAAATTTTGAAATA